>VZTN01021391.1:2919-52964 GCA_013400515.1 Erpornis zantholeuca
CGAGCTGCTGTAATTCTGATTAAGTTATCAATGCCATTACCAAGTCAGTCTTACAGACAAAATGGTCTTGTGACACACTTTACACATTCAGGTAGTACAGAAATGGCTATTTGCACTTGCTTTTTGGAGTTGGGGGAGGATTGTGCTTAATTTGGATGCCCTTTGAGGCACTGTCTTTTGCCACCCTTCAGCTGCCTTTTGTCAAAGGCTTAGAAGAGTATTCTGAAGAAGCATTGCTGTGTGCTTTCTCTGTTCTTAAATTTTAGAGACAGATTGCCAGGCAAGATGGACATCTTGTCTGACCTGGTATGGCTTTCTTATGCAATTAGTACTTATGTAAGTGATCTGTCTTCTGTGTAACATGAAACGAAGTTGTGTCACATGCTGCCTCTCCTGGAATACAGCTTTATTAATTTACACATACTATATGCACTAGTTGAGTGTTGCAACATCACAGAACCTGATCACTGAGCACAGAACTAGAGTGTGATTACTTTGTGATTAAAGATTTACCAAATCGATTATGTGTTACACAAGGTTGTTGCAGTATTAGAACTGCTATTCTGATGAGATTAAAACCGGTATAAAATACTTCTGACATATTGGTCTTTCTAAGCATCACAGGACACATTTCGTGTTTGAAGAATAATTTTTTAATCTTTCTCAAATGTCATAATATAATCTTTTCTCCTTCCTGTCATCAGTGTTTAGATCTCCCAGCAATCAGTTATACTCATTTCTCACTGCATTGAGAGATACTGATTGTTCCTTCTTAGACATTAGAGAATGGACTACTTGTAATAATGCAATTAATATGCTTATTAAAATGAAAAATGTTAAGGGTTTGAGAGAGCCTTTGTGTTTCACAATGATACTTCTCTTTCTTGGGACCCATGTTGACCATTGATACCTTTAATATTCCAGCTATCTGTAACTGTATTGATAGCAGAGCTTTGTCAAAACCAGGATTTATAGAGTGGAACAGTTTAACAAGTAATCACAGCCACTTGGCTTTTAAAAGCATGAATCTTGATCAGTTCAGCAAGTAATACTTTTGTCTTAAAGATAAGATAGAGATACTACATACAGCTTGATATAGTTGGTTAGAAGCTGGCTGGAATTAATGTTCTGTAAAGTATGTAAAGCAGCATAAGAACCTTTGGTAACTGTTTACAAGCTATTAATAATTAGCAACCTTCCTACCAGTCTGTTAGGAAAGAACCATGCATGGGCACAATAGAAACTCAACCCCATACGGTTGGGTTCAAATTACATTTGACTTCGACAATAGGGCATGAATGGGGCTCATTTGAGTTTCTGCCACTGTAAACAAAGTGATGTTGGAATGTTTCATTTGTTTATTGATTTATTTATTTGGACAGGTGCAACTTGATCATATGAAATAATTTTTTAATTCAAATATAGGCAGAAAATATCTTAATAAGCATTGTACAGTCAGAGTATATGATACTAACCAGTGTCTTGACTCAAATTAATTTAGCCTGTGGCTGATTTGGAATTTGGGTCTTAGACTAATCAAATCATGTTCTAGAGAAAGTGCTTTACTTGGGCTTATAAAATAGAAAATACAGATTTTATTTTCTGATTAATTTCTTTTTAGGTACTAAGTTCCTTCTTTTACTTTCTGCTGAAAGCTGTATGCATGTCTGTGAGGTAGATTCTGTTAATGGTAATAGAGCTCATCCTTTGGAAGAGGTCATTCAGTTCTGATGCATCCCATCTGTAAGAAGATGATTCTCTAGGGTGTAATTTTCCTCAGCTATTTGAAACCCTCTCGTAAGTGCTCCAAAGCAATTAGGTTCTATAATTTGCAAAATGATGGCAAGAGGAAAGAGCCAGGAAGATTGTTGGTGGGATGGTATGTTAGAATGCAGTATCACAGGACTAACAGCCTAAATTAATGCAAGGAGAGACTTGATTCAGGCTTTTTTTGCAATCTTGCATCAGCTGGACACCCACACTTCTCCAGAGTGGACACTAAAAAGGAAGAATGGATGATGATAGCACATCTTACTATTTGGAGCAGGGGAAGGTTGAGACTAGAGAAACAATATTAAGTTATATGCAGAAGATGTTACCTGTGGTCCTCAGTTTTCCAACTCTTTCATGTTAAATGGAAAATTGCTCGGCAATCTGCTAACAAATCCCACAACTACCTTGCTTAAGTAGAAGCAAGAAATAAACCTACAGAAAGACTGAGCTGACATTTCACATTTAATACCTTAAATTATCTTACCATGCAACACAGCCCATATTGCAGCTGTGTGTTGTATCATAGTCCTATCAAAGTCATTCCTCTGTCTCTCACCAGGTGGAATGAATTGGATATACACTCAGCTTTGGAAGCAATGGCTTTGATATTCAAGTTTACACTGAGAATTTGCTGTCTTTATTTCTCTTTCAACATTATATTGCATTTAAACAATGACAGGGCTTCTCCTGTAATGCATGCATTTCATTCCTTTCAGTGCTAACAGAAGGTATGTGCAGACACCAATGGAAGCATGGATTAGAGTTTCTCTTGAGGTGAACAACTGTTTATAATTAGAGTTGTGGGAATGAAGAAAAACCCAGCGAGTAAGCAAACAGTCCCTCTTCCAAAAAGCTTGGTAAACTCATAAAGCACAGGGGCTTAATCTCTGAACCAGAGTGCTTGTTATCTAATCCCCACCAGCTGTTGTGTACTTGGTAGCCATGACATCTGTAATAGAGCTGAAGGGCCTGTCTATATTGGTTGGCACCTTTACCCACCAACTGAACTTGATTCTTCTTCCATTGCTCACATTTACCTGCTTTAAATCATTAACCAGTTTCTTGGGGTTTGATCATCCATTTAACCATACTTTATAATAGAAGTCAAGTGCTGCTTTTCACATTAAGCACATTTTAGGTATGTAGGTCTTCAGCAGGTCTCGTTTCTGCGTTGCTAATAAGAAAAAGGTATCAACCACAAGAATTTCCTCTGGTTTCATAATGATTCTTAACATAACTTAAAACTGACCTGGGAGTGAAATCTCTTGAGTTGTATTTGAGCTGAAAAATACCATCACACTTCCAGTCAACAGAGTAAAGAATTACATGCATCTCCATTAACTGGTGTGTATGAATTGCTATAGGTAACTATAGACCATAGAATGAAAATGTCAGCAAGTATATATGTGCTCATTATAACTGTGAAAGAATGCTTCTTTTCAGAGATCACTGTCAGCTGTGCTGTAGTGGGTATTGCTCTTTCTAAATTGGCAGAGGACAGGAATTGGCCCATCTTGAGCAAATCAGCCATTTTATGTCTCCCAGTTCTTGAGCGAGTGCTGTGACTCAAGCCTGCTGTGAGACAGTGCCCTCAGTACCACCAGCAGTGCAAAGGAACAGCTGCTGTGTAGAGTGCAGTGTGACCCCTTTATGTTAGGTGTGGATAAAACTCCTATTTTGGGCCTTGTAAGGGGTTAGAGGGAGTGTGTCTTGTTCCTGGATCCCAGATGAGTTTAGTTATGAGGTAAGTGCTGAGCTGTTCTCAAGGTAAGACCATTTCTGGACATGGAAGAATGTATCTGTGGGTTATTTTACTGATCAAAACATAGCTGTTTATAGCTTCCTGGCACCTTGAATGGTTAGACTAAGCAGCTGAAGTTGATGCTGGGCCTGAAGACTACAGTAAACTTACGATAGTGAGTCTAAGATTTTAAACTGTCCTTAGAGTTCTCAGGGTCTGTAATATTACTGTCCAAATCCAGAATACTGGCCTCTTAAATAAAACCAGCTATACTAAGTTTTCAAAGAAATGCCTCTTAAGTTTTGTTAAATTTCATTAAAGTAATTTTTCACTTGGAGTTAATTTGATGGATTTTTAATTTTTTCTCCCGCAGAATGGCACTAAGAAGTTCTGGGATTTTATGAGGACACATGACAGGTAATGATGGAATCACATTATTTCCCACTGTCTGTATGTTCTATTTCATATTGTATTCTCTTTCATTGGTCAAGTGTTGTCGATGTTCTCTTTCCTCCAATTTCCTCTTCAATTCTCACTTCTTGTGTAATATTTGCAGGTGATTCTCTACTGTTTAAGGTGGAATCAGCAGAAATTTTTAAATCTCCTTATGTTTTATTATGTTTTCAGTAAGTTTTGTCTGTGCTCGACTATTCAAATATTAGAGTTTTAACACATAATTTATTGTACATTTTAATGATTACATAGAAGATGGAACTGAAAGTTTGGATTATATTAAATCTTCTTTTTTGAGTGGGGGTATATTACCTGATGGAAGGACTCTGTTCTGTCCTTCCAAATGTATTTCTCTGATTGGAGAAGAAAAGCAATTAAGTCCTGACTTCAGAGATCAGTTCATACAAGATTATAACAAATAAGGTATATATGAAACAGACCAAGTCTCAGTGTTATTAAAAACTAAAATATTTATACGTCTTTCAAAAAGTATTAGTATTTTATCTGTTCACTGAAAATTCAGGTACTAGAAGATAAAAATAAAATGCAAGAGTGACAATATTTTTCCAAGAAAATGTATTGGAAAAATATATTAAATATAAAAAATTTAGCAAGACACTAAAATAAATTGTGATGTAACCAGAACCACATCAAGAGGTGGGCTTCCTTGTGCATTAAATGACTAAAATCAGTTGCATTTTGGGAAATTCTTCTCTTTTGGAACCCTCTAAATAACCCTCTAAATCCTTCCATGAATTGTTTTGTGACATGAGTCTTTACGTGTGTGTGGGTACCTGGGAGGAATATAAAATTCTAGCAACACTTTTTATCTATATGAAGATTATGAAGGTAAAATTTTCAGGAAGACTGGGAAAGTATTAGCTAGATTAAAAATGCCTGTACTGCTTGAGAATGGGGACAGAAAGGGGAGTGATATTTCAATACTGAACTTCACACTTGCTTTTGGAATTTGCCTGGAAGACAGTTCTGTCTTTGCACTTTGTCTGTCCATATGGGCATGTGCCTGAATTTATGATGGCAGATACAAAGGCTGAAATCATAATTGATTGCTGGAAATTTAATATATGCCCATTCAAGCAAGTGAATCCAGCCTCAAGTCACAGTGCTGAGAACATGACTTCCAGATGAATTTGTATAACTATTTTTGTTTAAACTTTAGTTTATCACTGTGTGATAATGTGTGAATATATGCAACTAACTGAGTGGGGTAAGTATTAAAGGATCAGTTTTCCATGAACTTCTTGGGAACAGTATTTCTGAAGGACTTTTGTGGGCATTTTTAAAATAGTTGAGAACATAACTTTATAAAAAGGCTATGGCCACATGTCATGCCAGTCATCTCTGGTCACATAACATTTGTTAGCTTCAGATGTACAACAGCTGCCACCCGAACTTATTAGTGACTACTGTTGAGCTGCAGAATGTCTAACACTCTTTCACAAGGAAATTCACTGCAGCTTCTGACACCAAAGGTAGTAATGTGAACTTTCTGCATAGGAAATCAATGGGTTTACATAAATTTTGTTTGTGAATAGGAAGGCAGTTATCATCCAATACATTAGTCAGATTCAAAATCCCTTATAATGAATTAAAGCCCTACATTTTGCTGTATTTTAGTAGCTATGATGCTTGTTATATGTAAAAGTCATGTTAAGTAGTTGCTGAAGATTTAGAGAACTTCATACTGAGACAGATCGTGGAGGTTCATTACTGTTAATGAAGGATAAATACTGAAGAAGAGGAGAGGTTTCTGGGACACATGCTCTGTTGGTCAAGGTTTCCTAGTGTGTATGTCTGCTTGAGGAAGATTGTACGTGTTTTCCTGAATTAAGATCCCTTTTCCATAACATTTTTTTCATAAGTATTCATAACTTACTACTTATGAAAATGCTGTAATACTGGTAAATGCTTCAAGATCTTGTAATAGGGCTGTTTACCTGAAGAGAGCACGTTGGAATTCCCCATCAGTAAAGAACACATGTGTACATTTTATATTTACATAGAACTGATATGTATAATGGATTTTGGGATGATGAATAAAAAACCCATCTGTGTAATCATATAAAACCAGACATTGTGCCTAACCCATGTCTTTATTTGTCATTCTCTTTCAGCAGCACAAGTAAACATGCTTAGATCAACTTCCTTGCTGTATGATAGCGAACTGAGAGCTTGTGTGCTGGATTCCTTTGGGACCCCAGTGGTCTGTCTCATTTCAAATTAGGTCAATATAAGCCAATATTTAATATATTTGTGTCAGAAGATACAAGAAAATATTTACCAAGAGAGATGAAGTTATTGTTGTATAATGTATCCATTCCAACTGTTCAGATGAACAGCTGATTAAATTATACAAAGACGAAAACATGAGGATGGCAGTAGTCAGTTCATTTACCTTAGGTGTGAGTCATCTTTTAAAATCTCACTATATACTGCAGTAGGGCAAGATCATTTAACCATATGCAGTCTGGTGGTGTAACTCTACCACAAGTTAAAATAGCAGGATTGGTATTATTTTTCCTCTTTTTCCTTTTCTTTCTTTCCTTTAGTTATTGCAGATCTGGGCATGAGTCTACAGTATCTGGTTTCTGAGCTTTCTTAAGATCAAGATCATTTAGAAATAGAGTATCAGTCCTGAAGTCACCTCTGTAATTTTTTAACATATAATTGATTGTTGCTAATCCCTTCCTGCTACTTAAAGACAAAAATAGTTATGTGCAATTTATTACTGGTCACACAATAAACTGTTGCCAAGGCAAAACTCCAGAACCTCTGCTGTCAAAAGTCAACTGAGTGTCAGCATAGACAAGAGAAGCAGCACTTCTTACCATATTTAGGTTTAAATTGCAACAGAAGGAAGATCCAGAACACAAGGACATACCCATGGACAGTAGTTTGGTCCTGGAATGCTTTGCCCAGAGAGACTGAGGAATCTCTGTCTTTACAGAAATCCAAACCTTGACTGGACAAGGCTCTGAGAAATCAGGCCTAATTTAGGGTGATTTTTAACAGGAAATTGGATCAGATGATCTCCAGAAGTCTTTTACAACCTGAAGGTTTCTATGATTTTACAAGCATAATAAATGCTTAATGAGTGTTACAGTTCCCATCTGAAAACTGTCAGAAATTTGCAAACTTGTTGAGAAATCTCTAAGTCATTTTTCTATTTGAAAATAATGAGCTTGCTATTGTTCTTGTCCTGTGGAGTTAGATTTAAGTTAATCTTTCTTTGAACATGCAGATGAACATTATCAGATCTCATTGGAAGGTTTTATTATGTCATTGGAAACAACAGTGACATTTACTAAAAATGAATGAAGTAAAAAGCCTTGATTACCTCTTCTCCACTATAATTATTGTATAAGTTTATTGAGGTGGTGCTCCTAAGTGTTGCAGAATGCTTGCCTGTTGTGTTAGGTACATGGCAAAAGATGCTTTCTGCAGTTTGGTACTGATTACTTTTCTAATTAAATGTAATTTTCCCTTTAATCCTCAAGATGATGTATTTGGTCATTATTAAACATATCCTGATGAAAATCAAGCAGAGTGAAAGCAATGAAAATTTAGATGCAAGGTGTATTTCAAGATTCTTTTTAGACTTGGGTCTGTCAGATCTGGTTAGCAGTTTGTGGGGGTGTGATTTGCAGGCTGAAGAGCTGTTAATTTTTTTAAGGACTCTGCTTTTAAATAAAAGTCTATCAGGAGAACATTTTCCTTGTGCAAATTTGTGGTGATTTTCTGTTAGAAATAGAAACACGCTAAGTTTTACAGAGTAACCATCGATACCTGTAACAAAAAATTATTCTCTAAAACCAGACTCAGGTTACAGTTATATTCTCCCCCATCCTAATTTTGCTATATTTAGTACAGTACGAGCCTGAAATGTAATACTTAGGTTCTACATTCATCTACTTTATAAAGCAATAGACCACATTCGTTTCAGGTTTCAGCAGCTCCCCTTAAACAGATTCAAGGCTTTTAAAAGGCATAATTTGGGAACAGATGAAGGTCAGTGTACAGTCATGTGCTCACTTCTGTGCTTTGAGTAATAACGCTTGAGAACAGGGACACGACTGTACCTTTTCCTAGTTGACAAAACAAATTTATGTCAACTTCTCTATTTGAAAGTACGAAAAAATCACTGTAAAGTTCACCTAAAAAAAACCCCAAATTTGAGGAGACTGAATTGTGTGCAAGATAGGTACATGAGTTCCTCTCTACTCTGAAAATATGCGATGAGTGAAAAGGATTTGGACTAAAAAACTTGCAACTCTACATGTGCATTGTACCCATTCATGCTGCATTTTTACCTTCAAAAACATGTCACAGTAACTCAGCAGTAGTTCCTGATTTAAAAATTACTAATGAAAAACCTGAAAGTTTATTTTTATATCCCTGCCTTATAAGATTTACTTTTTTTCTTTTTCTTCCTTGGCAAAAAAAGACTTTATCTATTGCAAAGACAACGGAAAAGTGTAGTGTTACGTTAGGAGTGAGTTGACAGGGTGAAGGAAACCAAAGCAATCTACACCTCAGCTTGTTCCCTCCTGCAGGTACCAGTACTGGGGGCAAAGAGGGAGAGGTTCTCGAGGCAGGCTAAAAACGAGCATAACTCAGAAGGAGGAGATGAAGGTGTCCTGGCTCTGTGCTCTGCAGTTACCTGTCGCAGGGCAGAGATCAGAAGTGTGGCTGCCCAGGGGAGTGAGGAATGTGGCCCAACAGCTGCGCCAGGAGGTGGCTGCATCCCGGCTCTGGCCACGGGAGCCAGCCGGGGATGGGTCACCAGAGCCGGGCGAGTGGCCTGCAGGAGCCACGGTTGCTATTCTGGCTCGGTGGCTGTAGCAGGCAGCTATGGAGAAAGGGTGGAAGTCATGTGCCCTGACCACATTATAGGAGTGGATTAAATTCCTTCTCCTATTTCATATGCCAGATCATTTGGGCTTTATGGAAACTTAATCCTGTATGTATTTTTCTGGTTTATGCCCTAGTGTATTATAAGACACCATGAAATTTAACTCAGATACTTCCTTTGTGCAAGAATTATCACAGTAGCTTTAAAATACAGCCTTTTAACATAAGTTTTTCTTGGGTGGCATATGCCTTTTACTTGCAGTGATGTGCTGTTGTTCTGTAAACCTTGTCGGTCTTTGTAATGTCTCCTTCGGGGTGTCAATGATGTGGAATTTTCTTGATTATCTTCAAAGATAGTGTGGAAGATAATGCACTCAACTGGAGGTAGTTCAACAAACAAAACTGATGAAACGTTTAGGGAAATAATAGCTGGGAGAAGGTAATGAGGGTTGGGCATGTTCATGCAAAGAATAGCACAACTGAGGAGAGAAATTACCACTTATCACAAAATGTAAAGGAACGTTACAAAGCAGGCGAGAATCATTTAATTTCATCAGTAATCAATGACAGAATAAGAAATCATGTATGGTGGGGAAAGTATTTTTAAAATTAAACACTAAGAAACTGTTTTTACCAATAAGCAGTAAGACAATCCAGGAAGGCATGTTTTGTAATCACTGTCATTGAAAACGCTCAGGTCTAGGCTTGATATCTGTCTATCAAGGATGCTATCAGGAGAATGATAATTTTCCTGGTATTAGAAGGAAAAAATGTAGTAGCCTATTAGTTTCCTTCAACCCAAGTAATTACACGATTTGTTTGCATATGATATTTGCAAAATAAGATGCACTTAATGTTGTGTTTTTTCTTTTTCATTTTTGGGGTTTTTTAAAGTGAAGGCTTGACAGATCCTCTGCTTTTGTGCCAGGAATTCTGCAGGCATATTTGCTGTCTTTTAAAATGAGTTACTGTATTGTTACCTTAGGATCCAATCTAAATAAAAGCATAGGAATGAGGGAAACGTTAGTGTATTTGATGCTGTAAAGTTATCAGAGAGAAACATGAAATCATAAGCCAAATTTTCAGATTCTCATTTCATCTTTTTAAACATGGGATATGAAAGGACCCTGTAGCATATTATCTCTTCTCTGGTGTATCACTGAAACATGATAAAATGACAGTAAAATCTTTCTTGAGGACATTGCTTCATTGAGAAGTTAAATATTTGCCTAATTTTAAGAATACAATCTATGAAAATTCTTACAATTAGGCAGGCACACAAGAATTTTGGCTGATTAGTCATAAATTTCTGAATACAGGTTTCTGGTATCCACATTAGCAGCACCTTGGGTTTTTTACAAGTTTAGGGATTTAATTTTCTAGTGTTTCCAATATATGCGAAATAAATGAATGTGTTTATTTTCTTACAGTCACTGAAATGAGAGAGTGATTTTGCTTTCAGGTGATTTTGAAATAAACCTGTTCTGTGTGAAAGGTGCCAAGAGTTTGTACATGGCCTAGAAACAGTAGCATGATCATGGGCTGCATTTGGGATTGGTAAAAATAATCTCAGGAAAGCTAGGAAATGTTCTGTAATTGGAGTGCCTGTGTTTTAGAATTTTAGCGGAAAATATCTCTTGGAAAAGAGGAAATTACTTAAACCTGATTCTAGAAATGGGGAAATTGGGGAAAATGTGAACAACTACCAATTTCTCACTGCTGAGACTGTGCAGTTACACCTGGCAAAAGGTTGTGTTATGTACATTATGCTTGGCTTTTGGTAGGTAACAAAGAAAGTTGCTGGTTTTCCTTACCTTAATGAAGAACACTTGAACATTTTGTTTTGTAAGCTGTCCTTGAAACCTGATGTTGTTTTAAAAACTTTGACTTCTGCCATTTCAGAATGGAATGAAGCCATACTTAGGCCTTTTAGGTGGAATATTTATTGGTCTTACTATGTGATAGCATTTATAAATGGCAGTTTCACAGATAATTAGGAATTGGAACAAAAGCCCATCAGGCTCTAACATCTGTTGCACATAATGCCCATAAAGCTGTATTTAATCAAACAAGTTAGCATAAAACCTGAATTTATTTATTAAAATATTTTGTTGAAAGAATCCCATTGAGATGCAATGTGTCATTTCCAAGGGTATCCTGGGATACTGGCCAAGATATGACACTTAAGGAATGTTATTGAGAGCAGCATACTTTGATGTCTCATTTATTTTGCAGTTGAATTTTCTTTTTATTTTTTCTCTTTGTTATATGAAAATAGGTTGCTGAGAGAATTGTTTATTCCAAAGAAGTTGTCTTGCTAATATTCTCCGATTGGCAATACAAATTGCTACTTTACAAATAGATATAAACTGTGTTTTAAAAGTGCATGTATATGGGTTTATTACCACTTCTTAGTCCATTTTTACGCTGGTCTGATGATTACCCAAACATATGCTTCCTGCCTTATGGTATCATGAACAACTTCCTGCTGCAGTTCAGTTTACTGAAACCAATGTTCCTTTTGATTTTTTCCAAAGTTGTATTTATTTTCTTAAGCATACATGGTTCACCACTTTTTTCCTGGTTTATTTAGTATTAAATATTTACATCGTGTTGGAGAAAGCATTCAAATTTCATCAGAATACAGAAGTCTTTTAGACATCTCTAATTATCTATTGCCAAATCCACTTTATCTGTGATTAGTATGAAAGGGTGAATGTTTTTGTCAGGAGCTTATAGCTTTGCTTTTGTAATAGGCTGCATTTTAAGCAGCCAATTGGATTGGTGTTGGCCTTTGAAAGATGCAAAATGCTTTGAAGGAAGACTTAAATGAACCAGTAGATTGTGCAAGCACACACATTTAATCTCAGGACTATCTGCATTATAGTTAAAGCTCTGGGAAACGAAAGGAATTGCTCTGGAGAATAATCAAAGGGCACAGCTTTATTACATCTCTGTTCCAAAAATGAAGGGGCTGTTTTCTCTGGCTTAAGGACCTGGGTGCTGTGCTAATAAAAGGAAGAACACAGCACTTTAGACACCACATTAGAAGCTTTCAGGATGTGTCCAGCTATGAAATGGATGGTTAATTTGAACACAGAAGTGGCACAGGGGCTACAAACAATTTTTTCTTATGGACATCAAAAATAATTTTGATATAAGATGAAGTAGGCCCTCCTGAAGGTTGACTCCTCCCAAAGAATTGTGTTGGCTCTCAAGCAAGTTTAGGTGGTTTTTGATTACCACTTTAAAATTGCAAGCACAGTCATTTTCGATTCGAACAAGAAAAGGACACAAACATGAACATGGTTGTGTGGAGACCTCACAGCACCTTCCAGGATCTGAAGGGGGCACACAGAGAAGCCAGAGAGAGACTCTCCATCAGGAACTGTAGTAACAAGGCAAGGAGCAATAGGTACAGATTGAAAGAGGGAAAATTTAGGTTAGATATTAGGAAGGAATATTTTACAGTGAGGGTGGTGAGACAATGGAACAGGTCGCCCAGGGAGGTTGTATGTGCCCCAGCCCTGGAAGTGTCCAAAGCCAGGTTGGATAATGCCTTGAGGAACCTGGTCTGGTGGGAGATGTCCCTGCCCGTGGCAGAGGGGGTTGGGAATAGAGGATCTTTAAGGTCTGTTCCAACCCCTTAGCATTTTGTGAACATACTTTAATCCTGATCTGGGATGTTTCTCAAACATAGTATTTTAAAAAGACTATATGGAATTACAGTCTTGACATGGAAAACTATGAATTATCAATTTGTCAACCTTCTATGAACAAAGAAAGTGAAATTCGTATAAGTTCAAGAAGAAAAATTTATACTTCAAAGCTAAAACAATTATGGGACCTCTAAATTATTTATTTATATATTTCCTTACTAACTTTTCATCTAGTGGGATTTGTAAATCTTGACATTTTCTCCTTTATGAGCTATGTGGGCAAAAATATGAAATGTATGTTTTATATTCACATGCTCTCCAGCAGAGATGAATACATCTCTAAATACTTCTGTGGTTGCACACTACATTTGATTATTTTCTTCTGATTTTATCAAAGGGATTTTTAAAACCAAATATCTGTTGAGAGTCAAGGGGACTGATTAAATCACTTAACTTGCTTTTATTCCTGCATGCTGTTTTTGCGTCTCCCTTTGGAATCTGCCATTCCTTTTTCTTTGTCTTTTCTGAGAATGATAACTGGAATACTGCAGGCTCTGTATTAGTGGTATTGAAGGGGTTTTGATAGTTTGGTTTGGTTTGTTTGTTGTGGTTTTTTAAAAATCATACATCATTAGTTCCTAAAGTCTCCCCCATGGAGCTGAGATTATTATTTGTAGACAGCACTTACCAGTATTACAGGCTTTAAACTAATTTTGAGATACTTTTTAACCTTTAAAAGTAGGTGAAAGTGGCTGAGGTTAATACCTGAGAAGTCCTGGCTTTCAATGTTAATGTCATTTTCTTTTGAGATCCTTTATCTTCCATTATTCACTTCTGATCACAATTTGTGTGTGTCACATATATACCCATGCTTGACACAAGCAGCTCCTGAGTTGTTTTTACAAGGATTTAAGAAAGGTCAATTTCCTTGCCTGTGTTACCTCATTAATTACTTAATGTATTAGTATTTTAGTTATTAATACAAGATTGTCACTGAAAGTCCTCATCTCCGGCCTTGAGAGTCTTAGCTCACTGACAGAAGAACAGGAGAGTCTTGTCCTTGTCTTTGCTATACTGTGAGGGTTTTCTAAAATTATTTTTTAATCTTACAAGTTCACATTTGTAAAGTCAGCGTTAAGGCCACATCTAAGAATAAGGAAAGACTGAATCAATCTTTACCTATTAAAGGATTTTGAAAGTTCAGCTCATGAAAAGCAATTAGTAAGTGTCAGCAGTTGCATATGGATTAACTGTAGGGCAGGTTAACAACTGTCAGATCATGGAGAGATTGCCAAATTGATGAATACAAGGCAAAATTACATGACTCCCTTAAAAAATAAAAACTATACCAAAAAGCAAAAAAAACCTCAAACAACAAAACAACCCTTCAGACAAAATAACCCCAAACTCAAAAGAACCCACAGAAAAAAAATCAACAAAACCCCCTGATCCCCAAAACCATCCTTCAAGTGTTAGAGCTCTAGAAGTATACGTTTAAGAAGCTGTGGCAAAGTTCATTTGCTGGTTTTAATTGCTAGGATGTATTTCATAAGAATTAACTTTGCATGGTCCATATGTGTGTGTGCACATTTTAACAGGATGTCAGTTTTCATCTGTCCCCTGCCTCGGAGCTGCTGTGGTCAAATGCTGTGTGTCTTGTGTTGCTCCGTGAAACACCACCTTCCTTTCTCAGGTTTGAGAGTGTGAAGTTGTAGTATTTCTAACTAAATGTCTGCTAAGCTGGAATGTCACAAAGCATCAGTTACTGTGATTTCAGTAAATACAGTGCTGTACTGTGTTGCAGGAAGGAAAAATGTGGAAGTAGTTTTCTATGGCACGTAATGGAGTCATTTTCTGAACTCTTCTAAGATGTGTTTTCAGCTGTAAAGGCTGTATTCAGGTGGATATTTTCTCTTTTGATAAGAGGCTTTAAAGGTAGAGGAGGAATTAAGGTTCTGTACTCTTATGTTGCAGTATCCTTGGGTCAGCTGTCTGTTATTTCTGCACATTGACTTAGACAGTTTAGGGAAGTCAACTATCCATCAGAGAATCCTAATACCTATTTCAGCCAGGGCTTTTTTTAAGTTTAAATGGTTAAATGCTACGTGAGAGCCTTGGCTGAATAGTTGGAATCCCTTTCAGAAAACATCGTGTTATGGGCCAAGACCAGACACACTTCAACTGCAAACTTGAGTACAATAACATCATAAGTACAGGTTAAATGCTCTTTGTATGTGACATTTTAGGTACATATCTTTCTTAAAATATTTTAAAGCTACTCTAATTGTTCCTATATTTATAGAAAGAACATTATTCTATGTCATTGCGCAGTAAGCTGTTTACATGCATGCCTTCTTTGGGAAAAACGACTGTAATTATAGTAGTGATTTATTTTATGTATAAAGTGAGTGGGAGCTACAGCAGTGAGAAGTTGAGAACGAGGTTGGGCTGAAGGCTGAGTAGGTCTGTGGTCTTCACCAGCCCCGGGAGACACTGCACACACTCTGTCATCTCTTAATAAGTTCTTTTTCTGTTTGGTCGTAGTCCCTAATGCAGCCACTGACAGATGTGTGGAGGAGCCAGGTTTCCTTCACTGGTTGGTGGCATTTGCATTCCTGACCTCTCCTTTTACACCTCTGATTTCCCTCGGGGTCAGCTGTGAGAGGAATAGCCAGCTAAGATACACACCTGTGAAAAATGGTAAAAGTACTAATCTGCCACACGAAACGTAAAGATTAGCAGCTCTAAGCTGAGACAGTGTTTCCTTAGTGCGAAGCTGTTGTAGCTTGTTTTAAGGCATGGATGGAAGCTTGGGATTTATCATGATCCTTTTATATCAGGGTATTCTTTTCCTTTGTAAAATATAGCAAAAAAGTGGTCTTGTGCTCTTGTTTGAGACAAGGGTGCGTGAAGCCTCTTGCTACATTAGGACTTTGATATCCATTTTAAATTAAATTCTTATCTAGGATTACTGCCTTCTTTTAGGAAATGTGGCTGAGCTTTTTTTTTTTTTTTTTATTTTCTAGTGCTTCTGTGTGTTTTTTCCCAAATGCACAGCTTTGGTTTCATTTCTTTTCTGTATCTTTTAGTTGTGGAGATGCTCACAAAAGCCCTTGTGGATGTTTGAATTTTTTATGTTATGTGTTTACTCCTCACTTTAAAGCTGTGTATATAGTACCCTAAAATATGTCTGGTTGTAATATTTTGAAGGGAATTGCCTTGAAACATCAAATAGCACTGTAATACCCCATGGTATGGTACCACTGAAAGATGTATTTGGACCTACTAATGGATTTGTAGTAGTTCTTTTTGGTAACCTTTTTTATCATCCATAAAAATAGCAATCTCAAACTAATTTTGTAGCGAATTCTTTGTATGGTGGTTTAAAACTCTGGAAGATAAATACTTTCCTTATAGGCCAGACTAAACATCTGAACCCACACATTTGGGTCATTATAAGGAAACCCATTGAAAATGGGAGTGAGGCCCCTCCACTTAGCTCAGTTAACAATCTTGCTAAACTTTGTATAATATTCAAATAACTGTCCTGAATGCAGCCTTCAGTGGGTTTTCAGAAGTTACAGACCTAGTGACCTGTGGAAATACTTCATGTTATGTTGTTTCTTGTGAACAAAGAAACAGCAAATGGCATTCCCAATGTCACACCCCTCCTAAGAAGGTATAAGTCTGAACTTTCTCCTCCACGACTCTCCAACTCTGACAGGAAATATTAGAACTTGTGTGCTGTGGTTTGTTAAAAAATTAAATTTCCGTTCAAATTTGTTTGTCAGACTCTCAGAAAATTAGAAGCAATTAAATAGAAAGTTCTACAGATTTGTGCCATTTCTGTACCCTCTCATCTCAAGATGGTGTGAGAAGCAGACAATTGTAATAACTTGCTGCTACTCCTTTCCAGCTAATTTGATCTTGTTCCTTAATTCTGACAGATTGTTTTTAATTTTCCCATCTGTTCCATAAAAATCTCAAGTGATTGACTCCTAGGAAAAAATAATGTCTAATAGCTGAGCCATTTTTAATGAGTCGGTATGAGTTATTTAGTGAGACATGCTGAAGAAGGCAAGCCAAAGGAAAGATTGGCCTGGGGTGGTGGATGTAAAGAAAGGTAAAGGGCAACCATCTGCTTCAGGAAGCTTCCACTCTTCTCTTCACCAGGCTGCTGCTCTCTCCATTCAGGCAGTGCCCATGGACAAAACAACAAAGGTTCAGTAGCAGTAATTCCTTTTCCCCTCTTATTTAGTGCACAGTCTGCCCTCAGACAGTACCACTTTGTGGAGAGGAACAGTCATGAAAAGGAAAAAAACTCAAAGACTAAAAGAATAATATTTAAGTACCCTTAAAAATATTATGCTCTTTGGTTTAAATTCATTTCTTCCAGCAACCTACACAAACTGCCAGATATTCCAGAAAGAACCCCAGTGCCAGTAAACAGATTGAATGTTCTCCTCCAGCCTCTCTGAAGGCTAAAACCTTTGCTTTAAAATGGCCTGAAAATGGCATCTCCCAGGGCAGGAAGCCATCAATATACAGTACAGGTCTTTGAGAATAGCAACCATGAATATAAATGCTAACATCTGCACTTCTCCCTTCTGTTTTGGTTTTTATACATTATTATAATAAACATTAACATTATTTTTAATAATCATCAGATAGCGTTTTCTTTGGCAGCTTGAGACTTCATTATTAAATCAAATAGTGAAAATAAATACACAGTTCTTTTACAAGGAAAGTTGAAAGTTTGACTCAACCCTGCAAATATCCCATTGTGAGTGTAATCTATTGTAGAATTCATAGAATAATGAATTAACGTCTCGATTGCATACAGTGAGGCAGAACAAATGAGAGAATGCAGCCATGGTAATGAGCAAAATATACACTTGGGATTTTTTTGGCAGTGGGCTACCAACTAAGGAGAAAAACTTTTGTCTGCATTTTCTTAAACTAGTAAAACCCAAGAGTGCATTAAGCAAGCAGAGAACATCAGTACTCTAGGCATCCAGAGCATGTCCAAATACTCAGCCCATCAGGTGTCCCCATGACATTTATTGCCAGAAACCAAAGAACCATTGAATGTAACAGTTAAAGTTACTAGTTTAAATTTATACAAAATTGTACTTGGATGGTGTCTTTTGAAACCCAAGCTCAGCAAGTAGCTACAGATAGGAGATGCTCCATGCTTATACAGAACTCACTGGCTCTGAATGTGCCTGAGGTTTTGTCTACCCTAATTTGAGACTGATATAAGGGAAAAAATGTTTTTCTTTGTAAGCGTTTTTTGCTATCTAGTACCAATATTCTTAGACTGAAAGAGAGGGTGGTGGTGGTGGTCCTGTTGGGAAGAAGGAATTGATTGGTGCTTATTTTCGTGCCATGAAACAAAAGTGACTTAATTTTGAGTAAATTCTGTTTAGCTTTGGGAACATGACCCATTATCTATCCCTCTAGATAGATTTTGGACAAGGACCTTGTTGTGTTGTGGCTTTAGTAATAAATCTCACATGTATTTATGTCGTTGAAATTAAATTCACAAGATGTAAGTTTAATAGTTCTGCATTAATTCTTCATAAAGCATTGATCTTTTGTTTTTTTATCTTCCTTCTCAGTGTGTCAATCCTGATCTTTAATACTTCTCAGCAGTGCTTTGTTATGGTGAAGCAGTTCCGCCCAGGTAATCCTCTTTTTTAGATTTACTTTTGCTCTCTAGTGAAGCAAGTTTCTAAGGGTTTAGCAGTTAAAAGTTGGTGCATCTGTGGTGATAAAATCTTTGTTCTATATTCTGTTTCTTTGTATGATAGCCCATCCTTTTCAGTCAGTCACAATTTCTAACCAGGGAAATTTCCATTACAGATGAAACAAATGATCAGGGTAGCCTTACATTCTGCTTTTGGGCTGGTTATTGTCCTCTTTTGGATGAAATTACAAACAGCTCTACAGTGATCGTGCAAGAAATTGCTGATATTTGAAGTTCCTTCTTGACCTACTTATACAGAAGCGCAGCATTTTTCTTTTTGTTTTGTCTTAAATATTCTTTTTATTTTTACTGTCTTCTTGTGCATTATATATAGTTGGGAATATAAAATGAGGGAGATTCAGGACTGTATGCTTTTTCACCAGTATGTGGACAGCTTCATTTTACCAGTTATTATTACAAATTTAGGTTAATATACCATTTTTTTCTGAGTTTTTGCATCAGTTATTTTAACTCAAAGCATTATTTACTTTCTGGAAGTTAAAAATGAAATGCATATTCTCTGCATGTTAATTAAAAGAAATCACAAGGTATTTCACTGACTGTTGCTAAGAGACGGTTTCAAGACTGCTCATGGTAGACTTTATAGGAAACTTTCTAGGGTAGTGTCACACTGCCCTTTCTTATTGGCAGTGATTACAGCCTCTGCAGTGCTGTGCAGCAGTGTCACACTGACAGGGCATCCTTCTCATGAAGTGCTAATTGCCTTGTATAAAGTGTTTGGTTATTTGTTCATCACTAATCCACTGTCTTTTATTTGCCAGCGAATAAAGGGCTTCTGTAGCTGTTGCTCTCTTTGAGGCAGTTTTGGGCAGAAGCCTTCATATATGTGCATATACATATATATATGTGTGTGTGTGTATATATATATATGTATGTGCTGAACAGCAACACATTCATTGCATTATCTGTATGGAAGTGTCAAATTGGCCTCAAGAGACTGGGCTGTTTTTGGATTTAAACCATTCCAGAGGCTGGAGCTGCTCAGACACCCCACAGCAGTTCAGTGATCACAACCATGCCCTGACATTACTCACATCCCTATATTTATAATTATGTCTCCATTCCATGGTTATTGTCTGCCCTGGTGCCTGTTCCACAAAGCCAAGACAAAGGCTGAGGCTTTTCTCATTGCCAGATCCTCCCGGGGTCCCACCAGGAAGGCGATCGCTCGTTGCTGTGAGTGAACAGCTGCCGCTCGCTCTCCAGGCACGTCCCCTACACGTGTGCTGGAGCCATGTGTGCTCGCCTTTCCCTAGGCTGTGCTGTCAGGAGCAGCTTTTCCCACTGATGTGCTGCTTGTAATGGCACTCATCCCTCCCTGCCCGGACATTTCCACCCCATTCCCTTTGGCAGCCCTTATGCAGTCACAGCAGAATGGCTGCAGACAGGAAGTGTTGAGGATCAGGCAGCTGAAGGAGTTCATGCTGACTTGAGGGGTGGCAGGAGCACACAACCAGTGAGGCAAGCAGTGTGCTCTGGGCTTAGATCATCTCGAATGATCCTGAAATCACGCATTTGGGAGGAGCAGAGAGAAGAAAGTTAAATATGTATCTCTATATATGCTCCTCACTCATGACTAATTTGCAAAGGTATTGGTCAATGCTTATTTTAGTAGGTAATTGGCCACACATTTTCAAATACAATAAAATTATACATTCCTGGGAAGGGCTGGAATTAGGACCTATGAACATGTACTCTGGTTTATTCACTGTAAGTAGAATGACCTTTCAATGGATTGTGATGTTTGTTTTTCCACTGACTTAAAATAAACAGTATCAAAGATTTGAATCATAAGCCATATTCTGTTTCAGGATGTATGAAACACCAGTGCAGTCAGAAGTTTAGACAGGAGCCAGCACTCTCCCCAGACAGCCAAACCCCACTGGCTCCTTAGTCCCTACTGTTGTTTTCTTCTCTTTAGGGGTAGCAAACAAGTCTCTGTATGTGTCACCTCAAAAGGCTGTTTTGAATAACAGTTGTGAACTTATTTGCTCAGTTTGGGTGAGCCATCTATCATTTGTCCCACCTTACAGAAAGGAAGGTGAGATCATCAGTTCTTCTGAGTTTCCACTCTGAGGCTTCTAACAGCTGAGTGGCTCCAGGGTCATTAGTCCAGATGTGGATTCCACCACTTCCTTGGGAAGCCTTTTCCAATGCCTGACAACCCTTTCTGTTGTCATTGTTCCTGATGTGCAACCAGAAGCTCCTCTGGCACAGGTTGATTCCTCACTGTGCTGCCACTCATGGCCGTGTCCATCTGGTGATGGAGGAGACTGCCCAGCAATGAGGAAGTGGCAGTTCCTGGCCAAGGAAGCATCAGTAAACAAGGGAACAATGGTCATGGGGCAAGTGGGCGGATGGCTGTGCTGGAGCTTCTGGATTCTGCTTTCCAAACTCTTTGTGGATTTGCAGTAAGATAACAACCTGTGATGAGGAACAGGAGAGGTTTCCCTCTGAAGGGTGTGCCTTAGACAGTAGGTCACACACTGCTTTTCCATACAGTTCTTTATTACCCAGTGCATTACTTCTGCAGTCAGATTTATACCTTCAAGAAGGTATGGGAGATTCTCTGTTCCATGATACTAACAGGGAGGTTGGCTTTCTAGGCTTTGCTTATCTTACAGAGATAAATTGAGTTTCAACCTTTGCAAGCCAGGTGATACTAAATTCATAATCAGACTCCTTGGTGAATGCTCTAACATTTGGGCTCTTACAGAAGTGGTTGGTACTGCTTCTTTTCTTCCTTATCTACAGGGAAAAACTGTTCTTGGGCTTGAAGTGTGGGCATATCACAGGACTTTGCTCTGAAGGGGATTGCTGGATTAGGCCCTTCTGGGAATGTAGGTTTTGATCTACGTGGAGCCCAGTTGTGCTGAGAGAGAAGGAGAACAGCAGGTGCCTGATGGAGTGACAGGATGGGTTTCAGGGATACAAAAGACTTTTAACACTCTTAGGTTACATATTTCATATTTCTGTACCCCACACTCTTACCTGCATTCTGTTTTAATGCCCAAAGCCTTTAATTGTTGTTCCTTTTTTTAATTATCTGATATGGGTATGTCAGTACTAAAAAAGAAATAAAATTTTCATAGAATTTGGCTTGTCTCAGAGAAATCTTGGATGTGGTTGTCATTTATGGTAATTTTCCTAGCTTTTAGAAGTTTTTGGAATAATGACAATAGACACCCTTCAAGGAGCTGTCCCTTAAGGCTGGCAGGGAATATTTTTTTCCTGGCTTCATGCTGTGCTTTAAAAAGAAAGCTGAGCTCCAAGTCATGTCTCTCAAGTAAGAAATGGAAACTATCTGTACCTGTTTGAATCTCAAAGACCTGGATGTACCTAAGACAAACAGCTTTGGAAGTTTTAACTTCTGGAGAAAGATTAGATTTTGGATATTGGACTGATCTGGACATCTCCCTTTCAAGTGCTGATCTTGCTACTGTATACTTCCGAGATGTCAAAACAAACATTGCAGAAGGAGTCCAGGCACAAATTTCTGGGGTGTAGACTCTGCCTCAGAGACCAAGTGCTAAAGAAGTCACTGAGGTACTTCACTGTTATGCAACAGTGGGTCTCTCTTTCTCTAGAGACCCTTTTTTAAGAAATACTAACCTAAATACAGTACCTGGAAGGACAAAAAATTGCCTATTAAACCTGAGTTCTTTTATATCAATTCTGCAAGATTTAGAATTGGAAATTAAAGAGAAACTAATTTGAAAACCATGTTATGTGTATTTGAAATATGTATGTAAAATATTTTAATGGAATAAAAATAGGTTCAAAGTTTAAAACAGTTTCATTCAGCATGGTCTATAACACTCTCTTGGAAATCTTTCATGAAAAGCAAGGGGATAGACATAAGGAAATTTCAAGGAAAAAAACGAGTGGAATTATACATGTGTATTAAAGTTAAAATGATCTGGAGTTGTCTGTCAGTAGGGATTCTTTGTGTGTTGACATCCAGTCCTGCAGTTCTCACTCAGGCAAAATTTCTGTTGACATCAGTGAGAGGTTTTACTTAAGTAAGGACTAAAATCTGACATTTGCACTTTCTTTAGGAGTGCATTACAGTGGCAGCTGTTTGTAGATTAATTCAAGAAGTCTTTTTCAGACTCCACACCGGAATCTGTGCAAGGAACTATATGTTCAAAAGAGGATTTTTTTTTCCAAACAAACATACATGCTTTTCATACCCTTTCTAAATAACAGCTGAGTTGACAGGCTGAAAGACTCATCATTGTGCACATGGTAGTTTATGTGCAACCCAACTTTTCTGCAAGATAACTGCATAGTTTAAATTAAATCCCAATATCCGCATTGCCCAACAAATGGAAGCTGTATGGTGCTTCTGACACTTAGATTTCTTGATGAATTAACTCCCTTTTTCAATTTTTATTTGTTTTAAGGTGTGCATGAATTCATTTCAGATGATGTTAGTACAAATAAGAGTTTAAAGAATAATTTTACAGACATGGCAAGAGAACTTTTGTTCTTTAAAATGCCAGTTTTGTGTGTCATTATTTTAATAGATAACACAGCTGAATTCCTTTTTACTCTCAAGTACTCTCATGCTTGTTAATTTCCAGGCAAAATTTGGCTATCACCCTTTATTCTATTTAATACGAGTAAACTAACATACTGCTCCTTGTTTCTTTTTCTTTTGTGTTTTGGGGTTTTTTTTTAAGCTGTTTACATGTGTGAAGTAGAAAGGCATCATCCTCAAGTCTTTCAGAATCAGGACAAGGAGAGTTTCTCTTCTCTGGAGAATCCCTTACCCGCTGTGGTTGGAGTCACCTATGAACTCTGTGCTGGCATTGTGGACAAGCCAGGCCTTTCTTTAGAAGAAATTGCTTGTGAGGAAGTCTTGGAAGAGTGTGGCTATCGTGTTTCTGTTGCAGACCTCAGGAGGATCACTTCTTACAGGTAAATAGCAGCAAGTTAAAACACTTTGCATTTCATTGTTTCACAGACCACTGAAGTGTCTGAATGCTCCCTCCTCCCTTATTTAAGCAGTGTGTTGGAGGAACATGGACATCTGAAGGTACAAGAAAAGTGTAATTTTTAGCAAGTAAGAGAAGTATTTACAGAAATGTAAGGAATTATAAGTATTGTATGATCAATATGATAATTATGGGATTGAATTCCCAGGAAGAATCGTACTATGGTGACTTATTCCAAAGACTATTAGAACAGGGAAAAGTTGCTTTGGGCTCTTCAGAGCAGTTTGTTACAGCACTAGAAAACAGCCCATCTTTACTATATTAGGTGTTTTCCATCTCTAATTCTTATTATTCTGATTAACATTAGAAACTGCCCAAGATGCTCTCTGATTAACCTCTAACATGATTTTGCAGAAGCATGAGAACCTGTGCCATTCCATCTCTTCATAATATTTGGTGTGTAATTAAAGCTTCTTTGAATTGGACAATAGTTATTGTTATGTATGAAGATTTTGCTGATTTGACTGAGAAAAATATCACATTGTATTTTTGCAGGGTTTCAAATAGTTTTTAAAATAGTTTTGAACATGTTTTAAAATATTTTTTAGGAGTAAAGGGAATATTAATATATAAGTGGAAAAATACAAAATGTGAGTTGCTGGTGAACAAAAACCCTCAAGAGAAACTTTGCACGCACCTTTAATCCTATTATATCTCATTCCCAGCTTTTAGTATTGTTATCCAAAATGTATGTATGTTTGTATTTTACAGAGAAAGCAGCAGGTTTTTTACTTTCTTTATTTTACTTGACATCTCCATTGAACTAGGCCCTGTCATTGGTTTTTAATTTGAGAATTGAATACAAATCCACAGCTGTCAATCCTGGCAAATGTTATTTCCTGCTGGATTAACAAGCAGTGCTTCTGCTGAGGGGAGGGGGTGAATCACAGGAGCTGTCTTTTACAACTCATTGAAACCAGATTAAGGGTTTGTTCTGCTGAAAGAAAAAGTATCTTCCAGTTTTATGAGCAAAAGCTGTCTATAGAATTTCATAGGGTGGGTGACACTGACAGGCTGCTGCATGCAGATATATACATATGTATATGTACATATATATGTGCATACAAATGCAAAACAGGAAAAGTAGAATACAATTTGTGTAGTTGTAGAAAGTTGTAGCTTCAGTGTAGAAGTTTGACTTACAATTAATGATTTACATCTGCCTAAAACTCTGTGTTGTGGTGTTGATAAATGTCTTTGTATGTTACAGGTGGTTGTTCATTCAGTTGCCTTTTTTTTTTTAATTGCACTGACTTGTGAAGAGTGTATACAATTGGGGTTTTCTTTGTTGAGACCCTTGCAAAGGGCTCGTAATCCTCCATTGTCCATGTGGACACAGCTTTCTGCCCATGGAGATCCATGCTGAAGTCAGAAGAGCTTGTATAGTAGTTACATTTTTAAATCAATGTGAAAGGTTGAAGCCTCAAAGATGTTTTTTTTACAGGGGTTTTTTTGTTTGATTTCCCATGCTCTATATTGGGATTTTATTCTCAATGTTTTGGTATTCCTGTTGGGAGTGTCCTGTTCTTTCTCCCACTGAGGACTGGAATATCTTTCTGATCCTTGAGGATTTGATGCAAAGACAGGAAGTAATCAGTTCCCTTATGGTCTCCTAAGGACATTTTTCTGTAATGGCTATATTACATGTAAGAATTCCTGGGTGTTTCCCAAGTGTAGCAGGTTTTTCCAAATGGTTGATGCTGCTGTTCCATGCTGTGACTGTCAATACAAAGCACAGGCATAAAGCACTGCACTAATGCATATGCATGCCATTACAATTACAATGCATCCTGCACTTCTACTCTTATCTGCCATCCCAGCAATCTGTGTAATAGTTGCTCTGCATTATTTATTGATCCAGTGCCTCAGGTCAGAGTTTTGGGGGTCTCTCTCTAATGGCTTCTCTTCCAAAGATCTGCCTCAGCTGAACTGACATCAGTTGTGACAAATGTGCACCTGTGCTTTTTCTCAAAGCTGAACATTCCATAGCCTGTCTTGGAGGGGTTTGGCATTCTGTGTGTAGGGTCTTATCTGTCTGTACCACGAGCAACTTTTCCCTCATGTCTTGCCTAAATTTCCCTTTCTTTACTTCAAGACTGACACTTACTACTCTGTCCCCAGTGGACATGAAGTACTTCTGCACTTTCCACCTGTTTGTTAAAACATTTTTCCTTTTTTTTATTTTTGCCTGGGCAAAACTATTTTAGTTGATTTAGTCTTTCTCTTTAGATCATGTTTTCTAGATTCCTTCTGCTGTCCTCGGCCTTCTCTCCATCTGGTCTGCATATTTCTTAAAAACTTAGTGCCCAAAGTGGAGCACACTACTTTAGTGGGGGCTTTCCTAATAGAGTGGAAGCATTATCTCCCCTAATCTCACAGATCATTCTTTATACACTGGAGTTTGTTGTTTGCCTTTTTTTGCAGAGGCATTAAATTACTGATACAATTTATCTTCCACAATGCTTCCCCTATCTCAAAACCAGGAGTTGAACTTGATGATCCTTGTGGGTCTCTTCCAACACATAATATGCTGTGATTCTGCACTGTCATTCACCTCCTGTCTGTATTCTGTGTCATCACAGCCTTTGATCTGAAAGCAGGGAGTAGTATTCCTAATGACACCTCTTTCTGGAATCATGGTCATGAAGAAGAGATTGCCTGCCTGGAATAAAAGCAGGAGTTAAGCTACACCTGGCAGAAGGACATGAAAAGCTGAAAACACATCAAATGTAAAGGGAGAAATGGTTTTTGCTAGGGAGGTCAATACTATTCTGTGTCTGATGGATTAAGAAGGATAGAGCATGGAAAATGCATAGGGAGAACTTAGGTTATGGGGAAAACAGAATAGAAAAACCTTGAGTGGAAAAAGAGGAAGAAGAGATGAAGGAACAATGCAGTGGAAAATCACAGACTGAGAAGTAAATGGACCTGAGGAAAGTACATTCATTGTGGTGGAGAAGAATTCTCTGTAAGGAAATGAGGAAAGTACTTAGCCTGTATTCAACTTTGCTCTGTTCTCAGGCAGTGGGAACTGTAAAGGTTAGAGGTAATCTGGAGATAGCAGGGGGTTTCCTCCTTTATTATTAGGTCTGTAGCAGTGGTTTTGGGGGATTTTTTTTTAGTGTTTCTCAGCTACCCTGGAAAGTATGAGCCCAGTACTGCCACAGGTAATTCATACACATGCAGGTAACCCACTGGACCCCATTATTAAGTTCTATCAAAGCTCAGTGACTTAATACTCATCACATAGAAGTCAGGCACTGAATTAAGCAGATCTCAGATTTAATTACCTTGAATGATCCACAGAGGAGCTGTGGAGTCAATGAGGAATCAGGAAAGAAGCCAGGAGTTGGAGAATTTACGCCATTTGAGTAAGAATCTTTGGAACAAATTGTTCCAGCAGCAGGAGGACAGTATGGTGTGGGTGAATGAAGGAGGCTGGACTGGGGGCAGATAATGAGAAACACAAATAGAATATAGATAGAAACACATATTTAGAGGGACTTGAGTGGAAGAGGACAGAGGAATCACACTTCGAAAATCAGAAATATCTCTTCCTATTGTAGAAAAATGCCAGACAGGAGGTGAATTGAAATGCAAATGGTTCATGTTGCTATGTAGACAGAGGAGGGATCATTCTGAAAAGAATCTGTATTGTTTGCAGCCTGTGTGGTGAGTTTCTTCTCATCATCGATATGCAATCTACTTTTGTGCTTCGCATTCAGTAACTTCATTTTGGTATTGCAAAACGTTTGGTTTAAATTATGGCAGCAGTTAATTCACTTTTGGAGGCTTCCAGAAAGTTTTGTTGGCTACTGGTGTCTTGAGTTCTCGTCAGTTGCATGTATGGCATCAGTCAAAAATAGCATAGATGTTAGGAGTGTAAAGGAATCACTTTGCTCAATAATAAAATAACAAAATGAAGCTAATCCTATCGTAGTATAATTATAAACTGAGGGTTCATGAAGGTTGAAGGGTGCCAGTTAAATTGTCCCTTTGTAAAAGCTCTTAAAGAAGTCTGTGAGCTTCCCTTAATGTTTGGGGTTTTTTCACAAATGCAAAAATTTTTAGGTGAACAACTTACCTTTAACTTACTCATATATCAGATATAAGAATTTTTCTATCTGTCGTGGTATCTCAGCAGTTTTCAGATTGAATCCCATGTGCTGAAATTCATCTGTGAGTTAGTTTCTTAGGATGAAGTACTTCCAGCTGTCCTCCTTGAGACTTGTCTTACAAGACAGGGGCAGGGAAATAAGTTGTTGCTGTTAATGACGATGATGTTGTTATTGCTATTGCAAAGTATTTTCTTTTAGTTCTTGAAAATGTTGGTTTTCTTGAAGAATATTTATAAAATTATTTGGACTTCAATAACACCTCAGAACATCAGGGTAGAATTGAACCAGAGTTTCTGGTTCAACTTCCTTTTTCCTTCATCACATCCTTATTTTCTCCCAGAGGCTGTAAAAAACTCTTGGCTCTGACCCGGATACAATAGGACCTGTAGGTTCTCAGCTCTGCTGCAAAGAAATCCGATGGATTAGTTTAAAGGCCTGGCTGTATTAAAATAGGTACTTAGTTTAATCTTCCTACATTTGATTCTTTTCCCAAAGTGTACAAGAAGAGCGTTCAGAGAATTAATATTGGATGTTCCAATTACTGTGCCATGGCTTTTAGCCTCTGTGCAATGAGGTAAAAATGGTTTGTATTCACAGGTTTTTATGTAGAAGGAATAATAGCCCTGAAAATGTTGGAGTACCTTATAATTAGAAAGATCACCTGCTAGTACACCTGTTGGGTGATGGCATAATGTAATATAATTTTATGTTAATTACCTCTGTGCTTTTTTCCCTGCACATGCTGCTTATAATGCCAGAACTGTACAAAGGTCCCAAGAAGTGACAATAGGAGCTGTGTGTCACTGATCATCAGTTTACATGTTGCATACCCAACTGGATCTTGATTTAAGCATAAATAACAGAGATTTGTGTCACATTTATTTGTAAACATGAATTATGTATTCACTCTATACCCAAATTCTGCATCCAGATGGCTTATGTCTTATAAAAGGACATGTTGCTTTCAGGAATTTGCACATTAACTATGTAAGATTAAAACAAAAAAAATACATATTTCTGTGTTGATTAAAATGTTGATTGTTTATAGATTGTGTATTTCTTTAATATTAACACATTACAAGAAATTTAGCTTTTAATTGCTGTCTATCAGACATCTGAACTAAAGTAATAAGTCTTCACAAAGATGAGTCAATTTAATTGCTCCCTATGTTGCAGCAGAGGAGTAGAGTATAAAGTATTGTTTCTTTTCTCATACATGCTTGTTTCTTCAAATAAAAAGTATAATATTTACAAACATGATACTTATGAATGAGATAATTGGTTGGCATAGGCAAGCACCCAGACATGAGAAAAACGCAAAGCTAATCTGAAACACAAGCTTTGAATTTTGACCCTGATTACCAACATGTTTGTGTGTGGACATGCACATGCGTGCATGCTCAGTGTGAAGAAAAAACTCACTGACTGTTGGCAAACTCAATCTCAATCATGGCTTCAGACACTACTAAACCTTTTTCTTAAGCCATAAGATAGTGTTTTTCCACTTCTGATCAAAAATATATGTACTGTATCTTTATGCTTGTGAACTTAGGGCAAGTGAAAAGTCCCATTTTGTGAGCTCAGTTTCATGTGCTGTGTATTTCTTCATGCATTTGATAAAAAGGAAGAGTTAAACAAAGGCTTTTTGGTAGCTGCTATTGCCGTATTTCAAAAACAGATTGGAGTGACAATCTGTCTCCTGTGTTTTCCCTGGTCTGAGAAGGAAGTAAATGGAAAATACTGTAATTAAAACCTGGTGCTGCCAGCCAGTCCCACTCCTGGGCAGGAGGTGAGAAGTGCTTTGCAGTCATTCTGCAGAAGCTCCTCTTGTGTGGTGTTGCCTAAAAGCGTGTTGCCCAAAGCCTTAAAAGCCATAGCATGATTTAATCTCTCTGTTGGAGTGTTTTATTCAAAATGAAATACGGGAAGGCAGCATACAATCTTGTTTTGATGTGTTAAACTTACATATAAGTTACTGTTGTGATGAAAACCATACGACTTTGGTATCCTTACTTTGACATGCTTACATTCCTAGACTTGCTGTTGTCAGAGGTAATGGAGGTTTCTAACTGTCTGAAGCTATGCAGAAAGTTTATTGCTAATAGAGTTTTGGGGTTTAAAATCTCTGTTGAAGTTACAGGGCTTGTGAGCTTAAGCCCTAATGACTTGACGAGGAGTATTTGTCAGCCCTCTAGCTGTTAATTGGAAGGACCATAAACTCCCCCAAAGAAACAGATCCTCACAATAAAGAGGCAAGGAAAACCAAGATGAGTTTTGTGCAGATCATTTGCATTTGTCCCACAGTAGCAAATAAGTCAAGGACAGTGCAGACACATCAGAATACAGCTGGAACAGTCAGCTAGGTCAAGCCAGGCTTAGTAGGTCTGGGTCAGTGTGAGCCATCATATGCCAGGTTTGGGCAGCATAGTGCTAAACCCTGGACTGACACTGAAGCCTGAGGTCTCACCGTGGGCTGGTGCTGAGTTCAGGCCTGCTCACCTTCCCCCCTGCCAAGCCTCTCTTATCCCAGGAAGGCACCTTTATCAGGAAGGTGGCTTTCCCAGGGTGAAACTCATCACTTGCAGCTCAGGTGTGCTGACCCCTGTGATTTCCACAGATGCAAAGCTAATGAATATAGCTGTAATCTGTTAATAGGTGACTCATTTCAGACCATGGAGAAAGTGTTTATTTGTAGTGGGAAATACTGGGGTAAGGAAAAGCATCTGTCACAGATGTGGGATAGAGGAAGATGGTAGCAGAAAGAGGAGTATAAATATGAGTAAAGGCACTTCAAAATTCCTTAAACATCTTACTCAGAAAGTGCAGGTAATTATGAAAAAGCACTGGAAATTCCTACTGACAGATAAACCTGAAAGCACCCTGCAAACATAATATTTCCTGTAGCCTGTTCACCAGTCAGACCCACTTTCTCCCTCTCTGCTCTCTTCCTCTGCCTCAGTACCCAAAACCATTGAAATGTACAATTTCTAAGGTTATATGGAAAACCAGAACAGCTTCAAAGCAAGAAACTTAACTTTTGATTTCTATAAAAGCCAGAGGTACTAAGACAGACAAAATGTGAATAGCATTGATTTTTGTGCAATTTTCTAAGGACAAGCAGGATACATTAGCAGTCTGGAAACGTTGTGAAAGACAGCACTAAGCAATACTGGAGAATATTTAATTTAGTAAAGGGCAGTCCATGTGGATCTATGCAAAAATGATCAACTGGCAGTGTAAGCCAGAGAATTTAGAGAATGAAATACCAAGTGAAAAAAGATAAGATATTTGCCTCTTTTAAGAATTAAAGTACATTTCTGTATCTTTCAACTTCTTTCTGAAACCATTGAAATGGTCTTTTAGAATCACAGACTAATGAAATATACTGAGTTGGAAGGGACCTACATGGGTCATCGAGTACAATTTGTGACCCTGCACAGGACACTCCTCACACCATGTGCCTGAGAGCATTGTCCAAAGGCTTGAGCTCTGTCAGCTCTGTGACCACTGCCCTGGGGAGCCTGTTCTAGAGCCTGACCACCCTCTGGGTGAAGAACCTTTTTCTAATATCCAACCGAAACCTCTCGTGACTCAGCTCCAGCTGTTTCCTCAGATCCTGTCACTGGCCACAAGAGTGAAGAGATCACTGTCTGTCCCTCTGCTGTCCCTCCTGAGAATGTTGAAGACCCCATTGAGGTCTCCCCTCAGTCTCCTTTTCTCTAGGCTGGACAGACCAAGTGACCTCAGCCACTCCTCATAAGGATTGCCCCCCAGACTCTCACTATCCTTGTGGCCTCCTCTGGATGCTCTCTGATAGCTCAACATCTTCTTAATATTGTGGTGCCCAAAAGTGCCCCCAGTACTCGAGGTGAGGCCACCCCAGTGCAGAGCAGAGGGGGACAATGCCCTCCCTTGCCTGGCTGGTGATGCTGTGCCTGATGCCCTCAGGACAGGGATGTCCCTCCTGACTGCCAGGGCACTGCTGACTCATGTTCAGCTTGCCATCAACCAGGACCTCCCTTTCCACAGTGCTGCTCTCCAGCCTCTCATTCCCCAGTCTGTCCATACATCCAGGGTTGCCCCATTCCATGTGCAGAATCCAGCACTTGGCCTTGTTAAACTTCGTATGGTTGGTGATCACCAACTTTTAATTTGTTGAGGTCTCTCTGCAGGGCCTCTCCACCCTTGGGGGAGTCAGCAGCTCCCCCCAGTTTAGTATCATCAAATCAGGAGGAACTGTCGGCTCCTTTGAGGGAGATTAGTTAGACAACAAATTAAACCAATGAATATGTTTATAAATAATGTTCTGGATCAGTCTGCAAAGTCACCATCTAAATACTGAAGGGATTCTAGGTAGGCTTAGAAATGTTAGATTTGCTGGTTTGGGGAGAACAGAGTTGAACAGAATGTCACATGTATTAATACCAGCTTTTAATTTTATTTATAGCTCATTTGGAAGTTTTTATTACTTTGTAACTAATATCTTGTGGCAGAGTTGCACCAGAGAAGAGTAAGTTAGGCAATCAAGTAAGGGAGAAGGATCATGTGGGTGTGTCCTTCTTCAAATATGTATTGTTACTACTTTTGTTGGTTTGTGTGCCTAATTATAGCCCAGTAGATATGAAGAAGTGCCGTAACTTTGGGCTTCATAACAAAGGAAAGACACTGATGTCCAGGACTTTCATCTTTTCAGGTATATTCAGGGTAGTAGCTACTCTTGATATATTTCATAAGAAGAGAGTGAGTACAATGAGTAAGTACAACGAAATAACACTGTATGGAAATCACTCCCTGATTGTGATTGTGATCCTTGAGCTGTGGTGGCAAGAACCTGAATCTTACAGTGTAGCACCTTGGAAATTGGCTTTCCTTTACTTTAGAGAAAAGATGTGTGAACTCCTGATTTCCACAGCTGTAGTTTTTCATAAGTAAATGGTCACAGGTGCTATAGAAGGAGTTTATGCTGTAAATAATCAAGACAGAACTTCTTATAGAAGGGCTTCTTAAATAAAGTCTCTGTTTTTGTATAACCTTTAAAAAATACCAAGCAGACATGGAAATACTCAGGTTAGGATCATTTTCATTCTCCAGGTGGGGCACCCCGGATGAAGGTATCAGACTTGACACTCATCATAAATAACAGGACATTAAATATCTTATACACAGTTCTGTGTTTTTCATGGAACCTGTGATGACCAGCAAATTGCATTTTTTGTCTTCCAGATTTTACAGTTGGTTAAAACATGTATCAAAAACCTCAGTCCTGACACTGGAATAAAGTGATGAACACAGAATGAAAGAGGTCCAATATCAGCCTTCAGAGTTCCTGAAAATGCCAAAGATGGTTAAGTTTCTTTTCATAGAGGTACAGGAATGATCCTGGAGGAGTGAAGCATCTTGTCCAAAGTCACAGAATGTATCAGAAGTAGTTCTAGGAAAACAATTCACTGGTTAGCTCCCTATTCAGTATTTTTAAAAAGTCTATATTGATGTAAGAACCCTTCAATAGTCACTGTTAGAAACAAACTTCAATAGTCACTATTAATTCCCCAAACAAAATAACTGCCAGTGTTCTTAGAAAATTGAGAGACAAATGGGGTGTGATGTGTTCTGGATTAACTGAAAGATTTAGTTGACTAATGGTTGGGTAAATCTGGATATACACTCTAAGATCATAACACTGCTACAAATCTGAGGATCCTCTGTATGTGTAATATTATGGGAGCTAATTTTTCATCTTCCCCTAATTTTTCATCTTCCCCTATATCATTCATAGTTTCAGTGAACTTTGGATCCAGATTTAATGTGAAAAGTCGCTTGTAATCATGTGAAATGAAGAAATTGCGATTACAATGTGAATATTTTCTTGGAAGGACTAAATGAGTGGATTATGTACTTATCCCTTATTTAATAATACCTAAATTAAATAGTCCTAAGGAAATAGAGGATTAACAAATAAGAAGTATAATACACAGCAAGCGGTCTAGCTGAAGAAAGACTACATAATCTAAAATATCCTCAAGTAAATCCACTGAAGCAAATTTAGCAGGGAAACTGAATTACTTTGGACATGTGCGTGCTTACAGTGGTCCATTTGGGTCAAGGCTAAAGTTCAGGAAGGATAGAGAGCAAGTCTCAGACTGCCTTTCTCTTCTTTACCTATCCAGTCCATGAGTGGAGGACTCCAGCTGTGAATGGACATAATCCTCTTAAGAGTAAAAAATCTAAATATTTGTGTAAAAACAAGCAAACAAATGTAGCATGACAGCACAAAGATACACTGGGGAGCTTCTTCCTGTTGTTTGTGCATCTCTGTGAGTCATCCTGCACTTCTGCTCTCCTTGAGGTCAGCTGAAAGAACTTCTGTTGACTTCAGTGTATGTAGAACAACAGTTCACCAATACAAAATCTTTCTTGGTTATTTTCACCCAAACTCACATTTTTCCAAAGCTGCAGAATATCTTTGAAGATGGATCTATTTTATATGGAACTGTATTCAAAAGTGTTGGTATTTCTGCATGAAAGTTGTAATCAATATCAGTCTCAGTAATTCTGTCTCAGTCCATTTCTGTCTCGCACATTAAGGACCCAGGTTTCCATTTGTAGCTCCTTGCTGCCTCTGTATATCTAAAACAGAGTTTTCTCTCTTCTGCTTTTTTCCAGGTCTGGAGTTGGTTTGACAGGTTCTAGGCAGACATTGTTTTATGCAGAAGTAAATGACCAGATGAGAACCAGTGGAGGAGGTGGCCAGCCAGAAGAAGGAGAGCTGATTGAAGTTGTGGAAATACCTCTAGAAGAATCCATGAAGTTTGCTTATGATGAGAATTTCCCGAAGACAATGGGTGTCATCTTCAGCTTTATGTGGTTCCACAACAACATAGCACCTAAACTACCCAAAAAGTAAAGCACTATGATTTAAGGAAAGCTTTTCTGCTGGTACTGAGCATGCAGAAAGCTGTGAATCTGCCTGCCTCAATCAACTCAACTTCTCAGAGAGCAAATCTTTCTTTAAATAAATTTGGAAGTAAAATCTAAATTAAAATCTTTACACAATTTCCATTATTAATGAAACACTAGCATTACTGGGGCCAGGATTTGACTTGGAGAGGCAAACGTTGATTCTTGTGCAAAGGTTAAGTGAATGTGTCCAGTTCTCCTTTTTCACAGCACTGTTTTGAAGAGCTGCCCAGGCCCTCAGTGCACCTGCCTCAGGAGCCTCTCACCATGGTCTGTACATACTAGCAACTGTGTATTCATTGTCATTTTTGATATTTTTTTGAACAAAGCAGCAAACCTTAATAGTCACAGATACCTTAACAATGTTCCTGAGTTCAGCACAGCATTCAGAGAGCAGCTTTCTCTGTGGTGTGTGGCTCCTGTGCAGAGGAGGTGTTTGAACATGCAAACCTTTATTTCATAAGCAAACAGGTCTGTAAATCCTTCTGCTAACGTGTCACTTTGACAATGGAGCAGCTGTAAGATTATGTGCTGTTTGTTCCCATTACAATGCTGGGCAGCAGTGATGGTGATGGAGGGGTGAAGGATGGGGGCTTCTGCTGGAACACATGCTTCTTTGTTTGCTTTATGGGCAATACTTGATAAATTAGATCAAACTTTGTCCTCTAGAGCAGGACCAGAGAGGCCGAATTCTTTTAATTTGGCTATGACTATGTGACTTAACACAAGGGATTTCTCTGAGGTTTTCTGTGGTCTAAGTTTCCTTATCACCCAAATGGGAGTAATGGGACTTACCCTCAGATAACACTTCTTGGAATCTAATGATTGGAAGTGCTTTATTGTGATTTTATCATGATTCCTGCAGTTTACATGGAAGCCTGTGCAACCTGCACAGATGTACTGAGCAACACAATTTGATTTAATAAAGTGGTCTAATTAGAACGTATAGTACTTGTTCTGTCAGCTTAGTTTGGATCTGAACTGTTTGTCATGTGAAACTATTAAGAGCATGAATGAAAGAGAATCAAGTCTGGCAATTTAATTATGCACTGGGTTATGTTATTCACTGACTTAATCAACATGCCCATATTACATGTGCCTCCAGGACTACTGAGGTGCTGCTAAGTGTGTTTAGAAGAGGACTGCAAAGATGCAAACTTGAACTTAACATCTGGAATAAGTGCAGCAGAGGTGTCTCATGGAGTCTAGTGGCTGGTTTTAAATCACTGCATATGTAAGTAGGTGTATAAATGAAAAAGGTTTTTTAAAAAATGCTTTTAGAATTGCTGCTTGCTGGTTCTCCTACTGATAGGGAGGAAAGGTCTTTGGAAAGCCACTGAAGAAGGAGCAGTGTCCGTCTGTGTAGTCAGACTTAATGTGAAAGTTCAGACACAGCTGTGTTGAGCTGGGCCTGGTCCATGGTGAGTCAAGGGCTGAGTTACTGTGAGAAGCAAATAAATTCTGTCTGATGTATTTACATTGGAAGGTTTTAAGGTGGGGTCTCCACTGCTCTGTCTAGTACAGTGTGTCCTGATTGCTGCTGAGGCCTTTATGAACTACTACAGTCCATAGAATAAATAATGCCTTTTATTCCAGGCTGCAGTTACCAAAGTTTCTATTTGATTCCATCAAAATTACTGGTCACACAGCAGCTTGTCTGGTTAGTGTCAAGCTAATAAATGTGTGTGTATACATGTCAAAAGCCTTTTCTCTGTATAATGCAGTAATTGGGAAATATAAAATATTTTCCCCCTCCAAGGCACTGTGACTGTGCCTCTTAATGTACCAAACCTCCTCAAGGGCAGTGCCGGGCTTGCCAGCATCTGGCCCCAGCTCCTGCTGCTGGTCAGCAGGAGGCTGTTCCCCATCTCTCTCCAGGGTGGGGAGCTTGCCGGAGGTGTCTGCTGAGGCTGTGCAGGGTGACACCGAGGAGCCACAGCCACCAGAGCAGCAGCAGAGGCTTCCCAGGGCTGGGGTGAGAGCTGGAGGTCACCGCATGGGGAGGGGGCACACGTGGCAGCGTGGAGGGGGTGTGGGGAGGGACTCGGCAGGGGTGGCAGAGTGGCATCAGTGCTTTGCTTGCTCCAAGGTGACCTCGCTGACGTAACCTAGAGGCTTCAGAGTGGTTTTAGGCAGTTGATACTTGTGGATGGTGGTGATGGAGGGCAGCAGCATGAGCTGGGCAGTCCCTGAGCACTTCTCCACGATGTAGGCAGCCGGACAGGAAGCATTGTCCCCACCTCCCAGTCTGCTCTTCCCCAGGGGTCTGCTGGGCACACACCTACAAACTCCTGGGGGATGCAGTGCCTCTGAAGCCTTTACACCCCAAGGGATGCTGGACTCCATCCCTGTGCTCTGCCTCACCATCCCTGCAGTGCACAATGCTCGCACTAAACAGTCACAGGACTACTTTAATTTTCTTCCATAATTTTCCACAGAAACAGCAGTATAGTGAAAGCTGTGCATAAAGCAGTGGGGGATCTGGTGTTTGAATTTGCAATATTAGATAAAAATGTGTCTTCAGCCTTTTACTTTTTCCATGTTAATTTTAGTGGGAGTTTTTATAAGCAATCATGAAGGTTTGAAAATGTGGACAAAGGGCTTGACCTTGTTGGGTTTTTTTTTTCAAAACAGTAGATGATTCATATTTATAAAAATAAAGCCAGAACAATTCAGATGTCACTTCACTCATCAGGGCTCATTTCAGAGATCATAAGTAGAGCAAATTCAATACATGTCACCCAAGCCAGGCAGGAAAGAAGTTCTTCTAATGGAATCTTGCAATCACATCTGTGTTTTAGGTGCATCCTTTGGACGTGCCACCACACATACATCCATGGAGGGCAGACAGTTAGTGTAAAACATGGTCCCCATTTGCTGCTAATGAATACTGGCTCCAGCCTGCAGAACTCTGATCTGATCTCATCCCACCATCCCCATGAGATCAGCATCTTTTATTGAGTACAATTGAGTGGTCCACATTTATAATACAAGTCTTATAATCTCTGCTGTCTTTACGATTTGACTTTCAGATGTAGAAATAATCTAATGAACCTGAAGTTATGACTCAGACTTCTAATGAAGCCTGGAATGATAAAATCTTCAATGCAGTGTCGCTGTCGGGCTCACTATTGGGTGGCAGAAGAGAAGGCACCAGCACCTCGCAAGTCCACGGGCCTCCCCTTTTTCTGCTCTTTGTGACCCTATTTGTAAAGTGGCTGCAAGCCCCGAGCTGTTCCCAGCTCTCACGGGCAGTGATGTGATTAAAACGTCTTCTCTAAAAGGCTGTCGGTGTAAATAAGCGAGCCGAATTACCCCGCGGGGTCGGTGGGGTGCGGGATTCCCTGGGCGCGGGGATGCTCCGCGCCGCTGGAAGCGCTCCCTGGCCGCGGCCGCTCGCTTTCCCCCCTCATTTCCATCCCCCGCCGCCAGCCATAAAAGCGGCGCTCCCGACTCCCCGCAGGGCCAGGGCCGGGGCCAGGCCAAGGGCAACCGAGATAATTGCTCCTGAAATACACGTGCCGACCGCGCAGGGCGACCCGCTGGACAAATAGCATTTTTGCTAAATTAGGACAATTGCCGAGCGCGCTCCATCCCCTCGCCGGGGCTCTATACATAGATGAAAGGCACACCCAGTTGTGCAATCTGTTGCAATGGCACACCTGGTGCTGTCTGCAAGTCTATTCACAACCGTCAGCAGGTGCGACGTGGCCTTTGTGGCCATAAAAGTCTGTCTGGGCCGCCCCTGCTGCGCTCCCCGCGCTCTGGCAGGAGAGGCTGTCACAGATTAATGCGGTTGTTTGAAACTCTTGGGAGCCACCGCCTGAAGCTTGGAGAGGCTTCGGGGGGATCAGAGCAAGGCCTGTGCACGCAGGATGGATTTGCAGCTTCGGTCTTGGTGCTGCGCTGGGGTGGAGGTAACAGGCAGGGGTGTGCTGCTGCCTGAGCAGGGACAGGGGACAAGAACAACCTGGTCAGATGGGACATGTCCCTGCCCATGGCAGGGGGGGTGGAATCAGGTGATCTTTAAGGTCTCTTCCAACACAATGATGCTATGATACAGCGGGTTCCCAGTTCTGCTCCCCCAGGAGCTGCCCTGTGGCCCTGGCATCAGGTACCAGTGATTTGCAATGGAGCTGAGTTTGGGCTCAGCCTCTCCAAAAAGGGTTTTGCTTGCTTTTCTTTGGGATGCTGCATCTCACACAGCACAGCATTAAATTGGAGCTCTGAGACCACAGCCCCAATCCAGACTTGACTTTAATTTAAGGAAAGATGCCATGGACTTTGAAGTAGGTTTTCAGCAGAAGTTTTCATTCCCATTGGGTCATGCAGGATTTTGCTTGATGCAAACAAAAAAAGGGATGCTCAAATCCCACCCTGCTGCACAAGGTACTTCTCAATTTGTCTAATTCTTCAGAGCCACTCACACTTTTTAATTGGCAATGCATTTTTAACAAGGACTCAAATGCTCTTGAGATGAATCATGAGGGAAGAGAGGAAGAATCATCGCAGCTAAATGGCCCAGATTTGTGGAGCTTGGAGCTCTCTGGCCTGCCTCAGGACTGGCTTCAGCGCATTTCTTGTAATTGGAAACACAATCAGATACATATTAAACCCTGCCAACCACGCATTGTATTGCTCTGCTGCTGAAGTGCTCAATATCCTGTGCTGGCTTCAGTCTCTAATAAAACATTCAAAAGCAGTGATGCTCAGAGAAACCCCTTTTGGACCCTTGGTTATGAGGAAAACAGGATAGGAATGGGCAATGTGGGAATGTCTGTCAACCATCATCATTAACAGTGGCCCTCGTGCCCCAGCCTCGTTAACAGAAAAATCCCTGGGCTCCTCCTGTGCCCACCTGTGTGTCAGTTCTCAGGGTATGGGTTGATAGGTAGAGCAGCCAACAGTAAGATAAGCATGATTCGATCCTTTTATGACAGCAAAATGTTGTGGTGTGTGGGAAGCCCCTGGGGTTGAAGCCACACGTGTGAGACTAACCCCTCCAAACGACGCCGTCCATGATGCATGTCCATCTCCCTGGGAACACAGCCCAGTTTTAACCCTATTCCACAGGCTGGAACTTGAGGAGAGGGGCTTGGGTAAAAAAAGATCATTTTGTTAATACCCCTGACAATAATCTCAGAAGGACATCTCACCTGGCCCTAGGTGCCATGGAAACTTGTCTGATGAGCCTTACCCCAATGCTTCGGGGTGTCTGGCAGAGCACTGGCCCCATCCATCCCCAGCCCTTTCCAAAGCCCTCAGCAGGTGATGGTGGGCACAGATGATGTTGTGCTCTGTCTGTGGCACAGCCCAGCCACCTCCCCCGAAGCTCCCCCAGGGGCTGTGGGCAGGGGCTGGGGCCGTGAGAATCACTGTGCTCCAGCCTGCTGGTCCCTTCCAGCGCTGCAGCTGCTCCAGCTGCTCCTATGGGCCTGGGGATGGGGACAGGCTTTGGGACCAGAGTCACTAATCGGGTTTCCAATGTGCCTGGGCAGTGGAGGTGGTGGTAAATAGAAGGTGCCTCCATCTCCTGCCCAGTGTGTGGGTCCCTTCAGAGCCCTGCCTTGTTTTTTGGGGAGGGGTAACACTTGCTCACGCAGCAGTTGCTAAAATAACTGTTCAAGGCACAATCACGCTCTTGAGAGTGCTAGAAACAATTTAAGAAATGTTCTTGGGACGAGCGGCGGGCGCTGTGCAAACATCTCCGCGGGGTTTGTGCGAGGGGCCCCGGCCGCCGGCCCGCCCGGCCCCGCAGGAATGCACTCGCACCGATAACCCACGCACTCCTTCTGTAACCTCCTTCCTTTGGTCTTTCAGGCTCGCCCCCGCTCCCACCCTGGAGTTTGGTTGTCCTCCTTTTGCAATGAAATCAGGACAACAAAACCAGAGTTATTGCAACTCCAGGCCATGCTCTCTCCATGGTCTCTCCATGACCTCTTTTCTAGTCTCTATGAAAGCAAGAGACCAGGAAGACTTCATCACTCCCCGTGAGTCTCCCCAGAGGCAGAACTCAGGTTTTGCTGCTCCACAGATTCCCAGTTTCAGCAGGCTCTCAGTGGAAGCTCGCTGGCCTAGCTGGGTTTGTGCCACAGCCCAAGCACTGCTGACCCCAGAGCTGGAACTGCAGCAGGGATGCGAAGGCTTGAGTTACAGCAATCCATCAGCTGCTCATCCACTTGCCAGCCCCACTGCTCTCCTGCTATCAATCATGTGGGAGCCCCAGGGCAGGTTTGCAGCCCAGTTGCTCCCACTGTGGGAGGTTAGCAGGGTGTCAGCAGCACAGGGGAGCCCTGGGCCTGCGGGGCCTGAATGCAGCCACCAGAGATGGGACCTTCCACACCCACAACAAATCTCCTTGGTCTTTGGGACTGGCAGCAGGATCTGTCCCATCTCTTCTTGTCATGTTTGGGGTAGTTGGGGGACCAGCGTCAGGGCAGAGCAGCCAAGATCACATTCAAGGTTTGTGCTTAGTCATGGAAGCAATTCAGAAAAGCCCATTTGCTGCAGAGCAACCTTTTGTCTGACATTTATGCAGTATCTGTAAAGAGCAAGGAGAGGGGTTTGCAACAGGCTGCCAGGGAAAAAAAAGGGAACAGGGTTAGGCTGGTGCAGGATGTGTATGAACATTTCACAGCCTCGGGCTGTCCTCCAAAGCAGCCACCACCCTTTACATCCCCAATTTGTACACCTGATTTTGTAAGGGTGGAGACTGTCCCATCTGCAGCAGCAGAATAATGCTGAGCAGCCTTTGGGCTGCCCAGAGCCAGAGCAGAGCACAGCCAAGCCAGGTACCAGCTTTGTACCCAATGTTCTCGCCTGCTGCATCTTCCCAGTCATGCTGCCAGCTTCATTTTTCCAAATGGCTTTATTTTGCCTCTAATGTCTTTGCTCAGGGTTATTTTTTTACTACTATTTTTTTCTTTGTTTTATTGCTCTTCCCCGCAACCTGATCCCAGCCTCTCAGACGAGCACAGTCAAAATCACACCAATACATCACCATAATCAGGTCTGATTCAGGGGCTCTCTGGGAGCCAAGGCACTGAGCGAGGGCTAACGGGCTTATTGATCATAGCAGAGTGACAGCTCTCTCTAGCACAGAATTTAGCTCCTAGGTGGACTCTAATATGTGCATTTGTTTTTTCTCATTGGCAAAAGCAGTGTGTAAATATTCTCCTGTTGATGATACAGGTCTGTTCCTGGTTAATAAATGGGGAAACAAAAAGATTGAAGAGAATGTCTTGGCTTCTAAAGCCTCATGAATGATCCTAAAGCCCTGCCCTTTTTCTGTCAATCAAGGCTGATTGGCAAAGCTTTTTAATTCAAGTCTCTAAGCAGGATGATCAGCATTTACTTAGCTAGTGTTGATTTCCACTTGACCAGGCTGCTCTGGAGTAAGGTATCACCTTGTAGTGCAAACCCTCTTACAAGGGATAAAGAAAGTGAGACCACCTCCATCCTCCTCATTAATGACCCTTCTGAGCAGCTCTTGGTTTGGGTTGGGAAATGGGGTCCCACAGGATCTGGGCAGGCTCCCAGTGAGTACCATGGCTCCGAGGGCAGAGGGAAGAGCACAGGGCACCTCCTGTGACCCCAGCCCAGCTGTGGTGCTGGCTTGTGACAGCCCAGCCCCAGTCCCCCCATCCCCAGCGCTGGTTCCAGGCACGGTGAGTGGCCTGGGACTGAGTCCCAGAGCTGCTGCAATATAAAACAGGAGCCTGCAGCCTGTGGCACATCCCCCCTGGCTATTTTAGCTGCTTTTCCAGAGAAACAAGGCTTATGCACCTGCCCACAAGTGCAGGGGCTCTGGCTACTGCTCACCGCGGCACCTCCACCTCTTGGGTGGGATAGTTGCTCCAGGATGGGTTTAAAAGTGCTACTGGAGAGGGCAAGCCCATGGAGCTGCAACACAGGCATCCCACAGAGCTGGACCATGAACCCTGCCACTCTCAGGCAGAAGAATCCTTCCCTTCTGTCACCTGTACCTGAGCACCCATCCCGGGCTGCCCAACAAGGAGAGCAGGGAGATGGAAACATGAAATGCAACTAGGTTGACATTTAACAAAATGACTCATTTTTATGGACTGAAGGTGTTTGCTTACAAAATGTTGTTCAGTAAGGTCCTGGGCGAGATGAGAGCTGAGAGTAGTGGTTGGGCATTGCAGGGATGGTGCTCCCAGGGCTGATTTTGCCTCACTGCCTCCAGAAAGCACATCCAGAATGTGCACAGAGCACTGCGGAATTTACACAGAGCATTTTTTCTTCACACAAAAAAAGAGGAACTTTTTTTTCCCTCAGGTACTATATTTAGATCTTTTGTGTGGAATAAGAGTTTGGGTTGTCTCTTCAAGAAAAGGGGCTGAGAGACTGCTGAGAGACAGCTCAGAGACTGCTGAGCCCCTGGGAGCAGGGGAGTCTGGAGCCAGGCAGGACCACTGTAAATGTTTCAGGGGGCTCAGGACCCATCTCCACCCAAGACTTCCATAGCATGAGGAATCCTTCAGTGCCTGGGAAAAGCCCACAAGGCTGTTGGGGCAGCAGTCAGATGCCTTGTGACGTGCCCTACTGCTACAGCCCTGCTCCAGCTGCAAATATCCATCCTATTTGTAGCTCAAAACAAAAGCAAAGCTCTTGTCTGCAGGACAGCAATCAAAGGCAGCTTGGGCCATTTCACAGCCCCTCTTGTTTTGCCAGCAGACAGCACACGCTGCCATGAAACTCCAGACTGAGCCACGGGGGTGAGACAGGAGTTAACAGGAGCCATCTGTGCAGGTTAGGAACTGCTTCTTTCCCTGTAACCAGTTTTGGGCCAGCTGGGTCGTTCTGAGGTACAAGGAAGAGTGCCTGACTCTTTGTGCCACCTGGAGATGTCAGATCCCATGCAGCACCATCCAATACAGAGCAGCTTAACAGTGTTGCAGGTCATTAAACAGATGCAGTGCTCAGCCCTCCCACCAGCCATTTGTGTACAGAACACAGGTGCTCCAGATCCAATAAACTCTTCTAAAATTTCTGAAAAGTGAAAAGTTTCTGCTGCCAAACAATAAATAGATTAGACAATTGTTCTAAGCCTCTGTGTACACTGATATTCCTGCTAGGCTGCAAAACACATTATTAAGCACAGAAAGAGTATTGCTCTAATGCTATAAAAGGTATAAAACCAGCCTGAGTTTGAGTACTCAGAAAGCTGCTTATCTGCTCCTTTGGACTAAGAAGACTCAATGCCTTTCAATTATTAAAAGAGCTGAATTATGTCTCAGTCTAAACCTGGAAGTCAGAGAAGCCGCAGACCTCTCCAAGACCTCTGAAGGAAGTAAAGCCCTTTAAAACACAGTTCAGCTTTGCAGAAAGAGCATTCAGCTCCAGGAGGGATCCCTCATTTGTTTGTTTGCTTGTTTGTCTCCAACCAAGCTTATTCTCAAGCGATTTGCATTGACACCCGGTATGGACTTGGAATTCTCCAGACCTTCAAGGAAGGTCCCATTCCAAAGGATTGTGCCATCCCAGGTGAGAACAGATGGATGTGCAGGGAGGGACTCAGCGCCAACCCCGTGCTTGACTCCCTCCCATCATAAAGCCACCAAACAGCTTTTTACAAGGGACATTGTTTTCACCTGAAAATTTGGAGACTGGGAGGCTCAGTCTCCAACCTAAAGACCAACCTAATGCAGCCCTGTAATCTTAGAGGTCCCTGCATCAAAGGCAATACTTCCACTGGCAAGCTGCGCTTTGTAAATCAAGTGTGTGTTTGTGGAACACCAGCCCTGGGTAACAGCCAAGGTCCTGAAGGTTAAGGGATGATATGGAAATACAGCAGACCTCAAGGATACTGGATATATTTTCTATTTGCAGTTTTATGTGCCTGTCCTGGCATGTGTTTTTTGTCATGCATGCAGTATGAGCCCTGGATTTGACACTTTAAATCAGGAACAAGGGACTGTAACAGTAGAGGGGGCTAAATTAAATTGAATTAATTTGTTTATCCTGCAAATCAACATCTGCTCAGACCTATTTCTTTCAACTCTGAAATTGTCATAATGGAATATTTTGCCTTCTGCTCAGTCTAATTATACATGCATGAGCCAAAAGCTCTTAATTTTCCTCACAGCCATCCATGGGAGCTTTTCTGCAACATAGCTAAGCCAAGGCTCTTTCTGTGGAAGGTGTTTTCCCCAGGTAGTGTTAGTACCCATCTACGGGGATGTTTTTGCACTGAGTTCATTGAAAAGCTGCTTCTCAGCACTGATGAAAACTATTGCAGAAGACGCAGCATCCCAAAGGGTCAAGTCTGCTCAAGCAGGGATGGGAGGAAGTGCTTGGAGGCACACAGACCTTTCATTGTCACTCTGCAGTGCCTGGGAGGAGCTGGATGTGTGCCACAGCACAAAACAGAGCACTGCCCACCTCTGAGGGCCCCAGAAATGATCATAACTCTCTAAGTGCCCAGCATGAAAACCTCTCCTCCATCCTCATATCATCATAGAATCCTAGAATGGTTTGTGTTGGAAGGGACCTTCACCATGAACCAGTTCTAAGCTCCTGCCATGGACAGAGACACCTTCCTCTAGATCAGGCTGCTCCAAGCCCTGAACACTTCCAGGAATATGGCATCCGCAGATTTTCCTGGCAACCTGGGCCATTAAGAGGCCAGTGCCTCACCACTCTCACAGGGAAGAATATGCCAGAGTGGCTCCTGCAGGATGGAGGTGCCCAGGCTGGGGCAATCACGGGGCTGGCCAATCTCCCCTGCCCACACAGCCACGGCCACAGGTTCAGTGGCGTCAGCCTGAGGAGCCTGAGCCAGGTGCAGCCTTGTCCCCACACCTTTGACTGCAGCAAGTGTGTGACCTTACCAACCACGGTCGCATTCTGATCACTTCCAACTATATATAACCTTTTTCTGCCACCTCCTAAAGAAGTCCAGGTGTCCCACTCTGTAATAATAGAGAACTGTGGTTTAATCCTTTCGGGCTTCATCAATTTTCTAGGAAATATGAGGCATCGCCACTTCAAAAGGTCTCTGAAAGCAGAGGGGAATTTTCAGCTGCTCTCTGATGGAAATTACATGGTTTTATTTGCCAAATCAGGGCCAAAACAGGTTGGATGCAAATAAATAAAACATCAACAGCTCTGATGTTTCACGCTGTGGGTCTCTGTTGACTTACCCTACACAGAAAGATAGAATGACTTTTCTTTGCCTTGACTGTTTTGGCACAGCTCTGGGTGCAACAGCTTACTAAGAACTGTCAGCACCAAAATCCAGATCTGCTATTGAGTAAAACGAGCACTCACAGTGTTTCCAGGACTGCTGACCACAGACTCCACAAGAAAAAGGATGTGGGGATAGAAAGATGTGAAGAGAAACTACTCTTCTCTCCCTCCAGAGCCATACCTGTCTCTGAGCTCCCTGCAGGACCTTTTTCTGTCAGGAAAACATCTCCAGCATCCATCAGTGGTTGCTCCCAGTCCAGTCCTGCCCCGAGGCTCCTCAAGATGTTGTCTGCCTGCCTACTGCTGCTGCTGCTTATCAGCAGCCCTGGCTTGGGGCTACCCCAGCAGTGCATGGCCATTATTTCCTCTGTAGAATTGCAGAGTTGGGTAAAACAAGAAGCTTTTTCCAGCATTTGTTATTTGCAGCTGGGGATTGCAAAGTAATTAGCTCCCCTATCTGAAGTCATCTTCAGCACACCAACTGGGGCTTCTTGAAGTAAGTCTCATTTAAAAAGAGCATCATTACCAGCACTGGGCCTCACACCATTTAAAGTTTTTTCAAAGAGGCTTGAAGAGGTGAAGAGTTTTTGCCCTTAAGTCACTGATTTGAGTGTTTTTCTCTCCTTTAGAAATATGGCCTGGAAAACACAGCTGCTGAAAGCAATCCCAGTGCAGGGTCTATATTGGCTTACACAGAGGAGGGGTCAGATGTTTGACTTCTCTGCCTGTGCCTACAGCACCTTCCTTACCTGCTGTCTCTGGATCCTCTGTCAGAGTGGTTGCCTCAGAGGTTTCACCCTTGGATATGATATATTGGACCAGAACTTACAGCAAAAGTTTGATATTGGCACCTCGATATAAAGACAATATTAAAAAATAAAATCCCCTGAAATCCAGCCCACCCATTCACACCAGGTAGCTCAGCTGCAGGTTCATCCTCCAGAATCCTTGGAAAGGCGCAGGACCCTGAGTGAGAACAAATGAAGCAGCAGTCTAGGTCCTGTAAAATGTAGAATAAGCAGCTGGGGGGCAGTTAGTGCTGTAGTTAACCATACAGCAGATTCTGCCTGTAAATGGGCACAAGGACAAAGGGACAAAGGGAAGCCTCCTGGTTCCTCCAGACATTGGAAAATGCATTTCTCTGACCAGTGCCTGGGTGGTCTGTTCAGTTGGATTATAAGTTCTAATGAACAAGGATAAAATGTGTGAAGTTGAGCAGGAATTTGCCTGGTGAAAACCTGGCCTATTCCAGACAATCCACAAGTGTTTTTAGGGACAAGATTTGGCTCTTTGCCAGCTGGCCTGTGTCTGTACTCCTGTGTTAGGAGAGTGACAGTGGCTGGACATAACTGGTGTGCCCCAAACATCTGCAGGACCTTCTCTGCAAGTGGCACAGGCTTTCTCCAAGATGAAGGGCTGGGGAAATGAAGGTACCACTTAATCAGTATCCTCTCCCAGAGACTGAGCAGGAATTTGGAGCACTTGAATAGTCCATCCCCAAAGAATCTCTTCCAGGTCTAACTCTGATCCTGGTGCATGCTGAGACAGGACTATGTGAATTCGTAATCAGTGCTGTAGACATGATTTAAGGCCCTATAATATGTATCTCACTATCACATCACAAGGCTTTGCATTGAGGAGCTCCAAGAGTTGTGTTTTCGTGCATGTAGCCTGCATCTCAGATAACTCACACCACTGTAAAAGAACTGTCCTTTCAAACAAGTCCTTAGCTAATCTGCATCCCCAGATAACCCAGGGGTCATCCCAGAGTATCAATTATGTGCATGGAACCATGGGGAGAGGGTGGCAAGCACCCAGTCCCCTCCTTCCTCAAAGCCTCCACTATCCCTTCCTGCTCCCATCTCCTTCCCACAAAATGCCAACTTTTCTGCAGTCCCCAGCTCCCTCCCCGTGTGCAGCAGATGTGAGATGGGACAGCAGAGCCAACAGCATCTCAAGCTGCTCACAGCTACCTTCTGGTCCAGTTGTGTTTCGAGATGTAACTGGTGCTGAGCAGGGCTCATTGCAGGGCTCCAAGGGACAGTCAGTGTGGGGGCAGCCTGCAGCTGCCTGCAGCTCAGATGGGGAGGGTGGAAAGATGGGAAATGTCACAAGCTGGGCCCTAAAACTGTGCTGAAAAACTCAATAACTAATTCTTTCTCTATTGCTCATGTTGCCCTCTCAGAGGTAACTCTGTCCAGATGATCTTCCTGAGTCTTTTTTTCTTATTTCCATTCAGAGTGCAGACAGAAAAGCCTTCCTGATTCAAATTTCCACTCCAGCCTACAGAAGCTTGGCAGAGAAACTGAGCATTTACAGGGATGCTTTCTGCAGCCAGGAGCCTAAAATTAGACTTTTAATGCCACTGCCAGCACCTGAGAGGTGACCTGGTTTTCAGAAGTGGGGGGAAATGTCAAAGCCTGGTCCTTGTATGGCTCAATGCTCCATGACAGCAGCTGAGTCTGCAGCTGCTCCAGATCAGCTGCTGAAAGCCTGGTCTGTGCCAGTCAGACAGGTCTGCAGCACAGAAAACCCAACTGCCCTCTCCTTAGGGGACCTACCTGCAGAGCTCTGTCATCTGTGGCAGATTTATTCACCCACCTTGCCTCCTCCAACCCCTTCTCACTCACAAACATGTCTGATCATCCCTTTTAAGTTCTGCTGTTGAACAACATGGCACATGAGTTTATTCTGCTGGCGAGGTAGTGGCATCATGTATTTGCAAACATCAGCTCATGGGCATTTCCCAGGCTATGGGCTCTATTTAAAGCCATAAAATGTATTTCAAGACTTCCAAATGAGCCAAAGGAATAGCTCCCTGGCCAGCAGCAGTGATGCTGCTGGGTGTACACAAGGCCAGCCAGCTTTGGGAAGAGAGTGACACATAAAACCTCTTTTATAACAAAACCTGTGAGTGTATCAACTCCTCTGCACATGCTGCACCTTGGGGCCTGTGTTTGTTTTTGACCAAGGTCATCACATGAATTATATCCTCATTGCAGGGTTTGTTAGAAAGGTCTTTGAAAGCAGATGGATTGTGAAACACTCCTTTACTACACCTAATGCATTGCAAATAGCAGTGAAAAAACTGACAGCAGGCTGGAATGCTGAGAAAATTGCTTTGCTAAACTAAAGTGTTTAAAATAAACTTTAATGTTATTGATTTTAACCCATGTCGGGAAGCTGAAGCAAGAAACATTCTTTCTAGTGTAAATGAGTTCAGCTTCAAGTCTCTGTGAAACTGAAAAAAGCCACAACACAGGGAGTAAGAATTAATCTGTGAAAAACTGGAGATGTGTGAGGACGTCAGGAGAAAATAAACACAGGCTGGGCATCCCTTACTTGCTCTGGTTTTATTTTCTTTCACCAAGAAATATAAGCATCCTGGGTATACTACTGGATGGGGATGTGGGCAGCCAAATCCCACTCTCCACTGTCCTTTGGGCAGGGAGAGTTCATGTAAAGCTTGTGCCAGGCAGAACAAAAAGGCCATTCCTTGTCATGGAACTGAGCCAGGACCCTTCCAGAAAACATGTTTTAGGAGATGTCTCGTTTGGTCTCCATTACAAAGCCACCTCCACATCTTTGGTAGCTCCTGTAAATGCCATGGGGAGGTGGTGTCCCATGGTTCACTCACTGAATCTGAGCTGGCACAAGCACCTTTACCCACCAGGGAAGGGCAGTGGGGAAGGGGGGGACGCTGTGATCACATCAAATTGTCTATTCAAGCTGTGAAACGAGAAATCAGAACTTTGTGGAGCAATGCCTGCAGACAACCGCTAAGCCTCTGGCCTTCATCTCATCCCATCTCATCCCCATCTCGCTGGGGATGTGGGAGCTGTCCTTGCACTACCACGGTGAGGGAGGAACAAGAGTGACAGTCTCAGTCGGTGGCTGAGGTCAGTGTGGGGGTGAGGGTTAGACAGAGCTGTGCTGGGGTTCCCCAGCCCAGGAACAGCCCCTGGCCCCCACAGGTCCAGCAGCGAACCAGGCGAGGAGGGGGCAGTGCCAGGAGCACCTGAGGGACGTTCAAGTGGCCCTGGGGAGCAGCCAACAGGCAAATGGGCAAAAACTGTGCAAAAACCAGGCAAAAACCAGGCACAAACCAGGCAAAAAACCGGGCAAAAACCAGGCAAATGGGCAAGAATGGGACTAATGGGCAAATGGGCATGGCACATTGCCCAGCAGCTGGCCCTGCAGTTGGTGAGGCAGTTTGTGGGACAGATTGTAGGAAAGATTGTAGAACAGTTTGTAGGATAGACTGTAGGAGAGTCTGTAGGACAGATTGCAGGACAGTCTGTAGGACAGCTCACAGGGCAGTTTGCAGGACAGTCTGTAGGACAGTTTGTAGGCCAGTTTGTAGGATAGATTGTAGTACAGTCTGCAGAACAGANTTTGTAGGCCAGTTTGTAGGATAGATTGTAGTACAGTCTGCGGGACAGATTGCAGGACAGTCTGTAGGCCAGTCTGTAGGCCAGTTTGTAGGATAGA
>VZTN01021391.1:53049-85826 GCA_013400515.1 Erpornis zantholeuca
TTGCAGGACAATCTGTAGGGCAGCTCACAGGGCAGTTTGCAGGACAATCTGTAGGGCAGCTCACAGGGCAGTTTGCAGGACAATCTGTAGGACAGCTCACAGGGCAGTTTGCAGGACAGTTCACCCAGCAGTTCAAGCAGGTAGGGCAAGCAAGAACAGCTCCTCTCTGACTGTCCCGGAGCAGCCAAGAGAGGCAGCAAAGAGACTCCTGGTGTGGAAGGATGAGCATGAGGAGCTCCTTTCAGCCCACCCTGATAGCCTTCTCAGGGTAAGGCAGCGCAGGGTAGTTGCCCCATGGATGCAGGGCTGCTGGCTGTGCCACTCGGGCATGAGCACTGTGCCCGGTGGGTCAGACAACATGAACACCATCCTGCCAGGCAGAGTGGAGGGGCAGCCAGACCCATCCCTGGGCACTGGGAAACCTCCTGTGCTACCTCTCTCTGTCCTTTGGATTGCCCCTCCTGCCCCAGAGGCTGGCACTGATGGAAGCTGCTGGGCTGTTTCTTACGTAAGCAGTTCGTCACTTGCCTTCAGGGGTGAGAGTAGAACGTATTACACTCTCCCAGCTCTTCTACTTTTCAACCTTCCTCTGATCCCATATGCCCTTTCTGACTGGGCAAGTTCCATTTCTGCTCAGGGACTGTGTTTGGTCCATTCAATAGTTACCCAAACGAAACACACAAGGTTTGAAGAGCCAGAGAAGCTCTATCAAAATTAGAGCTGGGAAATGCAGCCTCCTGCCCAGGCCATGTCACAGAGCTGGGCTAGGAGTGGGGTCTTTGAAGTGACCTTGCATTTGAGGCTATGACTCCCCATCCTGCCTCATGTCCCAGTCTCCTTGCAGGGGCCCTGAACTGAGCAGAGGGTCAGATTTGAAAAGGCTGCTCACTTGCTTCTTTTTCCTGGAAATCTCCCAGCCAGCTGCTGCTGCAGCCTTGTCTTGTTTGGCTTACAAGGTCTGATAGGATCAGAGCCCAAGATAGTACCCAGATAGGCCAAAATGGCTGGTGTCATCTGCTCCTCTCTTGTAGGAAAAAGCTCCCTAAGACCTTATGGTGACAGCTCTGTGGGGTCCCTCTTTGGGGTCACCCTGGACACAACACCCTTCTCTGCAGAGAGGATGTCTCTGACACATCTTCTAGGCCCCTTCTTTCAAAAGAGCGGAGAATAACCTTGCATTTATCTCCAGGCTTTAATAGACATTGTAATGCAAAGCAGCTGCTCAGCCCCTGAGGGATCTGTGCTCTCCTTTTGGCTCAGACTCGGCACATGAAAGCAAGATAAAACCAAAATCTCCTGATGAAACATCCCTGCGGGACTGAGGAATGGGGGACCCATGATGGGAGTGCTGAACACCCAGCCCCAGCCCCTGCCCTGTCTTGGGTTGGACGGCACAGTGGTGTCATCCCCTACTGTGATTTGATCTCTCTCTGCCATAACCCTACTCCACTTTCCTGCAGCAGCTGGGGCTTTGGTGCTTTGCTTTTTGCATGCACCAATACAAACCTGCTGGGCATTAAATCCTACCTCAGGTCTGGGTCTTTAAAAACACATATCAGTGTGTATCATTTCTGAGAGTCTGTGGTTTTGCATCAGCAAAGCCCCTGGTGTTGGATTATGGGGATATTTGATGAGTTAACAATAATAATAACAACAACAACAACAGTAATAATAATAATAATAAATAAAAATAAAAATAAACTTGTTTAGGATAATGACTAGTCTGTGTGTGGTCACTGCAGTCAGGGCCCCACATGACAAAATCCCCCCATCCTAGAGAGTGCTGGTGGCTGTGGGACTACCTCCATCTGGAATCAAAGTGCCAATTGTGGGCCAAAAATGGCAGAGGGCAGCATAAAAAAGAGGGTGCGATTTGGCCCTGGAGATGTATTTTTAGACTTTCTATTTTGGACTACTCATCTCTAGCATAACATCTGTTGGATCATTTTATAGCTGTGATTGTTTACTGGTGACCAGCTGACACTGACACTGCAGGGATTTGATAATAGTGGTTTTTCTGTGTGTCTGTGGATACATGTTACTGGAAGGCAGTGGGGATGGGTGAATGAGCTGCATTTAAGCATTACAGCAAAGAGAATAAATTTTTAAATCAATCATTTTCTTGCTACTTGTAGGATCGTCTTGTCTGCAAAAGACAAAAGAAGGGATCTCTAGGCTTATGTCTGCTGTTCAGAGATTACCTTGAATTTAACCCTTCTGCTCAGTTTACTCTGTTGAAGCTGCTGAAATTGTCACGTCCTAATGGCACATTAGGAGGAGTCAATTAATCCCAACTTCGCAGTTGCAACTTTGTCCAGGCACTCCGTGGTTTCTGCACTGTCAGTTCCTGTGAAAGCCTTATCTGCAGGGCACATCACAGAAAGGAGAGTGAGGGGGTTTTAAATTATAAAACTGTGGTTTATTACAACAAGAAAGAGGGATAAAGAGGGAGAAAGGAAGACAGGACAGGCAGTTTCCATGAGACGAGAGTCAATCTGGGCAGAATTTCCAGCAAGGCACATTTAGAGGCAGTGTGTAATTGAGATTACATTGATTTTCCTCCATTTACTGTAAGGTAACTGTGAGTGAAACTGTAACAGGAAACTTAGAAATGCTCTTCACAGAAGCTATATTTAGGCAGACACACTGACATGATACCACTGAATAAAATAAACATGCAGGAGACAACCAGTCCTGAGAGACTTTCAGCTCCATCTGCCTGACATGAGCAAGGGGAATGCATTATTCCCAAGCCATCTATGTGACCTTTACTGAAGGAACCTATAGAAGCAAGCAGGCTGCTGGGCACCTTGGGGAAACTGGGAGGCATCTCCTTTAAACACAAGGGTTTTGCCCTTCCCTGTTAAAAGAAAATGCCTGCTAGCTGGCTGGAGCACAGCTCCTCTGGCTGCGGCTCCCTTTTATAACAGGATAATTTATGGCTTGTTGTCAGCAGAAAGAGCAACAATTTGTTTGCTGCACAGGCTGGAGGAGATGAGTTTTCTCAGAAGTCTGGGTGATTTTTGGAATTAGGGGGCAGCTGCTTCTTTAAAGTCTCTGGCATGGTGTCCTGTGTGAAATTAAGCTGGGCATGAGGTAGAGCTGCCTGGTCTCACTGATGCTATCACAGGGCACACAAGGGTCTGGTTTTTTGGTGGGGCACCCAAAGCTTTATCCAATTGCCTGTGCCAAATTCCCTATTGCTTCTTTACCCCTGGCAAGGGACACCATTTCCCAAAAGCATGGCTCCCGAAGTCCCAGGGAAAGAGAGCAACTCTGTGCCCCAAGAGTCTGATGAATTTCAGGTCCTGTTAGGGTCCAGATCAATTGTGGAAGAGTCACTTAACTTCCCTGTAAGAGGGAGTGATGATACTTTCCCTCCTCCCAGTCTACACGTGACACACACTGCGTAAATATTTAGTATTTGAGCCTACTAACGCTTGCTGGAGCAGCACAAGTGAATATCGGATCTGCAAACATTAAATCCAGGAATGCAGCTAGAAGGCTGTTTATTTTTGTCAGCCAAGTGCACACCTTCTCCCCTTGGCTGCAAAGACTGCTCTGTGATGGGAAGCGAAAGCATAAAGTATCTGAAAAAATGTCAATTTATTTCTCCTTGCACAGTGCCCACACTGAAGGTACCTTCCACAGGCTCCTCTGCTAAAACAGCTCTCCATCAATAGCCTGCATCTGCATCTGGAGGAAAGGTGCAGCAGCAAATCCTGCTGGTGATACAGCAGCCTGGTCTCTGTATCCAGCATACCCACCAGATCCCTGGCAAGGTTATAGGGTGACTGATGCAATAAAGGTAGAGAAATTCAGCAGAAATTAAACCCCCATGAGTTCCATCCCATCATGTGAGACAAGATGGGCAGGGTGCAAAGAGCCTGAATGTCTGATTGGAACCAGTTCAGCATGATCGGGCTGGTGGACTACAATAAGAACTTGCACAACCCAGATTCTGGAACCCTATGTTTTATAGAGAAAACAGGAAAGAAGGAATAAATGCACTAACTCTCCCTACTGAGGAGATCACCATTAACTACAGAGTAACTACTTATCTATTGGTGGGGAACAAGTGCACTATCTACATAATAACTACTTAAACCTGAACTACTCCTAATATATACAGTCTCTCATCAGACGTGAGACCCCACAAGCTCAGCCCTGTGTGTTGAGACTTGTCTCTAGGACTTTCTTTGCCACAGCATTGTTTCCTTTATCCTTTGCAGTCTCACCCACGTTGCTGCTGGAGTACTTCTCTCAAGCCCTGGCTCAGGGCTCCTTTTCCAGAGGAGAAAGCACCGCACCAAGAGCAGGAGCAGGACTCCAGCAGCTCCCCAGAGTGGCCATTGCTGCAAGGCAGCCCAGAGTGTGACTCCCCAGGAGTTCCACTCTGCTCCTGGGTCACCTGCTCCAGCTCCTGCAGCAGCCGAATCCTCTCCTGCCCCTGGCACTTGGTGCACAATTCCACGTGTAGGCATCTCCTTCTCCAGCCCATCCCCGACCACCTGCGGGCACTGGGTAAGGCTGTGCACAAACCACACCAGGAAGATGATGGCTGCCATTGATGCCTTAAATGGCTACCTAGAAACAGGAATAAAGGAATAAAGGAGAGATTTATTTGAAAGGCCTTCAGAGGTACACTCTGGGCTCCAGAGGCTCCTGCCTCAATGCATCCCAACATGGACAATGACAGCTCATGAGTTCTTCCCACTTTGATATCAGCATCAATTCACCAACCAAAACCCAGACAATGATGGAATTTCCCCAGGCTTGCCCCCCTCTCCCCAAGATTGTGGTTTGCAGTTGTTGGGCCTAGGACAGTCTGGGTGTCCTTGGAGAGCGAGCTGGAGAGGCTTTGTTCTGTCTGTGTGAGCATAAGAGAACAGCACTTAACAAGCTACAGGGAACTTCAGAGTTACACTAGCAGTACAGGATATGAAAAATATAAAAGTTAAAACCTAAGGCATCACCATGGCCTAAAGGACAAGGGAAAAAAGGCGTGAGGGAGGCTCTGAGGGATACAGGAGGAGGAGGGGAAGTGGGGATAGGAGCCTCAGGGAAGTGGGGGCAGGAAGGAGAGGGAGCCAGGCAGCTGGCAGGCACCAAGGCCCAGCCGCTGGCACAGCAGCAACCACAGCAGCAGCAGCTCCCAGAGAGCTCCTGCGAGGAACTGGGCACTGCGTGCAAGAAGGGAAGTGCTCTCTGGGGTGCCCGAGTTTGTGCTCCAGCTCTCATCCAGCACAGCCTCTGGCCTGTGTGCGCACTCGATGTTTGCCTGTGCTGGTGTGGGGCAGCATTGCCTGCTGCTGCCATTATGAGCTGCCCCCCATTTTGATGTCCTTTGTGGTGGCACTGGTACAAGAGACATCATAGGCCAACCAGCCCTGCCCTTTGTCCCACCCCAGCTCAACCCCTCACCATGGCCCCAGGCAGCCGCAGCCCCGACATCCACAAAATACAGACCCACTGCACCCAGGGATTCCCTTTTTGAAACATGATGAAGCCCCCATGAACCCTTGCCAAATATAAAACTGTGTAATGTGTCCCAGGGATGCTTTGCTCCTTTATATCCCCTGCGATGGGATATTCCCTTGGTGCTGGTGCCTGTGCTTGTGAGGGTGCTCTTGGGGCCTTTGAAACAAGCCTTGAGGTTTGATTTAAGGGCTCAAGTTTGATACAGGGCCCCAAGTTTCATACAAACCTCGGGGAGGCCACTGGGGAAGGCAAAGAGACATCTCAACCACCTCTTTGGGAAAGTGATGCTGTCTGTGCAGCACCAGGAGCTTGATGCAAGTGGAACCCTCTGATTAGGAGCCCACAGGCACTGGTGGCACCTGGATACCTCGAAATGGGAGAAAGGGCGTGCTCAAGTGGTAGCATCGCCAGGAGATGATGTGATGGGAGGGAATTATAGCCTGCAGAAGAGTGAAACAGGCGCAAGGAGTTGTGGACACCACGCAAGCCGTCGAGTGCCATCTGCTGCTGTCTGGAGATGATGTGAGCTCTGTGAAGGGCATGACACTTAGGGGTCTACCTAATATGGAAGAAAAAGCAGGAATGAGCTCAGTGGTGCTGCATCTGTTCTCCCAAGCTAAGGACGAGGAAGGAAGGGGTCTGGCAATTGTATAGATCCACCAGCTGGCTCAGCACAGTCCCAGCGCAGACATTAGCCCTGCCCCAGCTCTGCGTAGGAATATCTTTCCTGGTGGTGTTTTTCTTGCCACCAGAGCTTAATAATGTTTTGTGAGGTTTTTGGAGACAGGTGTCTGCTGCCCTTTCTCTCCTCACTGCAGAGCTGTGTGGTGACATTTTTTGCTGCTGCCTGGCCAGCTGGTTATCTTAGCCCTCCCTGACACCCTGCAGGGCCTTTAGCAGTGGAGAGAGCAGAGCATTGCTGGCAAATGGTTTCCAGGAGCACAGGAGGATCTATAGCTCCCAAAATAAGTGGGTTGTGCCATTTTGGTCCCCATGGACCAAACCCAGAGTTTGGAGTGAGAACCACTGCAGAGTGATTCTGAGGCTGCTTCGGCAGCGTTCGCTGCTTGCGCAATTCTTCTTTTCCTTCTCTGGATGGATGGAGCTGCTGCACCAGGATGTGACCTATGGGTCACCAAGGGAACCTCAATGGAAAAAGAGTGTTTGACACACAGGTGCCTTCTCTCCCCTAGCACACCCCACAGCTCCCCAAATCATGCCTTAAATCATGGCAGGGTTCTGCCAGAAGACAGAGGAGACATCCAGGAGCAGCCAAGCAGTGAAAATCCTCTCACCCATGCCTGACTCAAGGAAATGCAGCTCCTTACCTTGGCTTCCCTTCTGCTTGACCTTCCCATAAATGCAAAGTGAGGTCCAGCTCTGGTGTCCGTGCCTTGACTAGGGGCATGATGAGCTCTACCCACAGGGCTGAGGCTGCTGGGTTACTTTATTCTCAGGCAACGCTTGATCTGCAATTTTCGAACAAGTGCTCTGGTGATTATTTCATTACAGCATCATGTGAGTTTGGCCCCTCCTGTCATTCCCTTAAGAAAGACTGACTCAGTGAGGAGAGCAGGTTCATTTGTCAGTGGTGTAACAGCTGCAGTTAAACACAGTTCTCATTCCCACTGTGCAGCTCACCAGCTTGTTCACAGGCCTGTCCTTATCGCCCAGCCACGATGCAATTGCCTGGTCTGTGCAGTATTTAGCACTGAAAACAGTGATTTCTGAAATATGGATGCATCACAGAAACAGTGTGACAGTTTCTGGATGGAAGACTTCTTATGCTAGAACCCACCTTGTGCATTGCAAACCCTTTTCTTCCTCATTGAGAGGGAAAGCAAACAGCAAAATGGCTTTTTTTTCCCCACCTAGATGGGTGGCTGTGAGCTACTTCACGGCGTAATTTCCCTGACTCCAGCAGCAGGACAGGTCTGGGCAGAATCCATCCCCAATGATGGAGATGGGGGATACCAGAGGAGCAGTGCTGGGCCTTGGTTCGGGGGCAGGGGTGGAGGGACCAGCACGTGCCACCTCTGCTAGCAGCCCCTGCTCACGTGTGAGTCAACTGCGGGGCAGGAGGCTCTTGAGAGAACATGAGAAGGAAAGCAGATATTTAAGAAATTAGTCACAAACATAATGGCTTAATCAAGAGCCTGTTGGAGGCATTTGGGTTCCATTTCACCAGAGGCTGCTCCAGCCACCTGGGCCAAGATGTGGGGATGAGGGGGTCTTGTTCAACAACCTGGCTGGTTCTTGACATTCCTGCATCCCTCCACACCTCATCCTGTGCCAGCACCAGGGAAAATCCCTCCTGACACATACCTGCCCATGTGGCGTGTCGGTGAGCCAGCCTGGGAAACTGATCCAGCTGGAAAATAACACAGGGAAGGAGAAAAAACCCCCACGTTTTCCCCACAACCAACTCTGATCTCTGACATTGTCCTCACCAGACCCCAGTATCCTTCCAGATGCATGGCCAAGAAAATGGAGCAAGCTGCAAGGAGGGAGGAGTGGGAAGGGATTTTTGGCTGAAACTCAGCATGGCCAGAGTTAATGAGCTCAGAGAGGCAGGTTGTCACACCCCCTGCACCAAGCTGACACCTGGGGCACCCATGCTCATCCGTGTGGGCATCACCTTGAGGCCTCCAAAGGCTCCAAAAGAGACAGGGGTGGCTTCCCCTCCCTTGCACTGCCTGATGCTCCTTCAGCTGCTGCTGTGTATCATAACAGCAGGCCATATTTGTATTTATAATGATGGCCTGGGTACCTTGACAAACCAAGGGAACTGAGGGATGAGATGCTGAAAAGCATTTGATGTTTATGCTGTTCACATTTGGCAACTTCAGTGCAAAATGAGCACTGAAGGTAAACCAAGTGCAAGCACTGAACAGGGAAGGAAGGATTATGGCATGAACAAAGAAAATTCAGTGTGAACCATGTGAACATAAGAATTCAGAAGCTGAAATGGGTTGTAATAATAGCTGTCTACTTCATTTCAAGTTCTGTCTGGAATATATTCTAGTAATAGATAGGAACAGAGGCACGCTGCTATTAGTCAATTTAGTCGAAACATTTCTGCTGAGACATTTTTGCTATAAAAAACTGGAAATTTTACTATAAAAGAGTGTTTCTCTATTCCATAAAAGAAACTAGGTTTTTCTGAGGAAAGCCAAAATGCTTCACTGCAGCTAAAACTTCATTTTGTTAAAAAATATCTCAGTTGGAAAAGAGCAGGAAGAGATCAGGAGAGGATTTCTTAGTCTGCTCTAGACATTCACCACTTTGTGGCTTGATATCTTGATTTCATGACCTCTAATAAAAAGTTAAGGTACAGAACAAGTCCCTGCATGATGAAATTATTTTTGTCTGTCTCTAAAAAATGCTTCAGTAGATATTTGGAACAATGCAAGAAGTTCTGATAAGAGATACTGTCAATAAATTCCCAGCTGCATGAGGATGTAATCAGAAAAGACAAGAATTACAAAAAAAACCAAAAAACAAAACCACCAAAGAAACAAGAGTAACAATTTATGTTAAGAGCATTCAGAATTAAAAAAAAAAAAAAGTAGTTGGTGTAAACAAAGTTAGAAGTTTGAATTAGATCTCTAGTTTGGTTAGCCCAACTACTTCAATCTGCTCAGGAAATAAAGGCAGAATCTAGCTTTTTCAGTGTACACCTCCCATTTGATTATCAGGTCTATGAAAATGTGCTATCAAACTTAATTTGTTACTTCTCATCTGTTGCTGGAATGCAAACCCTTTTCACAAAGAAGTAAGACTATGTGGCTACATTTTCCTTACAGTAAAACAAATGGGAACAAGGAGGGAATAAAAGCCACCAGGAAAACCCACTCCTTCTGTTTAAAATTATAGATGTAAGCAAAGAGCCCAGGGAGCAGCCCATATTAGGCAAAGTGCACTCTTTTCTTGTAAAAAGTTTGAAGAATTGAAGGTCTGCTCTCCCCACTTAGGACCGTCAGTGTGCTTGTGTACAGGGAATGAAAACAAGAGGAGATGTGAGGATACGGAGTGAAAGGAGAAGCTGTCAGCTCCCGGCTGCAGGGACTCAGGGGAGGAGGGGGCGATGAGACCTGCACAGGGGGAAATCATGGGGCCACTCCAGTGTGGTCCTCATGGCAGAGCTGGGGTCAGCATCACTGCTGCATCCACTCTGCAACCAAGGGAGGACCTTCTGGCCAGGGGGGGTTGCAGGGAGAGCCCCATCCCAGGGACTTGTCCAGGCTGCTCACCTCAGTGCTGCTGCTGTCAGTGCCGGGCCATGCTCAGCCCCGTGCCTGATGTCGCTTTGCTTGGCAGCTCAGCAAAGAGCACCTTGTGCTCCCAAAGCACCATCAGACAGGCTGTGCACACCCAGAGCGCTCTGCCTGTGATGACAAAATCAAAGCTTGTTTTAGCTCTGGGAGCCTCACTGTGTGGGACAGCCCTGGGTAACCTAGCGAGGACATGGCGAGAAATCCAGCCTGCCCGAAGTACCGTGTAATGCTACACCTGGGTCAGCATCTCAGGTATGATTTCTGCCAGCTCTGCAGCTGAAAATGTGCTTTCTGGTATCTGGTCTCTATCAAACTTCAGGGATCAGATTGGTTTATGAGCCTGCTTATATTAAGAGCAAACAATTTATCACTGTGGATTTTCCGTGGAGTTGCCTCGCTATTCCTCTGGTTCCACAGATACCTGCCCCTGAGAGCTCAAGCCTCAACCCTCAGCTTCTGGGAGTTGTGCAGCATGTGGTGACTCCATGGGTACCTCTCCCTCCTTCTGCCCTCAAGGCACAACTCAGATCTGGCATTTCTAACCTTTCTTTTTAATTTTCTGTCATGCAAGGTGGATCACAAACATCATGTAAAGGGTTGTGGTGTATAATATGGGTGAGAATGGTGCACTGTCTGTGCTTTACACAATATCCTTCTTTACACACCATGGCTTTTGGGTTGGTTATGCCACGATCAATAAGGTGTGTTTTTTTCCAGATAGACTCCACATGGCATACTGTATGTTTAAAATTGCTGCATCAACAAATCAAAGTAAACAACCTTCTCTCCCCTGTGAGATGATGAAAAACATAAATTATGTAGTCTTTAAACAAATGGTAAAGAGTTTCCTTATTAGGCTTCAGGGTCCTGTGTGTGTATATGCCCACTGTAAAATCCTTGTCATTCCTGGGTCTGTAGGTCTGTATAATGTTCCTCACAGGTTCAGTTGAGTGGTCAGCCTACCAGGCTTGGGCTGGGGGATTTGACATTGACACACACACATCCAGGCATATATATATATATATGCAAACTACAGTTAAAAGTAAAAATCTCTGCTGTTTCTTTTGCAAAAACTTTCTTGATGGTGAAAACTTGCCTTGCTTTCAGGAGCATTTTTTCTTCCCTTTCCCTTCTGTAGTATTTTCTCCATTTCTTGCCTTGCATAGAATTATCTCTTGCATTCCACATTTTGCTTTACCAGGTAAGAAAAACACATAATCCCTGGCTGGGGATGCAACTTTGTCTTTCCCATCCATGTGAGCTCTAGTCCACCTCCATGTCCCTCAGACAATGAATGCAGCCACATCTGCAGCCACATCCACACCCACTGCCTTTCCCAACCCACCACTTTCTCCTGGCCACAGCCACCAAGGCATCTGGAAATCAGGAAAGATCTTGGCTGAAAACTGTAAAAGGATGTGGAAAACACTGACTAAAATTGTATCAGCAGCTTTGCTCAGTCTCCCCATGGCCAGCTGGGCTGTGGCAGACATCTGGGTGAGCTTCTGAGGGGAAGAGCCCTGAGGTGCTGTGCTCGCTGCCCCAGGCTGGCCATGGCTGCAACCATCACCTACCCGAGTGCATCTGCAAGTGTGAGAGTCTCAGCACCAGCCATTCCCTTCATAAATAATTTTGCCTAAACAAATAGCACCAAGTTCATTGTACTCGTTGTGGGAATTCTCTTGAATAAGGCAAATACTGAGGTTATCAGAGAGATATGTCTTATCTAAGGCAAATGGCAATTTTTAGGGGGGTCATCACTGTTGACTGATTAAACATGTTCCTGATGGGATGTCTGGCATGTACTTATCCAAGGAAATGCCTCACTTTTTCTGGGTAGCCTTTAAGAACCAAAGCACGTCCTGGTCTCTTGCTCAACTTCTATTTCCCATGCAGTCACCTGTTATCTCACAGCAAATGTGCAACAGAGGAGGAGAACCAACAAGAACTCTCCAAACTGGGGTGCTGGACCACAGCTGGGCCTCCAAGTATTGCAGCAACACAAATTAGAAGTGTGTGTAGCCAAATGGCCTCAATATCTCACCATCCTGGCTGTTCTGGGCCTCCTTCTGTAGAAGCTTTCATCTGAGATGTAACTGACATTAAAGATAGAAAATCTTTCAAGTTACTTTAACTGAGTCAATGAATCCCAGGATCAAGCCATGAAACTGCAATCTGAGGATGATTTTTTTTTCCCCCTCTTACTTCTCATGGTCTGGTAAGGAACAGTTTCTATCTTTGAAACTATAAATAGGACTGGAAAACCAACTACTGCACAGGTAAATCAGCAGCATTAAGTATGTCTCCAACTACATCAACACCTCAATTTTCATGACTCATTCAGACCAGTTGCTATTTGCAGTAGCTGAGCAGGTTGCCTGCATTGAGGAGCCCACCTGCATGACTCCCTGAGAGACCTGGTGACATTACCTCTTTTGGAAAAACAAGAAACTAGGATATTAAGGTCAAAATTGCTGCTTTCCCAATTACTAAGAGTGCTCAGCTTGAGGTTTTTCTGAATGTTCCACGTTTCATATCACCAAGCAGATTTTGTGGTTTGAACATAAAGACTTAGCACTGCCTGTGAGCACCCAGACATCAGGACATCTGCAGTATTAATGCAGAGCTTAAATCCCTGCTGAAGCACAGCCAAGTCAGTGGATTTCTCCCACCTTTCCCCTCTCTTCCCACCCAAGGTGCACCTGAACATGCCTGTTCAGCAGACCCATGAAGGGATAGGAGGGACAAGAGAGCAAAAAGCAAATGATTGACGCCCAGGGAATTCACCTCGTCTCTTCCTGTGGACTGCACTCAGGTGCTACAAAGTGTGGTTGCAATGTATCACAGTAAAATCAACGAGTGTCTCATGCTGGGCACAGAGAAAATGAGGAATACATCAAAAAAGTGCATGTGAGTAGTTTGCCCCATTCTTTGTGCAGCTTGCATGAGGGAAGCGCAGGGAAGAGATGATTTCTCCAGCCTGGTGTTGGAACACCCTCCTCACACCATCTGTTCTCCCTCATCTAACCCACCACCTGCTTTCTTCAGCAGTCACTGAAAGAGCCCCCCAGAGCCCTGCGTGCTCCCAGTGAGCCCCCAGCCCCTCCTGGAGTGCAGAGACTGAGAGCTGGAGGGAAGTGGCCCACAGCACAGCACAGCACAGCACGTGAGGAGCGTCCCACCACCTCTGGCAGCTGGATGCACTTCGTGTCCAGGAGCAAAACAGGAAGGAAATCACCTCTGTCACTGCCACGGAGCAGGGTTTGCCCCCTGCCCATCCCCAGGCTGTGGCAGAAACCAGGGTGTTCATGGCACATGGACACCAAGTTTTTCACCGTGCCATAGGAACACTGGCCATGTGGGAGACATCCCAGCTGATGAATATAGCCTTGGCCAGATGGAACAGTATCTTGATGAAAACAAGCCTTTGAGTTTAGTTAAGGGGATTGTTTTCAATTAAACATGCATTTCCAGAGGTGATGAGTAATTTGAGGGTGAATTTTGGCTTTGAAGGTGATTTTTGGTTTGATGTCTCAGCACATGCTGCAGTTGACTTCTTTAAATCCTTGCTCTTTAGGCACACCAAGGTAAGACTATCCACAGTTTCTTCCCTGCTTTTGGTACTCTCAGTCTTTCCTGGTGCCCCATTATTTTTATCTGAATATTTCTAATTAGATGTCCCTACCCAAGGCAGGGGGGGTTGGAACAGGATGAACTTTAAGGTCTCTTCCAACCCAAGCAGTTCTGTTATTCTGTGATTCTTATTTTACTCGTCCACCTGGTGATAATTCCCTGGAGTAGCAGCCCTCACATCCTCACCCTTGGCTTTGAAGCAGAAAGGTTATTATCTGGAAAAGTGAGAAAAACTTATTTACTCTGAAAAAACAAAGAAACAAAGCAGCTCATGCAAGGAAACCTAGAGATAAGCATTTAAAAATCCTAAAACCTGACATTTTACCTGAGTTGAGATTTTTCTGCCTCTGCTAATTCCAAGCAGTTTAACATAACATTAGGGACCTGACTCCTGTTCCATTTATCTCACTGAAATAAAAAAAAAAGAATAAATCCATTCTATTCCAAGGAACGAAACCATTTTTAAAAGGGCTGGAGGTCACCAGTAGGCGTATCAAATCCAGGCAAATTTACATGGTGTAGGAGTCCCCAGCTTTTGAGCCACAGTGTAGCTATTAAGTGAAGGATCAGGGGTTCATTATATTAATTTGGCACTCGGTACAAGGTAGCAGGTGACTGGGGAACACGTTTCAAGCGATCACTGTGAGTCAGATTTAACTCACGCTTTCTTCGAGAGCTGCTCACCATCATCTCCCCCAGAGACCTTTTCAGGCATCAGGGTCAGGGGAACATGCACCAAAACGCTCCCTCCCCATAGCTGGAGGGATGGAGGGTGAGATGGAGCGGGATGTCAATGCCTGCACACCCACACCCCGCAGGACCAGGCTGGGCTCTGCAGGAAGCAGCCCCTCCATGCACCAGCAGAGCTTCAAAGCCTCATTTCAGCATCTCCTACCCAGGGTGGAAACTGCTGCCCATCCCTGCCCTCCCAGGACTGCTCATGCTGGAACAGGACCAATAAATAGATGCTGTTTACATCTCCACTTCCTCACTCTAAATTGCAGTAAAGTTATGGGGTATATTTTGCTTTCATGTGCTGTGTTCAGCATCCTACATTTCCAGCTCTCAGTTTTTCCTTTGCATGCATTGGCTGTGTGGATACAGCCTTAGCTTTATCCCAGCTCAGTTTTTTTATCTGGACTCTGCTGTTTATTGCTTAATACATCCCCATATAGCCATTGGCTGCTGAATGCAATTGCTGTGAAAGGAAGAAAAGAAGTGGAAGGGCACTTAATGTAGATTTAAAGACTTACTACAGTAACCAGCAGTTCCTGCCAGATACCATATAACCAAAGCACTGAATGGGATTTCAAAACCTTCTGTAACCCAGAGATTTCAGGCTGATTTTTCTGTTATTTCTCTACTCACCATTACTAGCTCAAAAAAGTGCTTTTCAGTGTGTAGGCCTACTACAGCACTGTGTACCAGCGCTACTTTTGCACATGGGTTCAAAGAAAGACCCCGAGCACAAGGGCAAAGGTGTCCAGTGGAGATGTGACTTTGCAGGTCTGTTCTTTCCAGCAGGTCCCTGGCAGTGCTGGTGGCTGGAGGAAATGCTCTCCTGAATGCTCAGGGAGGAGGGGCAGCACCCATAACCCAGCAGTCTGCCACAGAGAAGAGCTGCTAATGGTATTTCTTATCTCTTGGCAACAGCTGCTGATTGTCATTTCCATTTCCACCCATTCCCACCTCCTATTAGGCCATGTTGTCTCCTGCAGCAAAGCAGAATAAAATATTTGTGCTGCCAGAACACAGTCACCTCAGTGGCCATCAAAGCAAGCCTTGCAACTTACTAAAAAAGTTATTGTCATGATTTAGAGATGTTCTGGTATTTTCTTTGCTTCATCCTAACTCATCCTTCTGTTTTTTGCTACCAGGACTGCTGTCATAATTTCTGGTTTCCACCACAGGCAGAGGCACCTGTAGCAATCAGCTCTATCCTGTGTGTGCCTCAGCCTGAGCCAACACCTGCACAGCTCTTGGAGAAACAACCTGCACCATCAGGTCACAGTGCTTCCTCCACAGTCATGGGAGGACTTGAAATAGTGTAAATATTGCTGTGTCCAGTATTCAGATCTGGGAAGAGGGCTTACCATCCCAAATCAGGCTCCAAAGTGCTTTCTGAACCATCCCAGCTTGCAGACCCTTCCTTCCCAGGAGGTCCCCAGAGGGAAGCCAAGGATTTGCATTGCTTATGCTACAGATCCACACCCATGTTGTTTGGTGTTTAAGTCGGGTGTGCCAGCTCCATGGATGGATGGAATGGTGAGAGCATTAGGGAAGCCTTTGGGGTCATGATAACTCTTTATGGTCACACTGTTGTCACTTCTCCTGCACTGGGTGAGCCCCAGCTGTGAACCTGTACCACGTTCTTTCTATCTCCCACAAGGTGTGTGCACAAGACAGCTCTCCTGATGCAGCAGCACTGTTTCTCACCATCTCTTCCTGGGACAGAGGGCAGGCAGACAGGAATCGGGTGCAGAGCCAGGCTTAGTCTGTTCATTCAGTCTGCAGTGAAGGCAGAGCCTGTTTGCAAATCTGGATTTCAGCAGGGCTCAAAAAGTCAAAAGTGAAGACATCCTGTGGTTTAAATAGGGCATGTCTAACTTAAATGTTTTCTCAGAAAAGAGTTTAGCTTTTCATCCTTCCCCTACAAGCCAGAAGGCAAGGATCAGTCCCCTCCATTTTCCCTCTATTGTACAGCCCCCTCTGAAAGATTATCAGACCCTCAGGGATGTTTAGATATGCTGGTGATGGGCACATCTTGAACTCCTCACAAAAATAAATTTGCCATGACTGTTATAAGTTAGTTGGGGATTTATTTTCTTTACAGCCAAAAGCACCACCTCTTTGGTGTCTGTGTTGGTTTGAATGTGACTCCGAGGCCCAGTGTCAAACCTGGGCTTTGAATAGGATCCCACAAAGCATTTGCTTCATTCCCATCCCAAACGTGATGGCGAGTGCCCAACAAGTGAGTCAGTGAGGTTCTGTGAATCTGTTTATCAGACAGCAACAATCATTTGTGGAAATGTCTTTGGTAGCAACAGAAGAGTCTATTTGATGGTAGCACTGACTAATGTAAATGAGGATTAATTAATGTTTTCCTGCAGTGATGTTGGCACTGATAATGCCTTATTCATGTAATTTAATTTCCATTGACAGGCTGCTAATGGAAATGGATAGCAATGGGTGTCTCTTCCATCAGGCACGCTCTGCCACAAAAATGATTCTCCGAACTGGCAGTTGGACTCATTCATTGCTGGAAACGTGAGGCAGTAAAAGAGGATGAGTCAGAAATGGGAAACAAAGGGACTTATTGTCTAATTCACAGCAGTCCTCTCCCAGGTATCTGAACCAGGATAAATTTGGGGGTTCAGGTCTGGTTTGGGCTTAGCTGTCCCTGACACCCAGCTTCAACTTAGCCCCAAGGCATGGAAGTGCAGCTTTGGAGTGGGAAGGAGCATATTCAGGGCAGGTGGATATGCAGGCAGTCCCACAGCTTGGGGCACAGGAGGGGAGAGGCTCAGCTCCAGGTCTCTGGCTCCCTGTCAGCCCAGCACAGGGGCCAGGGAGGAAGGGTCGAGCTTGGTTAATGTGCACCAAGTCAGGTCATTCCCTCCCCTTGGAGAAATCCAAATCCTGCTTTGAACAGGGCCCCAGAAAGCCACTGGTGTTATTCTAAAGCAGTAACCAGAAACAACTGCTGGTGTTCAGGGATGGTTTGGGTTCAGCAAAAGACTCAGGTTGGGATGCCCCTACGGGTTAAGAAAAACATGACAATTTCCTTCCAGTGTTCAACTCCTCAATGTCCTCACTTGTTCCCCTCAAGGTTTTGAAGTGCAGTTGGAGAACTGCTGCTCATGAGAAATCATGAAAGTAGGAAAACAGAAAGAAATATTCCAGTGGAAAAACATCTTCCCCCTTAGCTAAGTAAGCAATGTACAAAATCTCATTGTCCTGTGTTAAACCATGACACGCATACAATTTTCTTTCAGTTTTATGGAATTAATTTTGCATATAGCTTACTTTTTGAGCAAAGATACACTTTCTAAGTCTCCTTTTGCCAATGGCATGAATTTCTAAGGGATCACAATTTTATCCTGTATGGAGGAAGCTCCACACAAAGATGACTGAAAGATCTCCTGGGAAACTGGGGAATTACCATTCCATCAGAGCCTGACACATGCCATCACCATTCTCCTTGCAGAACTGAATGGCAGGGAACCATCTTTCAACACCTCTGTATCTTCAAGCCCCACCAAATGTCTGACACTGAAGAAATTTTAGCTGTTGAAGGTCTTCCTAGGATCACCCTGAAATATTCATGACCACATTTTCTCTTATATCACTCTTGCTTATATCACAGTCAGTAGAAAAATACTTTGAAATGTGAAATGTGCCTGTTCATAATAAGTGGTAGAGCTGGAACAAGAGCAACACAGCAACTTGCTGTGACCAGCCTGGAAACAAGGGACAACAGCACTGCTGTGAGAGGCAGGAGCAGCCCCAGGAAGAGCCCCGTGGCTGGCAGCTGCTCCACAATTCTGCCTGTCCCCACACGCAAGGGCCTGCAGCTCTCCCTCTAATCTGATCACCCATTTACCTGCTCCCCATTAGCATCTGTTTAATCCTCATGCCTTCACTGCACTCCATCCTCGCCCTTTCAAAGCAGAGCAATAACCTGTCCCTCCGGGCATGCTGCTGCTGCTATCCCCATTCTCTGTCCAGGCTGGAGGCTTTAGTTTGGTGCTTCTGCTGTGCTGTCATTGCAGCAGGGGTGAGGAGAGTCTGGCACCTCAGGAAATGAAATCTATGCCATCTAAAGTTGAGCATCCAGAAGCAGGCAATGCTGATGCTGCGAGGGGCTGTGATGCCCAAGTGAATCACGGTGGTACCCCCTACATCAAAGTCTGGGTGAGATCAGCTGGGCTCAGAGCTGTGCCCTGGGTGATGGCAGCAAAGCTGTGGTGGCCCAGCCTGCACAAGCCTTCTCAATGGGTAGCTGAACCCATTGCTGCACTATAATTGATTCCCCACTGCCTTCTGGGATCTCTCCCTGCTGCTTCGAGCAGGGAGCAGCCAGCTGTGGGGATCAGACTCCTTGTTTGCCACCATGGCATGCTCAGATGAGGAGCCAAAGCTGCTGAGAGTCCCCAGGAGGCCATCCACACTGGGCTGGGGTGCAGTGGTGCTCCCCATCCCTTCTCCCACAGATGCTGAGACAAAGATAACTGAGCCAGGAGGTGGAGAGTGGAAACAGCTCCCCAGCCCAACGCTCGAGGCACCCCTAAGGAAAGCTCTCTGCATTTATAACTGAAGAGATGTGGAAAGATTTGGGGGAACAGGAACAAGAGCACAGGGCTTTCTTCTCCCTGCCATTATGCAAGGCCAGGGTTGTATGGAAGTATAGTGACCCTCCATCAGAAAAGCTCACATGGTTAGAGAGAACAGGCAAGTTTAGAGCTCTAAAATCCCTTCTTCGTGTTTGAAAGAGAAGGAACAGTTCCAATCTAGGTATATCTGAGCACAACTTATGGAGTTTAATTTTGTTAATTACTCAGGGTAAGTGAAAAGAAGGGTTAGCACCTGCACAAAAGAGAGGACTTTTAACAAGGTGTTAAGGTCAGGGAAAAAAAAGGCGAAAATTACTGCCTAAGGAAGGGAGAAAGGTTAGTTCAAGGTAAGACCCGAGGAAAAGTGTTAATAACAGCATGCAGAATCCTCGGCCTTTTGCAGTCAGCAGAGCTATGGAGGCTGGCTCCCAGGCTCACCTTTGTCTCTGAGGTATTTCTCCCCTTTGCCCTCCCTTCCTACAAGCCCCTGCCTGTACAGAGTCCTGAGTGTGCCAGCTGTGACCGGACACCTATTGTGCACCCTAAGGGGCAGAGGGGACGGCGTTCGGACCTGTCCCTCTTCTGGAGGGCTCTAATTAGGTGACTGCAGAAAGTCACTTCAGTCCACCTCCTGCCCCCTCCCTGCCTGGGGCAGGGACCTGAGCAGCAGTCCTGGCCCCTTTTAATGGGAGTGCCATATGAGGAGTGTGCACTAGGACTTCTCTTTCCTCTTTCAGCATCTTACAGCCACACGCTGCAGCTGCTGCCTGAAATGGCATCCTCACTGCCAACAACATCCTAAACCCCCATGGTGCTCTGGCAGCAGGCAGGGGCAAGCAGGAATTCCACCCAGACTGGAGGCATGCAGGGGATGTGTGAAAGAGTGGTCAATGCATTCATGTGCTGGAGAGAAACTCTGGCTGTGTGCCACGGCCTGCTGGATGCTCAGTGCTCAATGCTCCCAGGTCCCTGCTCTGGCCATACCTGCAGCACATGCTCCTTCTCTGTGGATTTGGCTGTGCTGGGGATTCATTGGCTGATTTTACAGGGCTGCCTGAAGTTTTGTGTCAGGGTGCAGCACCCATGGGACATCCCAGCTTGGAGATCTTGAGCTGAGGCTGAGCATCACCTGCTCCAGCCCGAGCTGTGGTGGGTGCTCAGTAGCACTCCTGTGAAAGTCTTGAAAGCCATCACCCCAACAGAGGCGCTGCTATGGAGGCTGGGTAGCTCTGTGGTGGGCAGAAGGGATTCAGCTGTGGTGCTTCCTCTTATTTTTATCTCCAGTATCCCTTGCTGAACAGAGCTGACAGGGGCTCCGCAGCAGGTGATGTCCCACTGGAAGCACAGTGTTGCCCAGAGGCTGGCAGATGCCACACTGCTGGAACTGAAATGGTTGCATGGATGATGGGCATTGTCTTCTGAAAGTCACTTTTGCACTATTATGTGGTTCTGCATTTTGGGCATTGACAACCATCTCAAAAACCACTCCCACACATTTGATCCCTGAGAGGCTGAGCACTGAGCTTCTATCCGCAAGCTTCAGCATTTTCTGCTGGTGTACCAGTAATTTATTCCCCCACCTCGTGCATTTGCTCCTTGATAAGTCCAGGTACTGACCTCTGTGAACACAGTCATTTAGATCATCTGCCAAGGGGATGTGACTCAGGACTCACTTTCTGCTGGATCCATCGAGAGCACCTAGCAGCGTCTGACGAACACGCTTGCTGATCTTCTGATAATAATACCATGTCACCCTACATCTTCAACACTCCCATCCCACACAGGCTTTCCGTATCTGTTTCACTTACAGAACACAGTAATTACGTGTTCCACGCGTGCAGTTACGATGGCAGCCCAGCACTGCTCAGCTGGCGGTGTTTCAGCGCTGGTTGTAGCCTACCCTCCTCGCCCGAGAGGTAAACAAACAGCCTATTTAATGAGTACCAAATTCTGTCAGTGCTGGTAGTTGCTATGGTGAGAATTCCCAGCGCGACGCTGCAGCCCTTGGTCACTCCAGGCAGAGAAACGTGGGCGTTTCGGATCACAACACTCTGTTTACCAAGGCAGGTCTGAAACGCATCGGAGGGCAGGGGTGGAGGCTGCTGGAATGGGGAGTCTGCTAAGGAAACAGCCAGAAACAAACACTCATGGATGGGAAGATTTAGGAATAATCAGAAAACCAGCTCAGGTCAGCAGCAGCGGATTCGGCGCTGGCTCAGAGCTGCTCAGTTGCTGTTGCATTGGTATTTTTCAGGGCAACCCGAAGCGTGCAGAATCCCTGGGCACAGCAGTCAGCAAAGGCACCAACCAGCAGCTGCAGATGGAGAAATATCTGTGCTCTCAGCCCTCAGGGAAGGCTGTGCAGAAGAGATGAGAGGGCTGATAGCACTTCACTTGATCTGCCTGCTGCATCCTCGCTGCTCCAGGAAGATTGCAGGCTCCAGGGCTGTCAAGCCGTCAACTTTCACTTGGTTTGACAACAAACTCACTTCACATACATGGTTACACTTAAAGAAAATAAGAGGAAGAAAAAAAGAAAGCTGTTGGAGCAAGCAATGCCCACAGATGCTTCCTAGAAGTAGAACGTTATTTCTCGATCTGGCACCAACATTTTAGCAGCCTATAAAAGGTAAAGTTGGTACTACAGCCAGCCATTTGTACTGTACAAATAAGAGCTGTGAATATATTCTGGAAGCAATGTCAAAGAGGACCAGATGGGAAATGAGCAGCATTCATTCTAATTTAACAAAGACAGCTAACCCAGAATATGCATTAACATGTAGCATTTTTCATCTGCCTCCATTCAGAACAGATTCTCAGTATCATTTCCAAGGAAAGGAAATTGAAGGAATACTTACTCCTTGGTGAATTACTGTTCCTCATAATTGGAGAAGTTTGGCATCCGAAGCTAGGTGTAATATGTTTTCCCTGGAAATGTATGCAAGGACACAATACACCCACAAACCCTGCGCTCGGGTGTGCAGCCAGCTCCGTGTGTTTCGGTCCATGCTGGATGGATCCAGGGTTTCAGAGGCCCTGGGCACATTGCTGGACTGCAGAGAGAGGTTTCACAAGGCAGGGCAGTGAGGGGAGGCTGTGCCAGATGTACAGAGGGGCTGACACCACAGCTGGGGGTTCTCTCTCCTGCCCCAGGTCAGTTTGCACATTTCAGTGACAGCAGGTATGACTCCCTGTTTCTTTGTATACAGACAACATGGCTTGTGGGTGACATATGCTTTAGACACATGCTTCGAGGGCTGAACCCAAATTTGAAGGCTACCAAATCATAGATGTAGATTTAGAAAATGCAGACTCATTTTTGACTCTTCCAGGATGCATTGAGTAGGGTGAGCCTGTTTGAGGGGTGGGATCCCAGGGTGCAATATGCTGGAGCATTTCTTCATGTGTTTAGTAGAACTTCTGATCCTATTTTTAAACAAAGCACTATTTCCATTCCCCTTTTTTTTTTCCTTTCTTTAAGTATTTAGAAGGGATTAACCACAGAAAACAAGCCACATCCTGAATTTTTTTCCAGCATAAATTCAATCTTTTTATTCAAAATTGTTCACTACTGGAACCTCTCTCAATGTCCAAGTTCCTTTGTGTTTTCTTTTTGAAATCCAGAATTGCTGCAGTTCCCCCAAGCCCCCCATCCTGACACATCACAAAGGCAAAGTTTTATGCCATTCTGCTCAGTGGAGCTCTGCATTTAAAATGCCATTAATTTACAATGAACAAACAGGTATCAGCTCTGTTCCACAGCACTCTTCCCTTGTCTGAGAGAAATGCACAGGCACAACCCACACTGGCTCCTGGACCTTTCTGCTGCTCAGCAGTGTTTTCTCAATATTTTTGGCATCCCCTGGGCCAAATTCTGCCCCATGAGCAGCCTGTCCTGATCCAGTCATGGGGAGCCGTGCTGCACAGCCTCTCTTTTAGTAACAGCAAGCAGAGCAAAAGCCTGAAAACCAGTTGAGGTCAGACCAGATCACCACCAAGTTCCTGTCTGACCTTGAAAACCTGATAAAAATGCACAGCTCTGGCTGCGAGTTGACACTGTACACAAAATGCTTCTCGTACAGCTGCGGTACCTGGTTTAATGGATCCTTTTGGTCCCTCAGCTTCGTCTACGCAGAATCCCATTTGGAGAGGCTACGTGCACCTCCTGGCCAGTGATCTGCCTCTGCACAAATCCCCTTCCTATCCCTCTCAGTAATACTTCTAGTACACCCATTGGGTATGTGAAGAAGCCACTTTCCGAAGCAGAATAGGATCTCCAACTTCCCAGGTCTGGCCCTCAATCCCAGGGGCAGTTGTGCTAGCTTTGCTTGGTGAGAGACCCTGTGCACCAGGGACAGACCAAACCCAGCAGCACTAAGGTCTGCAGCCAGCATCATCCCCACAGAATCACCACAATCTCTGCTCCCACAGCTCTGGGATCCTGCCCCTGCAGGCCCTGGTCATGGGTCAGCAGGCTGCCATGTGTGTGCCGTGCAGATTGCTGCGAGCAGCACAGCAGAGGCTGCTGGAAGTGCTGGCAGCCTGTTTCACTCCCTGCTCCATCGCTGCTTTGTGCGCTGAGCAGGTGCAGACCTGGCTGCCGGGGAGGGCAGCGAGGCACAGGCTTTGAGGCTCACTCGTTCACGCCTCTGAGAGTTTTATAAAGCAGCCCTGAGCAAAGTGAGGCTGCTGCTGTGTGAGCACTCCAGGAATTGTCACCACCACGAACAAATACAGCTGGAAAAGAAATCTTAACCTGTAATTATGTGCAATACAGTGCATCGAATCCTCCACGCTGCACAGGCTTTTTTTCCTATGCATTCAGCTTCTGCAAAGCTAAGGTGCAGGTTGTCCCCTGCTCATTAGGGCTGGAGCAATGACTTACAATGGCTCCTGAAATTGCTGGCTAGGGCAAGGGAAGCAGCATGTATTTTATAGGCAAGAAAGACTAATAATCTTTCTCCCTTCCTCTAAAATCCTCCCTCACCCCTCCTCTCCCGGAACAAACACACTTTTTAAAAGGCTTTTAAATAATCTCGTGTTCCTTAACAAAATTACAGCAGCAGTTTCCTCCTTTAATAGCACTCTTCTTCTTAGTAATCTTGTTTTAGCTACAGCTTTTGATGGAGAGTGCTGGTAGATGAATCATCTCTCACCCCTCTTGGTTATTTTGTCTGGCTTCAGGAAGCAGGAATTCTGTTTTGGAGCAAAGTCTCCTGTTGGAAGAGGAAGCTCTCATTTATTTGTGCTTTTAACTAGAAGTGATAAAAAATTTTATTTGAATGGTTAATTGGGGCATAAATAGATGAATTGTGAATGTTAATCTGATTCATCCCAGTGGATGGCATAGTCCTGTCTCCTAGCCACTAATCTCAAATGAATTGAGCTGTCTTCTGTAAGCTTGAGGTCTGCTTCTGCACATTACCTTCTTATGGAAAGCACTGGAAGGCACTGGCTGAAGGAAAAATCAGAGACTGACTGAGATCCCAGTGTTAATGGAGACAGGGGCACAAGTATTTTAGTTTAAGAGCTATGATGTGGACAATCACTTCTCTGACAACCTCAGCCAGAGAAGAAGCCCAAAAAGAAGACTTTTTATAAAGTTTATTTTGCAAAACATAAATGGCTGGAGGTGCCAGTGAGAGAAAAGGAGAATTGCATGAACATGTAATCAGACCAAATTGCACATTGAAGAGCAATTCAAATAAATTAATTAGTAAATGGAAAAAAAACTATAGGAATGTTGTAGTTATTGTCCTTTTATTTTTTTTTCTTCTCCTTCTTTAAATCAGTGTCACGGTGTAAGTGCACTATCTTAGAAGATGCAGATCTTTGCACTGGAAGAGCTTCTCCTGTGCCTCTCTGCTGCTGAGGCTGGACTGGCTCGATGCTCTCACTGGGACATCCCCAGGTCACGTTCAGCAGCGCCAGGTATTGTCTTACAGCAGTCTCCACATGACAGAGGATGCTAACAAAAAGCAATCCCTACTCCTCCAGTGCTGGGTAGGTTTTACAGGTCATCAGAAATAATGAACATTGTCAGCTGCTGTGAAAGACCTTAATATCAGTGAAGATATGAAATCAGTGAGCATGAACCCTGCTCTACTGACAGTGAGTAGGATGCTCTCAAAGAAGATGGAATAATACTTTAAAATAACTCATGTTTTTTATCCCTTCATCTACCATACTCTCCATCTCACATTTCAGTTTAACAAGGTGTGAGCTGGTCAGGCCCAGCCACATGGCTAATGTGGAGAAAGGAATGCCTTTGTGTGAAGAGAAAATTACCATTATATCTATGTAAGTATAACACAATACCTTGCACCACAGCAATTTATTGCACAGGCAGATGTCTGCTTTCCTCCCTGCTCACTGAATGTGTCCTTTCCACAGACACGAATATTTCATTGCCTTTTCCCGAATTCTGTTACCTCCTCCTAGCAGGAAAACAGCACCTTCTGGTCAGCAAGAGCTTCTGCTCTGACAAGTGGTCCAGACACAGGAGAGGGATGCCAGACCTCCCTCCTCTCACAGTACATCATCAGAAGATGCCAGTGGCTTACTCTGAATCTAGATTGGGTTTCGATTTGATAAACTGCTAACTGCATCTTGGGTAATTCCCTATGATTTTTCCATGGGAATCAGAGATCTGATGTGTTGGCAGTTGTCTAGACTCAACATATCCAGAGTGGTTTTCTTAGCATTGGTCAGGCCAATTTGTGGATTAAAGGAGGAAAGGAAAATTCCTTCCATGAATAAAGCACTAGCTATTTTGGTCATGAGTGGCATCAGCTGCTTATAACTCTATTCCTGGAAATTAATGGCTGTGCAGGTGGTATCATCAAGAAGGTTTTGGCTTGCTTGGACTTGGATGGATGTTCCGAGAAAAAGAGCTGATGATCAGAGCTAGCATTCAATGCAAGACAGGAGGAGCATCTCTGTGCCCTGACCTGCTGAATTAATGCAACTAAGATCCACAAGGACTGATCTGAGAAGCGAACAGGTAAATACAAGCAGTAAGTACTTGGGAAGAGCCATTTTAAATGAGGGGAAATACCATTACTCATTAGAAAGTCATTGGAAGGCTGCTGAAGAGGATAAGGGATGGAATCATACAAAAACATAAGGAATAAATAAGGAGATTAAAATCTTGATACATAATCAAAATGGGGACTAAGTTTGACCAAAGAGAGGAACCACTTATATCATGCAAGAGGAATGCAGCTTGGGTGAAAATGACCATGAAACAACACAGTTCACAAGCCATAGGAAAGGAAAAAAGGAAAACAGCAAAACAAATACAATGGACTTCCAGAAGCCATATTTCAAAAACCTCACAGTACTGATAATAAGTCTCAGAGAAAAGAGAATTCAGGAAAGTTTGCAGTACCTTAAAGAAACAATGGTAAGGACATCAATTCAAACAAAGCCAGCAGAGCAGAGAAAGCAGCTTTTGTAAAAGACAAACTATTTGCTTAAAACATGACCACTTCATTGACCTGTAATGAAAGAAATGGTTTATTCAGAAAATGGAAAAGAGATTCACTGGCATGGGAATGTAAATGCATAGGCTTAAAAATCAAGATGCACAAAGAAATATAACCAACAGGATCAAGAGCACATCAATAAAACAAAATATATTATCAGGGAAATAAAGGCCATCTATTAGAAGAAATATTCAACAGGGAAGAAAAGCACCTGCCTTCTTTGCCACAGCTTTCAGTACCAGGACGACTTTTACTCAAATAGTTTACAAGGTTGGTGCCATGGATGACAGGGAAAGATTTCAGAAAGAAGAAAGAATAAGTAAAGAATACTTGCCTTGATTACATATAATGTGCTTAGACTGCTTGTTAAAGCAATCTCACGGCTGTTGACAGCTCTCTGGGATCCCACAGAGAACCAACAAGGTGTCAGAATACTGCACAAGTGAGACATAACTCCTTTTTGAAAAAGGGAGGAGCTGAAGAATATGGCACAAGCCAACACCACTGGAATTTCCAGAGAAAATTGGATTAAAGAAATGTTCTATAAACATCTGGAAAACAACAAGGAAATGAGTAATGGCTAACACAAATTCGTTAGATCACCTAGATATTTTTCCTAAAGCTCCAAAACTATACAGATGCTCGATGGATGGCAAACCAAACTGAAGTCAACAACACTATACTGTTGCAAGGAAAAAAAGAGAAGGAAAAAAAAATTATTTAAGCAAGCATCATGTGGCGTGTACAGCCAGGAGTGATTTCTGCCTGGTCTGTGATGGGTTCATCTCACCTCATCCAGTGCTGCAAAGATCTCACTGGAACTCTGTGTCCAGTCTGGGGCACTGGAATTTAATTGAAGAACCAGTGCAGAGAGACTACAGTAGGACCACACAAATGCTGAAGGATCTAGAAAAATCTAGAAAGTGTGGTCTATAATCATGTAAAACCCCCCCAAAATTTTTTTCACTGTAGAAAAGAGTCATCAGAGAGAGGCACAACGCTAGTCTTCAACTACATAAAGGGTAGCAGCAGAGAGGAAGGGAATTTGCTGAGCTTCATATCCATTGCAATCAAGCAAAAATGGGATCAAAACATAGGAATGCAGCAGCACCTGAGGATGTTTTTTATCACCTGTTATGCAAGAAGCAGGCACTGTTTGTCCTTGCTTGTGGAATGGGGTAAACTAGACAATCTCTGGATATCCCTTCTGACCTTGCTTTCTGTGATTCATACACCAGGAAAGCCATGGGCAGGTGTTTCTTTGAGGATGACTGCAATGAACCTGAGGAGCGAAGGCTGGCTGTGGGTAGCAGACACAGCACACAGCATGGTTCAGCCAGTTTTGAAAAGGCTTCTCTGATGGGCTGTTTTCTGAAAACCCACAAAGAAGATAAGCCACTAGGAGAGCAAGAACTTCACTTTTAAGAGAGTGGATTGTGTCTCAGAAGTGAGCTGAGCTGGTTTTCTATTTTTTTTTCCCAAGTGACCAGTTAACAACTCCACCCTCACCCCAAGTGTTCCCATTTTAAGCAGGGCTCACACACAGGTGGTGATGAGTTGGGAGGAGCTCTCAAAGGCTGTGTTCAGCGGTTCTCCTTCAATATCACTGGCCTTTAGTACCCAGCTGTACAAACTGTGTCCAACTGTCTTCTCAGGCCAGACTCAGCACATACTTCTGCTGGCAGAAGATCAGCCCCCAAAAGCAGAAAGCATGCCAGGCTGCAAAGTTAAAACAATAGGAAACCACCTCTTTTCTGCTCTAAAGCCCACAGAGACCAGTGCCAGATCAGAGCTGGGCAACACTGAAATAGGAAAGGGTGCTGCCAAGATCTCAGCTTCTTTCCTGGCATAACTTCCATCAGGCATAACTTTACTTTCCTAGTAGTGGTCAGGAAGGGAGACAAACGTAAGCACTTCCTCATGCCTTCTCCACCTGGTCTTCTCTTGGGCTGTACAAACAATCCTAACTAAGAGAAACTACTCCCAGGTCTTATACTGGATGATATTTTAAACCAACATCTCTGCAGTTCAGGTCTGATTTGCTTCCATGAAGAGCAAGTATACACTTGTTAAAGACATTACATGAGCCAGAGAAACCCAACAGAGCTCTTCAAAGTCAAGGGACAAGATGTGTCTTTACCCTGCCAAGTCCAGAGAAAAAACTCAAAATACCTTGCTTCAGCCAAGTTACACATAGAAGACAGAAAGAAAAATCCTTATCCTCTGGTTACCCTCTACCTCTGCTCCTGAGCAGCACTTTCCATCCCTATTCTTAACCTTGGCCCACGAGGCTTCACATGGAGAAGGAAGGAGAGAAATTAATTCTTCACAGCTGGTTCTGTCCTGCAATGCCTTGCTCTCAAGGACAGGCAGCTGTAGACTTTCTGGCCACAAAGGGAGGTTTAACTCCTACCCTGCCAATTTTCACATGGACAGCATCCAAAGTGATCTTCTTGCCTTTAACTTTCGCAAGTGGACACATTCTGGCCTGGGTAAGTGAGATGTATGTCCATGTCCATAAGCATACAGATAAATGACATCCCTATACCTCTAAGGCACATGGATAAACCCCACTGCTTCCTAGCTTCTGAGATCCTCCAGGGATATTTGATGCAAATGATTTAATGAGCATACTTACAAAGGATTTGCATGCAAGCATAACCTTAGCACAAGTGCACGGCTAGAGCACAAAAGCTAAAATCCTGGCCCACAGGGCTGGGAACGAGGTGTGGGATGTCAGCACTCCACCCTGCCTGGGACTGGTGGTGAGAGCATCCCTCCCCTGCCACAGGGACCGATGTTCTCCAGTCCTGTCCCCTGTGCAGGATGAGTAACTGCTGGCTGCACGCTCCTGTTAAAGTCAAGCACGAGTTTTCTCAGCCTTATTTTCACCCCTCTTTCACGCACAGCCCCTGTGCTACTGCCATCAGTAGCCAGAGAAAAGAGAAGGAGCAGCAGCAGGAGGATGCAAGGGAGCAGCAATGGGAGGATATTTATGGGGTTTTTATCTGGTTCTTGGCAGCCCTTGTTTTGGTGAGGAGGGAGCAAAAGAACAGCACCTCAAAGCTTGTGCTCAGCCTAGGGAAATTTATATCAACTGAGCAGCAGGCAGGTGCCTGCCTGCATGGGCCTGCAAGGACAGCCCCAGGACCCAACACAAAGGCACAGGGACCTTTCTCTGAGGAAGGTGAGGGGACGATGACCCCACAGAGGGCAAGAAAAGGTCTTGGCCTCACCCAGTGGAAAAAGGATGGCTGCTGGCGCAGGGTGCAGCCAGATGCAGGACGGCCGAGGGAGGCGGCGGGTTGGGTGACAGCAGGCTGGGCTGCAGGTGTGGGTGTAAGAGGAGACACTTGCTTACACTTGGCAGCAGGGGCCTCGAGCAGGCCTGGGAGCGTGCAGCTGATTGGGAATGAGTTATGGAGCCAGCCGCCCCCGGCGTGCTTGCTCGGAGCAGGGGAAGCCCAGTCCTGAGAGCTGTCCTGCGGCAGGGGCCTGGAGCCTGGGAAAAGCTGGAGGAAAAGGGGGCAAATCCTGCCACTGCACTCCTGGATGCTGGAGTTTGGTGGCCTGTTGAAAGTGACCAAGGCACCCAAAGGCTGCATAGGTGTTTAGTTTTTCATCTCACCTAACATCACCTCCGTGCGAATGCTAGCAGGAGGCAGCCCAGGTGGGAAGGCAGGGACAGTGCTAGGGGCTGGACTGCCCTCCTTCAGGGTTGGTCACACATGGGCCATCTGATACACATTGTCCAAGATGCAAGGGATGTCTCCTCTTATCCTTGCTCATCATTTACCTCCAGACCTGGCCACTAGGCTTTTTTTAAAAGCTCAAAGTTCATTTGTTAAGAAAGACTTTTGCTGCATTACCTGAAAACCATCACTATCTGTATGTAACTGTAATGAAACAGCTTTCCATACCCGAAGAAGAATAGAGTGAAATTCCTCAGCACTCGAAAAATAATAACCACAGCAAGAGAACTAAGGAGTTCAGGCTGAAAATGGGGCTGCAGCACCGAGAAGAATAAAATGAAAATTTCCCCAAGCAGAGAGAATGGCTGGAAATAGCTGCACCTCCCCTCTCTGCTCCTGTGAAGTCAGGTTACAGTGAGAAAAGGCATTTTAAAATGGCACCAGAGTTTCTGAGTACTGTAGAATATTTACAAAGGCGAAACCAAAGCAAAAAAAGAGCACGCAGTGTGCTCAAGGTAACAAAGAAATTCTGTGATACAGCAGGTAACTGAGCTTGGCTCAGTAGAGACTGAGCATATGCTGTAACTACTGGATCATCTTTCTTTTGTATTACGTTTGCTTAGCTCAGTGATAAAAATATATGTCTTCCTCCACAGGCATATTGACCACATAGTGCTGAAGGTAGGTTGTGAGGTTTTATGTTTGTTTATCATGATACATGCAAACAAAATACCTGTCTTGCAAAATATTTTGGCTGCCATCCACCACATAATAATTTTTAGGCAGAAAGCTTGTCTAAGGAACTCCTTCCCTTCAGCCACCAAAAGAGTAATTAAAAACTAAAAAGTATTTGCCTGTCCATTTAGAAGCCAGCAAGCAGCTCAGCTGGGCAAAGAGTACAGGCTCAGTGGAGTTTCTGATTAACAAAATGTAGCAACTTTAATGTGAGACCTCAACCCACCGTAACAACCCTCCCTCAGCTCTCCCCGCTTTCCCTCTGCTGCCTTCTAAAGGTGGTTATCCCAGAGGTTTTGTCAACCAAAAAAATCCTTGAATGCAGCTATCTTGGGAGGCACAGTTTCAAAGAGAGGACACATAAAATAATTAAAAGCAATATTCACCTCTCCACTTCAGAGAGCTCCTGTTTGAGCTCCAGAGGGATGAGAGGGAAAGTAAGGGATGCTTCCTGGAGAGCAAGTAAGGTGAACCAGGACAGCAGAGGGGTAGGCTCAGGACAGTGGGGAAGATAGGAAACTGGAGCAGATTGTGGCAAGTGGGAGACGTGGTGGGGAAGGAGAAGCAGGTCTGTAGGTGGGGAAGCAGGAAAGCAAGGGGAGCGGGGCGGACAAGAGGATTTTGGAGAGTGGCTAGCCAGCTGGCACACATATAGCAGCTGCTGCTGTGTCAGCCTAGGAGAGTAGCTGCAGCTGCACGCTGGCCATGAATAGCAGAGGAGCAGCGTGCCGGCTGGCTGCTGGAGGGACGGGGGCAGCGGGGCGCTGAAAAGGCCGGGGGAGGCTCTCTGAAAGCTTTTCTGCTCAGGGGGAACTTGACAGCCCTTTGATTTCTGAGCTGTTTGTTCTCCAATTGTCCACTCCGGTGGATGATCAGTACGAAAGAGTTAAATGAGGAGAGGGGGGAGGGAGAGAAACAGTAGGAAAACTTAGGTCCTAAGTGCAGATCTGGGCTTTGATAGTGTATCCATAGCATGCAGTTGTCTGGATGTATAGCTTTCGTAGCTGTCAGCAGGGATCAAAATCACAGGGTGCTTAAACTAAAGGAGAAATCTTCGCGCGGTTACCCTCATATTTACTTGAGCCACCACTGGCGGAGGACATGATCCACCACTTGGCCATCTGTTCTGTGTGCCGCACATGTCACTCTACAAGCCTTCCTGTGTGAGCTCCTACGGGGCTGTGGGTTCACACCCCCTTTGTGCCTCCACACGAGCGTGGGTGCGCACACCCCGTGCGCTATTCCACAGTCGTATACGGCTCTACACAGCTGTGGGTGCGCGCACCCCACACGCTCCCCTGGGGCTGTGGGTGTTCCCAGCCTCACAGTTCCTCTGGAACCACGGGTGCATCCACCTCCTCGCACTCCTCCACAGCTGTGGGCATACGCACCACGCGCGTCCTTTCACTAGCGTGGATGATCCCATGCTCTGTTCTCCTCCATGGCTACATCTGCACACAACATGCGCTTACATGACTACAGACACAGCCACCCGGGGCCGTCCTCCGTGACTGAGTGCATACTGTTCCTCTACAGCTGTAGGTGATCCCCTGAGCACTACCCCGCAGCTGTAGGTGATCCCCCTGAGCACTACCCCGCAGCTGTAGGTGATCCCCTGAGCACTGCCCCGCAGCTGTAGGTGATCCCCCTGAGCACTACCCCGCAGCTGTAGGTGATCTTTGCTTGAGCACTCCTTTACAGCTGTCCGTAATTCCCCCCTGCCCAGCACTCCCGCACAGCAATACCAACTTCTGCATTTTTGGGATACTCCCACCCCAAGCATTCTGTGTGTGCTCTTCCATGCCTGTCTGCACACTCCCTGGGCAGTTCCACACCTTCGTGGGCGCACACGCCACCTGCTCCCTCGCAAGCAGAGGCGCACCCACCCTACACCCTCCTCCTCCACGGCCGCACACGTTCTGTGGCTATTTCTCCAACACCGTGGGCTGGGTGTCCACCCCACACCCACCGACACGGGAGTGCCTATCCCCCATCCGCGCTCCTCCGCGCCCGCGGGTGTCCCAGATCTCTCATCCCTCTCCGCCACCTGGGGCTGACGGACCCCGCTGCGGGCAGGGCGGAGCGAGAGCCGCCCGCCGCCCTTTAAGAGCCGCGGCGGGAGCGGCGCTGGCCCCACCC
>VZTN01021391.1:87063-141687 GCA_013400515.1 Erpornis zantholeuca
CCTCGGGCGGCAGCGCCCAGCACAGCCTTGACCCCCGCGCACGCCGGCTGCGTGCCGGGGTTCTGTGCCTCCCTGTGGGCGAGACCCCGCCGCCGCCCCCGCTGTGCCCTTCCCTCCGCGCCCCGGCGGTGTCGGTGGCTCGCCCCCGCGGTGGGTTGTTGCCTCAGTCCCTGGCGCTTGTGCGCGGCACACAGAATGGTTTGGGTTGGAAGGGACTTTAAAAGAGCGGCTCGTTCCAACCCCGCTGCTGTGCGCAGGGATACTCTCCACTAGCCTGGATTGCTCAGACCCCTGTCCAGGCTGGCTTGGAGCACTTCCAGGGATGGGGCATCAGCGGAGGCTGCAGGCCAGTGCTAGTCCTTGTCCTTGGAGACTGGATGCTTCCTCCTGCTTTTGGGAGTGCTGGGTGTGGAGAGTGCCCGGCGCTGGGGAGCGGCGGGAGGGAGGGAAGGCAGGCTGGGCTCCCTGCCCGGCTGCAGGCAGGTAGGATCCTGCAGGGAGTTTCACAGCTGTTGCCCTCAGCCCTTCCAAGTGGGCCACGGGGTGGAAGCTGGCAAGTTGCGAGGTGCTGAGGAATGGGGATGGTGCGGTGCCCTAGCTCGGAGGGGAGATGCGTATCGGAAGCCTGGGTACCTGCGGATTGCATTTGGCACCTGGTGACTAACAGATGAAATGGCCCTTGCTGACCTCTCAGACCCCGATCTCTCAGTAGCTTGCAGGATCTTGGTTACTTGGAGAATGCCCCCTAGGAATGGGCAGGGACAAAAGCGGTTTATTTGCGTTTCAAGCTGGAGGAAGCTGGTCTGCATAAATCATTTAACTTTCTGTGCTACCAGGGACCCTCCAACCTGATGCTCGTGCCCCTCAAATTAAGGACTGACTGAGGTTGCTGCAGTTAAATGTTTAAAAATAAAAAAGGTACAATAGATGCATTTTTCCCTGAGGAGGCACTTAAGTTCTGGTTGCCAGGTTGGGGTGTTTTGATGGCCTTTGTTGGTCCTGTGCCCTCTTGAACTTGGAAATGTTCCTGTTAATGGGTATAGTCAATACCATAAACCCAGGGTGTTTAGAACTGTGTTCTTAAGCTATAAGATCAAAGAGAAAATTAGGATTCTTCCTCTTCTTTATTGGCCATTTAATACAGACTTGATGAAATTGTAAACTCTTCAGTAGGAGATTTCAGTAACATTAGCACCTCAAACTTTATATGTTATCTGCATGAGGAAGTAAAGGTGTAACTTAACTCACGCTTTTATTTTGCCAGTTTCTGGTATTGCTACTTGAAACACGAGGAGAGTTTGATAATCCTTGTGCTGCAGGTCCCTAAGCCCAGCCTTCTTTGAATTTTTCTCTGTTGGAATAAGCACATTCTTACCTTGCAGCTGCCGGATATTGTTGTTCTGTGCTCACCCAGTCCTAAGTAAGGCCTGTTTGACCTGCCTCTTGCAGGTGAATTAACACAGTGTCTCCAGCCCACACTGCCCTGTCTGCTGCTGTTTCTTGTACCATTGCCTCCAGCGTTTTAAGGGAATTTAAATACTCGGGGGTATTTTTTTCCACCATTTTTTCCTGCAGTTGTTGCAAAGCAGGCTGTAGTTTATTTAAACAGTGCCACTGCAGTCTAGTGGGTGGTTAGCTGATTTTTGGATGGTTTACTGAATACTCTCTCAGCCCACCCTGGTTTCCAAAAATAATCTGTGGAGTAGCTTTACTTAAAACAGTCTGTGGATGCACCTATGGAAAGAAGCCCGTCCTGTATGTTGTAGTTAGGTCTTGAACTCTGCGTGTTCAGTCTGTTGATGGGGAACATGGCATCTTTGTCAGAGCTGTGCAAAACCTGTGCAGGGAGACACTTAATTGTAGTGCTAGTTTATCACAAGGGGTTTTTGAAGTAGATTGAGTTCCTGGGTTATGTTTCAACTCCCTGGGGTAATTTCAAAAGTATTCTCAAATGGTTTTTTTTCTCTGGTTCGAGTTTGTGAATGGAAAGCAACAATATGGATGTAGTCTTTTCACATGACTTTTATTTTTGCTGTACAACAGTAATGAAGTTACTGTTTCTTTAATATGATGGGAAGGAGCAAGAGTAAAGAGAATTGGAAATTGTGTCCTTCACTTATGAAACAAATTTGCTTTACTGTTGGCAGTGACCAAATAATTTATTTCAGTAGTTCTAGCTTGAGTTTTTAAGCCCCACACTAATGAAAACCAGCATGAGTATATGCACACTTCTTGGTGAACTTCATCTGAATGATAACTCCTTCACTTAGAGACTAATGTAGTAATGTATAAATTGCTTGAAGGGGGGTTTCTTGAAGTCTGTGTGGTAATACAGTGTCCCAAGCTAGCAGTAGCTGTAAAGCAAGTAATTTCTTGAAAAGTAATTTGTTTTGTTTTACCGATTGTTCTTTTTTCAGTTTGGACAAGTGTCTGCTCTAAAGCTGCAGTAGCAGAGTTCAGCAACTTTCAGTGTTTGAAACAGTGTCAGTTATCCAGTTTATTCCTATTTCCTGTCTTTTTTTTTATATCATTAGTCTGATCTTTTATTTGCAAGAGGGAGCTTGGGATAGTGCCAGAAAGTTCTTAAAATTGCTACCTTGGGATACATCATCCACAGAAATCTGGCAGTGGGAGAGGCTGAGGAACAGCTAGAACAATACAGCTGTCTTCTTCACCCACCTACCTCACATTTTTTTCTTTGCCTCCTGCTGTAAAACTTGAAGCTTAATGCTTGTTTGAGATTGTTAACAAACAAATGAAGCAATTAAATTTTATGTACAACTCTTAAAACAAAAAAGAAGACAGAAGAATTCAAGTAGCTTTGAAGAATTGATTCTGATCACTTACAATTTTGGCTTGTTAGTCTTGAGCTTTTTTTTTTTTCTAGCACAAAGCTAGGAAAGCTTTGTTTGTTCACACACTGAAGCTTCAGAAATACCTGGTACATTGATATTTATCAATAGCCATTGGCAGAGTTTTAGATTTGGGGTTAATTGAAGGTTACTTCTGAAGATGGTCGTTCTGCAGGATGGGTTATGTGCAACCATCTCTTGTACTCCTTTGCGAGATGCCATGAAAGGGAGTTGTGTGTGGTTTTTCCCTCCACCCTGTTCTTTCCCTCAGGGAATTCAGAGTTTTTCCTGTACTGTAAATATTGGTATGGCATCTATTACTTCAGTTAATTAGTCATATAGAGGAATTGTCCTGACTAGTTGTGGATGATGAAATCATGTGTTACAGTATGTATCATTAGCTGCTCTCAGCCCCTCTGTTTCTGAGATCCTGGTGTGACTGACAGGTGGTGCAGTGCACCCATGGGTACTGTATGCTCTGAACTCCCCAGGTGAACTTTACAGTTCAGAGCCTTGGAGATCAGTAGCAGAAACAAGAATTTTCACCTCTCCTTTTCCTTGGTGCTTGGCTAGGGCTCTGTGCAACCAATCTGAAGGAGAGGTGGTTGAGGTTCAGGCAGCCCTTGCAAATTGCCTGGGTAAAGGGTGCCTTCCCTACTAGGATTAGGCAACAAATTGATTTTTTTTTAAAGGCACTATCTTATGGGTTTTTTTCTATTTAGAGTGTGCTTGTAGTACCTCTCTCTAAACTTCTGAAGTAATGTTAACTTCCAGGTAGATTAAAAAATGTATTTCATTTTAATGTCCGGGCTCTGTGTGAGTTCCATCCATATGCAGTCCGTATGTGAGTCTCATCCAAATGCCTGGAGGGGTTCAGTTTTGATTTAAAACATACACAGGAGTGGGAACTATCAAATATTTAAAGCTGTTGAGAGCATAGCTTGGTTGCAGCAGTAAATGTTAAATTTCTTAGAAAGCAACCTGTCCCCTCTCCTGCCAAAACCTGAGCAGGAATACTTGACCTTACAGCTTTTACTGCTTAATGGGTACAGCATTCTGCTTGGCACTTTCACATGTTGTCTACTTAACTTTGGGATGTTCCATCAAGCTCTCCCAGTTCTTTTAATTTGAGAAATGAAAGTGGTTGGGCCCTGTTCTACTGTTCAAGCTCATTATCTGAGATCCTTGCTGCCTATAGGGAACTAGATAGGCTGGCTGTAGGAAATGCTCTTGTCTATTTTTGTTTGGCTGGTAGATCCACAGTTGGTCTACCTCCTGTCTCAACACAGCCATCACTGCTCTCTGATCAGGACCTCAAGGCTTTGTAATGAAAATATCCTGGATTAGATTACTCTCTGCTCCCTGATAGAGTAAACATGCATCCTGTCATTGTGGATGGCACCCCATCGAGACAGATATGCTTAAATCAGGCAGGTTAAAGTTAGGCCATTTAGCACTGGAAAAGGTACCTGTGCATGGCTGTACCAGAGGAAGAGTAGCTATGGTTTTTCTCATGAAAAAAAGATTACAATTTGACAAATGAAACATCAAGGGAGGCACAGCAAGATTTATCTGTAATTAGTTGTTCTTTGCTCCATTGAAACTTCTTCTCAAGGAAAGTGCTTGCAAAAGCACGGTTGCAGTCAAGACCTGAGGGCAGGAAATAAGATGTGAGAGCAAGACCTTATGCCAAAAGTAAAATTCACCTGGTAGTGATGGGCTATAATGTACATGCATCACACCTCATTAGCACATGAAATCAGCATGGAAAAAATAATGTAGTTGATAGCTGCATATTGATGATCTACATAAATGTTTAATGCCTTATTTACCAGTAGCCTGTTTTTCTCCAGGTGGAAGGCTTGGCTGACTATACTTGACAATTTTTTTCTATTTTTCTCCCACCTGAACTTGATGCATGCTTACTACCTCTGCCTGATGCGCTTGTCAGCAGACTCTAGGACTCCTGTGGAACTGCCATGCCAAAATATTTATTTTCCAAAGCATCTGCAGTCTTTATGCTCCTAAAGCCTTCCCCTGCTTGTTGCAATTCATGTAAAATGTGCTGTGAATCACAAAACATAGATCCATGTTTCCTCACTTTTGGGGAGGTAGATCAGGGAATTTATATGCTTTCACCTGCTCAGTACCGTATTTGCCTTCAAGTCTTTTTGATCAGAAATAAAAGGTTGAGGAAATGGTTTATTATAAAAATTATGTCCCTTTGGTCTCAAGTGACACAAATGCAAAGGGTAGTTTTCAGGTGTTGTTTTGCTCTTTCTTAAAAGAAGATAATGGGGTGATGTTTTAGAGAGTGACTTCAGCAATGCTGGGTAATGACAACTCCAGTTGATTTCAATAGCAGCTGCAGGTGTCACCTCTAAAAAAGAACCAAGGCCTTAATGGTGACCACTTCAGAACCACTCTTTGAAAAAGGGATTTATTATTGGCATGCTGTGTGTGCCAGCAACTATTTGCAGCTTGCCCAGAATAGAAAGTCTAAAGACTTAAGTTTCATGTAACTATAGGAAATCTGTCTTCTAATTTTAAGCAGAAGTGCTCTTTGCACTCCTAATCTTTCATGCATTCATGTCACTAAATCTAGAATTTCTTATGTCTTTGAAATAAATATGCCTCAAAGGACAGTATTCTACTAACTATTTGAACTTTATACCTTAAAATTATGGGGGTTTTCTGAATGTCACAGAGATGGTCAGATAGTAAAGAACACTTCTATTTATACTTCTTGAAAGCTTCCTTAAATAAACGTGTGCTTATTTATTGGAAACACGGAGGCTGAAGTCAAAACTTGCAGACGAAGTCCCTCACCTCCCAGCCACCGAGAGTGTGCTCATACACCTCTTGTCAGCTTTCTAATCTTTATTCCAGAAGGTGCTCCAGCCAGCCTATCTGTGAAATGCTATACTCCTAGCCACACAGCTGGTGTGGGCATTAAATCTTTGACTGAAAATGGAATCGGTATTAAAGTAGTCAGGGTTACTCTTACACGAGAGGATGTGAGCTGGAGAAGCAGAGCATGTTTGATTCACTGCAGTGCAGTGGAGGCTTTGTAGCACTGTCTCTGGGCTGTTTAAAGATGTTCCAAATGCTGTTTTCTCAATTTAAAAAGTCTGCATAGGAAAGGGTTGCTGGAGACATGACCACTTGTAGCTTTAATCTTAAACAATCAGGTTTATTTTGTATGTAGTTGGAGTAAGACTATATTTGGTTGTGTTATATCAGACTTGTGATATTTGGCCTAATTGGGCTGTGTTCCCACTGTATTTTAGGTGGCTTGAGTGATCCTGTGAGGTTCAAATGTTACTGTAGATGTGGAGGAGCTTCATGTGGCAGAAGTTGCCATCTGTGTTTGAGGCTACTGCTTGTACTTCTTGTGCAAATGTAGCTTGCTTTGAGAGCTATTTGAGTTCACTGGTTTTTATTACAAAAGCTGCAAAAAATTAAGCTTTTGTCAAACAGTAGATGATGTGAAACAACTACATTTTCTGGATGTAAAAAGTGCCAAAACTTAAGCTGTAAATTTTTAGTATATTTGGGGTTAATCTGTATTTTTGCCACAAAGTTTTTCTCATATGAGGAGGAGATTTGAGGCAGATGTGCAAGGTAAACTGTGATTTTGTTTTTTAGCTTTGAAAATTACTTTTGTCTTGTTCCCTGTGGGCCAGTGGCTGTCTGGCCCCTGTGTTGAGCAATGCCTTCGAGTCACTGTGTGTAGGTGAGATGAGTGGAATTCATCTTTTTCTGTGTAGTCTGACTCCTTCGCTTGTTTTTCCTCTAGGTACTGCTTTGTGTTGGCTCTGAAATACATGCATGAACATACTTTAAAAACTACCCTAAGTTCATAAAGCAGCTATGATCACACCATATACATAGTCATCTGCAGGAGCTTTAGGTTACTGTGTGCCAGAAAGTTTCCCTCCCTGCTCTTCTGAAAACAAGCCCAGTGTTTTGTCAACTCTGCGTGGGTCCTGCTTGCGTTGCCTGCTCTGTTTCAGAGCTGCTCAACCTGCTGAAGAGACTAGAAAGTGACCCTGACTTTTCTGCCAGCACACCCATTTGCTTTCCCTTGTTCCTCTTCAGTTCTAGCTGCAGTAATCCTCTGATCTGGAAAGAGCTTGAGAGCATCAGTTTGAAAGCAGAGAGGATGCTTCAAGGTGTGAGGAATAAGGGCATCCTGGCAGTGCTTCTGGCTCCTTGATGCTTATCCATTTGTTTACCTGAAGGATAGTTGTTGCTGTTCCTTGGCAGTAGCTCCACCATTCCCTCCCTCTTCGGTGCTGTGATAAACCTTTGATGGGCTTTTTGCTAGAAATCTGCTCTGGCTTTGGCTAGTGGGTGTCTAACACGGGTCAATCTGCGGTCAGAGGTGACTGCTGGCAGTCATGTGCTGTGTCCATTCAGCGCTTTTGAGCGGCTCAGCTCTCGCAGGAGCAGGAGGTGTAGGTGTAGCCGTACCACCCCTACCCTGCCCCCAGGGCTGGGAAAGAACCACTGTGGGTAGCTGAGAGCATCTCTGCCTGTTCATATTGGGTAGCACTGACCTGCTTCCCGTGGGGTTGTGGGGTTCCCTTGGAGCTGCTCCTTCCCTTCTGTGCACCCAGGGAGACCTGCTGGGAGGGAGAGGGCTGAGGAGGGCACTCTGATGGCTCTGGTGTAGATCACCTCGAGTCAGGGAGGGGTGGCCATCCCTGATTTAACCACTGTCTTTAGTGTCTTTGCTTACTGTACAGGAAAAAATACTCTACATAAATGATTGACTGCTGTCTTCAGCAGAGTCTGTCATGTGCTCGTTGATACTACAGACAAGGAATGAAGCTAGACTAGGACTGAACAGATGAGTTTATTTTTTGATTACTCCAGTGCTTTTGGCTTCTTTTTTTTTTTCTGGTTTGATGGCCAGATTTTGCTTGAAGAAAGTTAATTTTAGAAATCCAATGTGTGCAACATAGTAGACACATTTCAGCATCACCAAAGATTTAAGTACTATTCATCTCTAAAAGAAATGCTTGCTATTTACCTGAAATATCTCTACTGCTGCTTTTGATATTAACTATTTTTCTTGTAATTATATTTGGGGAATGGTTTACAGTTGTAAAATCTTGTTTAAGAGTTGAGCTATACCTTATGCTCATTTGTTAAACATTCCCAAGGGGTTTTTTTTTATCATTGTAGCTAGCCTTTAATTTGTATATAAAGGAGAAAAACTAAATATTTATTTTATTATTACTGTTTCAGATGCTAAATAAAGTGAAAAAGCATATTTAACATGAGGATCTTCTGATAGCAAGAACTCCAAGCTGAAACATGTAGTAAGCCTGGGTTTTATCTGTGGTTGCAATGACTGCTTGCTCCTCAATAGAAAGCTACATTAGATGGAAGGCACAAGGCATTTCAAGGCTAAATGAGAATCTTAGTCTTACTTGATTAGAGCTTGCAGAGGTTGCTAAGAAACAGCCTAATAGTCCTTGAGTAACCAATTATGTGCCCCTTGGACAGATGCACTGGTGCTCATTCTCTGAACTTGCTTGGTGGTTTGTTTTTTTTTTTTTGTTGGGTTTATTTTTTTAAATCTCAGATAAGGCCTGGAGTATTAGTACACAAACTGCAATCTGTTTACATCCTGCTTTGGTCTTGAAAGTCCTGATTATATATCTTGCTCCCAGCAGGATGTGTTCTGGTGGGCTTTGTTTAGAATGTTACTATTCGATTATTATAACATTTAAATCATTCTTGCAGTGCCCCTTCTAGTTCCATGTAGGTTGCTGTGTCTTCAGTCTCTCCAGTGCTTTCTAGTACTGTGAACATACCAGCTTGAATAACTTCAAGCAGATAACATTCAAACTGGATAAATTTTACATTTTCACTCTTATTGAGTAGGAAATGCTAATACTGATGCAATATCCTATGGTAGGTAGAAAAATGCTCGCTTTTGGGTAGAGCTAGCTTTTCTTACCCCTTCGTGCAAACTGGAGAGAATTATTGTATGAGCTAACAGTTAACCAAAATATCAAATAGGGTTATTTCCTTTTTCCTTCTTTTTTTTTTTTTTTTTTAAAATATGTATGATTCTAGCTTCTCCATTGTAAAGTTCAACAGTCTGCTTTAAGGCAGAATCTACACTTTTAATGTAATAGGTCCTGGATTCCAGCTGGAGAACTTAAGATCTAATTAGAGAACTTGTTCATACTTGGAAGACTTGATTGGCACGTGCTTTAAGCAGTAAGTTGAGACGTATTTAAATAGCTTAATTATTGATATTCAATTAATCTACTGAAGTAGAAGTTTTTTAGGATGTGCAATATTTGGTGTTCTTCCTATTGACCAAGAACAATTTTAACAGCACTGGTCTGGTAACCTGTGCTACTGCTTAATAGTTTTAGTTAATGTTCCTTTCTCTTACACCATGTTAAAAAAAAGTAGAGGTGATTTTGATAGTATTGACTCTCTTATGGACATGATTTTCCTTGTATCACAATATAGAGTTTTTACTGTAACTGGCTACATGTAATCAGCAAAGTCTAAAAGTCAGAGCATGCTTACTTGGGCTGTGAAGGGCAGGTATATTTGTGTGCTGCCCCTCAGTAATGGCTGGGTTTTGCACACCACAATGACCTGATAGCACCCCTGTGTTGGTTATAAACTGTTATTTAAATCATATGTTTATATATAGGCCCAGAGTATTTTAGTGTTGTGTTTGGCTGTTGGATACCTTTGTAGAACAGAGTATTTTTCCATGATTCATCTACACATATTGGTGCTTTCTCCTATCAGAAAGTGAGGAAGGGAAGGAAGTAGGGAAAATGAAGTGCTTAGACTTGCACAAACATGTAAGGTGTTGGTTGTCAAATATTTAGTGCTCTGCAGTGCCTTCTGATGTTTGCTGTTCAGCTGTGATGACTTCAGGGTTGTGGAGTGACTACCAACCTATAAACCACACAGCTCTTGTTCTGGAAGAGGAGGTGAAAGTAAAGTGGTTGCCCAAACCCAGCTGGTGGCAATTCTTCAGAGGTTAATTTCCAGAATTCAGATTCCCTGTATCTAACACTGTGTGTCCTGGACTTGGACTGAGGACTGTCAGAATGTTAATTGTCACAGGGCTTAGGCAGAAGTGCAAACTGCTGCATATCACCAGAGCTTCTCAAGCTGCTCATATCTGCTCCTAGATCACTGCAAATGTAAGGTAAACAAAATAAGCGTTGGTTGACAGGAGAGATAGTCTTGGCTTGTGGCAGCTTGCTATCAGTGATAATTTGTTTGTCCCTAAGCCATTAGGATGGATTTTCAAGATTTGGTACTCCGTGAATCTTCAGCTTGCCAAGGAATCTGGAGAACTTGGAACAGCAGGGAGTTGGTGGCAGATGAAGTGCTGAAACTGTAAAGTGGTCACTAGGACATCCTCTTGAGTTATGGCTCCAGCTTTGGGCTAACAAAATTACTCTCTGGGTTTTTTTAATGTTGGCCTACTTTCTGTGGCTTTGTTCTGTTTTCCATTGATACTCATCCTTATGAGGAAAGCTGTAACATTGTTACCCACCAGAGGAGTAACTAGGGGTCAACAATGAAATAAATCTGAAGACTTGCTGACATAATCTCCCTTTCATAGCTTCCAGATCCATGTCAGTGGGAGGAGAAGGGGGAAAAATAGAGACACATTCTGAATTTACATGCTTAGAGTAAATTTATAGGGCATGTGCTTGCTTTCAAAGGCTATTTCAGGTACTTTGCTACCCTTTGTTACAAAGCTGTCCTCGATAAGGTGTGCTCATTTGTGGGCTTTGTCTGATTTGTAATAATGTGAAGCTATATCAGATCTCCTCCAGTTTACATGAATCTGAAAGATATGGTTGAATATTGGAGTTCTGATGCTGCTTTGTTATGGTGGGATTGATCATGTCTTGGTTGTTGTATAGTCAAATAGATAGCTTGGAATTGTTGCCTATGTACACTGTTTTATGCTGTGTTTCTTTGTGCTGAAAGCAATTAATTGCTATTAAAAATTAAGTCCAGTGTAGTGGTTGGTGCTGCAAATACGTGATAAAGATTTACTATAGCCACAAAGTACTGTTTAGAAGAGTCAGTCCTGCTGCTGGAATATGATTAGAAGCATTTGTTTCAGGAATATGTTTATAAACTTAGTTTTTTTCACAGCTAAACTCTGGCTCTACCATGTATCTTTAACTGTGTACATAATCCCTGTTTAATCCTTTATTCAAGTTCCTTGTGCATGTTGATCTACATGAAAGAACTTGCACCCACTCTTAGAGTGGTGACTCTTATTTTTCTGCTCAACTTATTCTTGTAAATTTACAGAGAACTAAAAAAAGGTGTTTTATTTCTGTTTGCTTCCCTGCCAGCCTCTTTAGCATGTGCAGAATTTGAAAACTGAGCCGATGTTTCGCTTGGGGCTGAAATGAAGGACAGTTTAGGTGTGTTATCCCTTTCTTTTGGATTAATGCTGCTTCTGTTAGGAGCCATGAACAGGTCTACACTGTGTTTGATAAGTCTCTTGTGGAAATGCGAAGTTCAAATTGACTGAAACTGTTGTGTGACTCATGTAGCAACAAAACAGAGACATTTGTGTTTCTCAGTGTTGAAAAGGCCTGTGGTGATACCTGTGCTCAGAACCAAAGCCATGGGTGGAAAATGATGGATCTTGTTTAGAGCTGCGTGGGGGTTTGATCAGTCAGCTGCTGCCCCCTCCTTGGGCCAGTGGAGACTTTGCTTCATGTTCCCTTTCAGCTGTGGCTGCTGCTGCCCAAGGAGCTCTAGAGGTGACTCATTTGAGTAGAACTGACGAGGGAATTGAAGAGGACTCAGAAAAACATTGCCACAATCTCTGCTCCCTTAGGAGCAGTGGTTGAGTGTGGGCCTCTCCTCTTCCTAAGGCAAGGCATCTAGGGCTCATTAGCTGGAATTGGTTTTGTGGGCATTTGCTTTTTCAAAGACAAAGGGAAATATTGCAGTGCTATCAACAGCTAACATTATTTAAAAGGGTTAAGATTAAAACACTATTCTCTGTTCCTGGGGACTTTGCATACATAGAACTCGGGGGCATATCTGGTTTTTTATAAATTTGCTTAACTTCTTAGTATGCATATTTCCAATACAAAAGAGAGTGCATGCAGGTGTTCTGTGTTTAGAACAATAATTAAAGTATGTTATTACATAGCTAGTTTAATTCCCTCTTGACTTCAAGTTGAAATTATAATGATGCATGGCTTCAAGTGCCCAGAGGACACTAATATCCATGCCACATGGAGTGCAGAGGGGAGGGGAAGAGCAGCATTAATTACTAGTTCATCTTTGAATTCTAAATATTAGCATAAAGCAAGTCTTGCACTAACCATTACTGGGTCTTCATGGTTGTTACATATGCTTCAAAAGAGACAATCTAGCTACACTTTCATTAATGCAACAAGAAAGTGTGTGTATAATGGGCTTAATTTATCTTGGACTTCTTCCAAAACTTTAGGAAAAGAGTGGGATGTGGATACTTGGTTAATATCAAGTTTGTCTGAAGCAGTTCAAAGGTGGTAGCAAAGCTGAAAGCTTCTGCTTAAATCTAATAGAGTGATGTTCAGATGGTCCCCAACCATCTGCCTGGTACTGTACTTGTGCACATGTCCTTTTATCTAAATGTCTTTTCTCTCTGTTCTCTAATTTCATCAATACTTTCTCCTGTTCTTTGCTATTGGATTGACTGGGTGGATTTCTGGAAACTCCTACTGCCAGCTCTAGCTGTGGTGGAGAGGACTGGAGCTTATTAACTGTGAAGTCATGAAAGTATGTTAAGATGTAGCTGGTTTATTTCCTTTAACATAATGATCACGCAAAATGTTTGTTGACAATCCTATGATCCTCCATCTAAAACAGTAGATTCTGGGTTCTTTTTTGTCCACTAAAACTGGGTACTAGCAAAGAAACATCTACTGGAATTGCTACAATGTCTTGTACGTAATTTCTGATTCAATATCAATTTCTAATCTCAAAAAACAACACCTTGTGTTCTCCCTGAATAGGATGGAAGGCTCTTGTTTAAGGTTCAAACACATTTTCAGGATTGATGCACATGGGGTTAATTTCCTTTTCCTTTCTTCTGCTTTTGCTCTAGAACTCTCAAAAAGGGAAGTGTAACTGGGGGACATTAACTAGGCTCCCTGTTTGAGAGAAAGAATTCAAACTGATAGTTGTGTGACAATTTATCAGGTAGGCTGCTAGGATGTTGTCTCTTCCTTTTGTATGGTTGTAGTGTTCCATGCCAAATCCCATGGCTTTGGTTGGTACCTGTTATACTTAAAATAGTGTTGGTAATTGGCTGGCTTCTCTACTATCTAATTTCTTCTAAGGTGTAGAAGGAAAGCTTGCCAATGCTATTTTATATTCCAGTGTGCTTTCAAGAAACCTCACTGCTGGGACAGGCACAGTAACAGCCATATCAAAGGATACCCAAATATTTGTTAACTTTTAATCAGAGTACATAAAGGTTTAGTGTATGTAGATATCTTGGGTAAATTAGCAGAGGGGTACTGTGCCTGTAGGAAGGATGACTAATGGTTCTTCTGTAACTCTTTTATATTCTGTGCTCATCATTAGCTCTGATCAGCTACTTGAAGCAAAGTGATGGTGGTGGTTTCAGACTGTTTTTGGGTGGATTTTACCTCGTGTGCATGTCATCCTTCTTTATGGGGTCAATTTTTCTTTCGCAGTGGTCATGTATGAACAGAGCATTGCTGTTCTCAGGCTGCTGGGACAAGCTGTCCTTTTTTGAGGGCTGTCTTCCACGTGCCTCAAGGTTTTGATGGGATGTCAGGCCTCTGCCCAGCAGATCTGAGGATTAGCTCCAGGATTCTTCTGCCGTGTTTTTTGTTGCAGATTGGAATAGGCATGGTGAGCTGGGCTTCCTTTACCTGGAAGAAAAGTATATTCATGGAGTTGTCAAACAGTATTGAGTTTCTGCAAGTCTTTTCCCATGATATATTAGAGACCTGCAGGAGAAGGTCTTACATGCTTACTGACCAAAACTTTAAAGGCATTGTTTTTTTCTTATTGGAGAGTGTGAAAAAGTTCAAATGAAAAAGATTACCAGCAGTAGGTTTACCTCTATATAGGTATGCCTCCAGAAGGCCTGTGATGTCAATTCATGCTTCTCCTGTTTATTTCGGTCTAAAATGTGTTTCCTGAGGTCACTAAGGATTTTGATCTCTGCTCAAATTCTGAATCTGGGCTGAGCCTGTAGCAACTGTCAGGCACACAGATCCTGAGGCAGACCCAAATGGCTAAAAGGCTATATCTACTGTTTCCACTTCTCAGGAGTGCTCTAGGGGTCAATGCAGAGTATCTAGAAGCAGCTTTTGGAAATCTAGCTAGTTAACCTGGTTTGCTCTGAAGAGACTGGTTCTTCCAGTAGTTTGTGTCTGGGATCTTGTGTAATTGATTCCTTATTTCAGGATGTGTTTTATGGAGAGTAATGTTGAATTTGGGGTGGTTCAGTCAACTAGGGGAAGTTCTACAGCAAGTCTGTGACTGTTTTTTACTTTTTATTGCCTTTCAGCTTTTGAGTTCTAACATTTTTTAGCTGTTATTTCCAGACTGTCACAGATGCTCTTGCCTTCACAGCTTCTGTGCCAGTCATGCTAAGCTAATCTTGCCTTTCCTATTCTATTCTTCCCTTAATTCTCCCTGGAGGATAAAGATGATGTTTCAAAAGCTGTTTTGTTCCTTAGACTGGTTCCTGAGTGGCTGAGAGGCCCAGCTTTTAATGGGGGAAGTATTTCTTGCTTGCTCTTCAGCTGGTATGGAATAACATGTCTGGCTGGTGTGACACTTGGCTCAGTGTCACACGTAGATGGTGCAGAATCACTTTCTTAGTGGAGGAAGGTTACTTAGGAATAGCACCAGCCTTCTTCTGTGCCACACCAAAGCCAGTAGGGGTTGGTTTTGGCTACCGTAAGTAGAATAGCTAAAGTTTGGAGATGAATTGTGAAATTATTTCTGTTATTTTCCTGTGTAAGCCTTGGTTTACCAGTCTTCCTCAAAACAAGTACTGGTTTTCTTGTAGTTAAACCAGGATTTTTGTCACAAACGTGCTGATGAATTTTTTGTGTGAAAAATTGCTGTGAAATCATTAAGCTTTGTATTTCACTTGACACTTGTCAATCTTCCTCTAGTGAAATAAGTGCTTGCTGTATTTGAGCATTTCTGTTGTCTTGCCTTGAATGACAGTATGTTCTGCTTTGTGTCACCTGACTTAATCACTATTAAAAGACTGTCTGGATTAACTTTTCCTCAGGGGATGTTTCAGAAGCCTACAGTCCTCTGAATCTTTATTCTAAATAATATCTCCCAGTTAGTTGCTTTAGCTCAGCTTGTCTGTTTTATCTGATTAGCATTTGTCGCATTTACTGCAACAGGTACCTGACTGAATAGAAGGCATGGGTGGGTGATTTCTGCATTTGTCCTATTCCAGGTGACATTTCAGTACTGCAGAAAGGAGAATCTTGATTAGTTTTTTCAGTTATGGTTTTTCTTCTGTCATGGTTTTCAAAGAGGAGTTCTGAGATATAAATCTGATTTAGAACTGTGCTTTGTTTCTCCTGGCTTTCTTTTCTTCCTCAGACACTCCTTGGTCACAATTTTGATTATCCTGGGATAGATGGTAATGGCTCAGGCAGGTGTGCAAGATTCCACAGTGTAATTGTTTTATTTAATTTAACACTGTCTTGTTTTAATGTCAGCCATCAGAAGAAGTGAAATACTTTCTTCAGAACCACACCTGTGCTGGAACTGGAGTTCAGGGAATGCAAACAAATGTTCACTGCAGGTTAAGGGAAAGAATACAGAAAACTGCTTGTTGCTGTCCCTAGCTTTGTTTTCAACCTGGGAGTCTCCAGAAATAGTCTCTCTGAAGTATTATTGCCAGCTTGCCCTTGGGCCCACAAAACTCTTAAAACCACTTTTTCCTAGGGTCATCTGTGTAGCATTTTGCCAATTATGCCTAAAATGCCATTTTCTCTGACTTGATTTCTTCTGGCCATGACTCCTCTTACTTATTTTCTTACTTTTTAGTTCCTGCCAAGACCATGAAAATAGATGATCTACTCCTAACCCATCCCCAGGGCCTTTTAAAGCATTTAGGCATCTGTGACATACTCCTGAGGTGTCTTTTCCAGGCTGAGGAGGTTTGGCCATGGAAATAACTTGATCCTTTGTTCCTCCTTCTTGCATTTCTCTGGACCTTTGATTTCTACATCCCCCCTTCTGGAAGATTTTTTGGTTTTCTCTAACTTCTTTTCCTATCCAGGGCACTCTTTTCGACAGACTTCTGAATATTAAGTAGTCAAGACATGGATGAGAGTGGGAGGCAGATCTCTTACTGTGATCAAAGAGCTTGTGTGGAGTTTGTAAAGGGAGCTCGCTTAGCTGGATGGCTTGGGTGGGTTGAAGGAGTAGCTGGTTGTGGAACTGGCAAGTCAAAAGATGTATTTAGAGAAACCTTGCTTATCAGTACAGATTTGTACAGAAGAACAAGGTCACAGGTGTCATTAACCCAGAGTTATGAGGTGCTGTGTGAAAATTAATTTACATTCAACAAGGCTGGAAGTTAGAATGACATTTGCAACGCTGTAATCCTTATTATGACAGTCAGTACAAAGAATTCTGAAAGATACCATGGAAAGAGAAAAGAATAAGAAGTTGTTTAAAGACCACCTAGAATGTCATTGTTCTGGTAGCTAGAATAAAGTTACTGGTAATTCATCTAAGATGAAAATTATTATTTTTTCTTAAGCATTAAACTTGCTTATTCAGTTGGGAAAAAAATCTTTCCTCCTTGATGTATTGATCAGTTCTATAAGCCAATACTTTTTTTGAGACTTGTTTCACAGAGGATCTGCCTAGAAATGGCATAGGCAGAAGGCATTTTCAGTAAAATAGAAGTGTTTCAAGAAAACTGACAGCTTATAGCATGGATTGGTATTAAACATTGATATTCTTGCTGGAGAAATCTCAAGAAAGGCAAGTCCTGAGTAGCTGAATTTTCACTGATGCTCTTTTTGTTTAGTTCTGAAAGTATATGGAAAACAGATGATTTGGAAGTCAATTCTAAGGTGTTTGCTTAAATTTAAGTGGCCACAGTTGGCAGCTCCGACTTCATAGCTGGAACTTAATCTCCCTGAACACAGCAGAGATGTGTACATGCTGGAATCAGGGGAAAGGGGGATGGACAGGGTGGGGATGAATAGCAGACAGCTATAAAAAGCAGAGGCAAGCATTACTTCTGTTCCCTTGGACTAGCATTACTGCTATGTGTGCAGTGGTGAAAGGCACTGCTTTAGAATAGGGAGGGGCTCTTCTAGGAGCTGAGAGCAGTCCAGAGATGAGCTCTTCTTCGGGTGAAATCCTCACCTGACTGCTGCCTGGTCACATCTCCTGTAGGTTTTTTAAATGAGAAGCTAATGACTTGTTTCTTGACATGCTGTGAAACCTGTTACTGGGGTGCCTGTTTCCTTTTTCCTCAGGGATGCTGCTGCCCTGGTGCAGCAGCTGTCTGACAGGTGCTGTCAGAGGTCAGGGCCAGTGCTGAACCAAATGCCTCATCTCTGACTTGCCATTTGTCACAAGGTTGGCTTGGCTGAGATTTGCTTTTGAGTTTCTGTCTGGGGTGCTAAGTTACAAGAAGCTTGTGGAGTCTTTATTCCCATGGTTTAGCTTCTTGTATGTAGATGGATCTCCAGAGGGCTCTCACTTTGCTTTTATGTGGTCTGAGGTGACTGTATTGATGTCCTGCCTTGGGGAGCTCTAGTCTGTCATGGCATTTAGGCCTTTTGTGAAAAGGGGTCACTGTTTCTACAGCATCAGCTAAAGCTAGTGTGTGACTTGAGATGATTTTAAGAACTCCACAGCTGAAATGTTTTCTGTCCCATGATATATAAAGAGCCCTTCACATTGAGAAACTCCTGCTGCATTCTGCCATTGCAGGAGGATCAGAGTATCTTCAAACTCTCAGCTGAAGGTCTTACAACAAATGTATTCTTGGGTAAGGTATGTCAAGATCATCCTGATAGTTAGGTCACCCTGGAGAGGAGCATGCTGCTCCTGTTTCATAAAACACCAGGCACTGCTAAATAGATGTTGTTAATACCCCTTTGAGTTCCTTCTTCAAGCTGTTTTATCTTTCAAATGCATGCAGCTTGTTGTTGGTAGGATTCTTCCACCTAGTTGCTGGGTAATTTTCTTTGCCTGAAGTGAGTCTCTACCTGGGTGTTGAATTTGCTGTATTAACTCCAGGACTGACTCCTATTCACCTGTTGTTTTTATTTGTGCTCTTTTTGCAATGAAATTATCTTAATAGTCTAGATTTCCCTCTGCCACCCCCATATGCATCACACACATACACACCCCTCCAACTTAGGTTTTGCTTAGTTTGGTGGAGGAGTGGAATGAGTGTTCAGACTCATGTAGGTGGAGATATCAGCCTGTTCTCTGTTAACCATGGCAAAAAATAGCCCCTCTCACCCCTCCCTGGTTTTGCAGACTTCCTAAAGATTGTCAGGTGGGGCTAATTCATAAAGAGCTCCCTTCACACAACAGTAGGGCTGCAGAGTTTGTAAACATCATCCTGCTTTTGTGACTGGGCCAAGAGGAGTATAACTGCAGTAATTGCTGTCAAATAGAAAACTTCAGCTTGCTCAACTGCTTTCTGCTATCTGCTGCTGATGTTTGCAGGACTCTAACCCAGCCTTCCACTCCTAGCAAAACGGGGTTGTTTGGCCCTGGTTTACAAAGGGAAGGCTTTTGCTTAGGACTTGCTATTGCTTGCTCCTTAAATGAAGAGGATGGACATCTTTGTGACTTGCATGGTGGATGGTCTCTGAATTCAGCAGACAAGCTTCTTGCATTCAAGTGGCTTCAAGTTTTAAAAAAAGCCCCCTACCCTGTCCCTACCCCCAACCCCCATGTTCCCCCCAAATGGGAATGATTTACTCCTTCAGTAAAGGTCCCTATTATGACTTTATAATGTCTGCTAATAAAGGATAAACCTGCAGACTGTCTGTCTGCTCTTAAACCCATATTGACAATGAGTCTGGATCTTCTCTGAATCTGTCTTCATTTCTTCCTTATTCACTTTCCACCTCTGGGTTATTCATGAGGAAGTTGAACGAACTCACTGCAGAGTTCCTGGGGAAGGAAATGGAATATGCTTGCCTTGAAGTCAGCTTTTTCTGTGGCAAGCAGGCTGCCTGGGGGAGGGGGAGAGGTGCTGAAACAAAAAAAGGGGAGGGCGAGCCCCCAGACCTGAGCCTGCCTCACTTGACTCAAGGTTCCTTAGGAAAGCAAGTATGAGAATTGGCTGTGCTCATCAAGACTTAGTGGACTTGGCTGCAAGAAATATTGGTGGTGGCTTGTTCCAGAAGTTGCAGAAATTAACCTGCAGTAAGACTAGTGATATGCTATCCAGTGTTTGGACAGTTGAAATGTTTGAGTACAAATGTTGCCTGTGCTTGACTGAGGTTTGAAAAGAAACAGTATTTCCTGGTGGTGAGACCCTGCATTTACTCTGTGACTGTGGAACAGGGAGATAAGGTGGGCTTGGGATTTGTTTAGCAGCCACACTTTTTTCTACTTCATTGCTGATTCTTAAAACATTTTTCCCTGTAGAAAATCCAGTCAGTCCTTTTATTCATGTAAAATTAATAGTTTTTTGTCTGTTACCCTAAAAGCCACAATAGAATGTTATTGATGTAGAAAACTTTAAGTATTGATTTCAGCTCAACCTTCGCCTTTTGCATGTGGGTTGGAGAATAGAAGTTCCATACCTGACTGAAAGTGCTGTCATCAGACTGATCATCTTTCTTGGGATGAAATTTCTGACATGACTGGTTTGCCAAAAAAAAACCCCCTACATTTTGAATGTTGATTTGCAGATATTAAGGTAATAGTAATAGTTCATGAAAAGCCAGTGCCAAACCACTATTACAGGTCTTGTTTCCCCCCTCCCCAGAAAGGAGGTTGCTGGGATAGTATGGGGAGTGTTTTGTTTAGTGTAAACACTGGAATAATGCTTTGAAGTTGCTTGTGTCAACACCAATCCTGAGAAAAAAACACTACTGAGGCAGCATCACCAGGATAAACAGACTTAATTTGTATCTTTCCAAGCTACTTGGCATATCTGTTTAGTTAACTCCTACGAAGTGGCTCTTGCATAAGCTGTGCTCTTCTGCAGAAGTGTGCAGATGCTCTTCTGTCTTGTAGCCTTAACATCTGAGTTTTGACTGGATGAGTACAAATGCTGTAGTGTGCTTAATTCTTTCCAGAAAATAAACCTAGACACCAAAATCAGTGTAATCAAGTCTATTTTCAGTGCTGTGTCTTCACCCCCATCCTTCCTGGTCAAATCTGTGCCATGGTCACTTTGAAAGTATTTTCTAAATATTTTGTTGGTACTGGTTGAAATGAACACCAGATTCTACTTCACAAAGCTTTTTGTGTATATCAGAAAAGACTGGAATATGTGTGTTCTGCTGTTTTGTCAGCCTGCAGCAAGAGTTGTGTGCAGGTTAAAGAAGCAGGTCTGGTGGTGTGTGTATTGTGCATAAGGCTCATGATTTTTTGGGGCATTCTTAGGATACTTATGTAGTGGTTTTTGTTAGATTTATGCATGAACTTGAACACGCATCAACAGTCTTTGTGGAGAACATGTTCCTAAATAACTTTTAAGCGAGTCTGTTCATATTAAAGATACATCAAAAAGCCAAGACACTGCTGGATGATGTGAGGGGGTTAAAGATTTGCTGTCTGGGTAGTCCTTAGGTTCTGGACAAGAGCTCAATTAATGCAAGCTCTGTTGCTGTTTTCTGTAAGCACAATTTAAGAAAGATGTCTGGTATCAGTGTCACTGCTATAGATGAGTTACTTGCACCTGGTGTTAGTATGTCCTGGGTAGTCTGTGTTAAACTTTCTGTAGAAGAGGGCAGATGGTTTCATAAAATAAGTATGGCCATAAATGAGCTGAAAATACCCTTAAAAATTTATATCCATTAGTGTTATTCAACTTTAGTTCTTACTCTGGTTATTGTGTAAGGTTACACTTGGCGTGAGTGTATGGATGTTAAAATTTCCACTAGCAAATCATTTTGGTAGTAAAATGTGTTTCTGATAATTGAGCTGTAACTGGGAAGCTCTCAGTGCAGCATAGAGTGAACATATTTAGTAACACAGATGCTTTTTTGTAGATTTTCAGGTGTCATTTTAAAGTGAAGTGCAAAATTCAAAGAAATGTAAGTAGATTTAGTGCGAGACTTGGCACATGTGGCAGTGGGCAAAACTGGTTTTTTTTTAATGAGTGGGTTAAGAACAAGTTTTCTCTTTTGAGGTGTAGTATTTGTAATATGATGATCCAGGGCTGATCCTTCCACAGGGAGGAATTCCTCTTCAAAGTTATTGACCAGCTGGAGATGAGGAAGGGTGACAGGCTGGGTTGGTATCACTGTCTAAATGTAAAATAGCCATAAAAATGAGTTTTATGGCTTCTTTCTTGCTGTGTCTGTTGGGGTTTTTGAAGGGTGACTGTGTAGCTCAGTAGAGAGCAGGAAGTTGCACAACTGAGCAACTGATGGTCCAGTAAATACACATTTGTCTATCAATACTGTGTAGTGCCATTTGATTAACATCTCTAATCTCCTGCAAGTGTGACTGCAAGCCTTTCTAAAAGGCTACACTCCAAATGCTTGTTCATGTGTGAAGATCCAAGTGCCAGCCTGTTTACCCATAACAGTAGACACGGGGAAGTCAAAGGATTTAAGAGTCTCTGTCTTGTCTTTGCTGTGTAGGCTCTTTAAACTTGTTATGGGTGGGTTTGTGGTTCTTGGTGGTGACCAGTGGGAGGATGGTAAAAGCAGATGCTGGAGACCAGACCTGTGGGACCTGGGGCTTGCAAAGCCACGAGGAGGCAGCATGAGCTGTGTGGGCTCCTCCACATTTTGGAGGAGCAGCTCTGCACCAGATCCATAGTTGCTCATGATGTACTGTTAAGTTTTTATAAGATTGTAAAGCAATATTTTCTACTCCAGAGGCTATGCCTACTGAGACTGTGAGATTTGCTTCCAGAGCTGTGGGATTTCTTGTTTTATGCATCTTAAAATGAGTAGAAGGCCCCTTTATAAACCCCATTCACACTGTCCAGCATGATCATGCTGGGACAGTGTGTTGTGTGGAGCTCTCTTTACCTGTGAAAATTCCATAGCATCCTGGGCAAGGATAAAAATCTGCTTTCAAATGGTGTGATGGGAAAGCATGGATGAGTGGTCTGTTTCCTAAGACAGCAAGTCTAGCCCAGATTTGTGGGAAGTCAGATGCAACAGGCAGTTTGCAGTAGGAAAGACCAGCACTTACGTAAGATAAGTAAATGAGCCTCTGGAACCACTTGAGCACAGGTCTATGCTTCTAAGACAAATCAATGGAACACAGAAAAACTAAGGGATATGCTAGATGGTAAGTAGTTAAAAGTGGGAGATGTGGATAACTTCAGACCTTTCACTGATTTGCGGAATTCTGCCTAGATTAGTTTATAATTCTGATGCAAAATAAGGAGACATGCAGTTGCCAGAAGATGATGTTAGGGCAGTACTATATAGAACTTATTTTCTCAACTATTCAATGTATGGGTGAGATAGCAGTTAGGAAGAGGGGCTGCAGGGAGTGTTTTCAGAGTACAGTGGAATCCTATCCTGCTTCCCTAAGTGCTGGCAGGGGAGTACAGGGAGTTGGAGGGCAAAGCTACTAAAATGCTCCACTAATATTTGTGTTCAAAAATGGGGTGGAGTTGTGAGCTGTGCTGTCATACCTCAGAGGCAGAGGGCTTTGCTTTCTGACCTGATCTCTCTGTTGTCCATTCCCAAGGGCAGTACAAACTCAAGTATGCCTCTGTCCAGTGTGGTTGCTGCTGAGCTCCCTTTTCCCTTCCTTCCTCCAGTGCAATCTAAATAGTCACCACTAAACCTGTTTCTGTTTCAGTGAGGTAAAATCACCTTCTCTAGCATATGTCTGAAGCTGAAAATGCAGCACAAAGTTCCAGAGGCTGAGTTGTGGCTTGTATGTTAATGTAACTGAGCAATAGGAAAATAAGCCCTCAAGTGCTTTTCTGAGTAGAAGGGTCTCTGCTGTAGTCATGGAAGTCCTCAAACAGCCCTTCTGCTCGGGGTGCTGCCCTGATCTTATTGTTGCTGCTATTGTTGTTCTAAAATGGGGAGGTTTTGGTGTTGTGGTCACCCCTCCATGGTGTGGAGTTGATAGGACCTATCTCAAAATAAAAACACACATCTCTTGATGTAACAGTAAAATAGTCCTAATGCCTGTGTGAAAGTTGGCAGAGTTCTTACATAATCCTCTTCCAAAGAGGGTCTTTGCGCCCATATCCATGTGAATGTATAGATCATTAGGCTGTGAATTGTGCACACATTAGGGCTTGGCTCTGCATGGAGATGTGTGTAGGAGGGTTTTAGGATAGTGGTGCAATAACTCTTTTCTCTTCTTGATGGTTTTTCCTTGATTTTGAATGTATGGGAGGATCTCAGTGTTATTGTAGCAGTTGGAAGCTATCAGAGCTGAATGGTTGGACAGCTATTCTTGTTAAATTCAAACCAGTTAAAAATTACCTGTATGCATAAGGTAACTTTTTTCTAGATAAGTTTAGTATTTGAATATCAACATCTGTCCTACATATTTGGTCATAAACCAAGGAAAATGCCTGAAGCCTCGGTTTAGTGAAGTAAAGCCTTCATGTTTTTTTTTCTAAATAATTTTAAAACTGTCTGAAATCATGGGGTTTTTTCTCTCCTCAGGGGAAAGTATAGTACCAGGTGTGCTCACTGTAATAATTGTTTCTGCTGTGTCTTTTGTAGGTCTATTTTTCATGCTACCCTTTCATGAGTCAGAAGTCTAAATTTTTATTAGATGTAGGGTGAATTGTTTCTTCTTTAGATATGTTTTTCTGTAAAACAGGTCTGGTATGGACTTATCTTTCATGTGCTCCCTAAAGGATGGCTCTCATTCTTTTCTAGGTGTTCATTTGTTTAAGTCTTATATATCCCAGCTGTTTCCCAAGGTTCAGAACTTCATTTCATTTAAACCTTTTAGGGCTGCTTCTGAAGAGGGTTTCTGTGGCTAAGCAAAGCTGAGAATTAGATGCAGTGGGAGGAGAGTAATAATAATTCAGTCCTCAATGTGTGTGTGTGTGGAATGTTTTTGTTTTGCTGTTAGCATGGCTTGTCCCACAGTTTTTAATGCTGTTATATTTCATGCTTTTGAGAAGATGCCTGGAAGGGTTTTCACATGGCAATAGAGAAATGAAATTTTCAACTGCTTTCAGTTGCATTTCTTGTAGCAGTAAAACCTGCTTGTTTCAAATAAGTTTGTCTGGTTATAACAGTTTTTTATTACTGTCTAACTGGTGTCTTGTTTTGTTTCAGAGATCGTTCACATTGATATTAGAAGCATGGGATTGGGATAATGATACAAAAGCTGGTGAGTATTTGTGTAAAGCTTGGGGTTTGTACTTATTCTGTGCTGTATGTGTGCGAATTGGGGAGGGGGAAAACTGTGTCCTGCTGCAATCAGCCATTCCTCCAAATCAGATCTAGGCAAACCTGTTGTCTGAGTAAAGGGCATGTACAAATCCAAACAGTGAGTATTGGGTTAGGAACTGGCAGAAGTTATTGCTGCATAAGAAAAAGAATGGACAATTGTAAATGAAGGGTGTAATTCACACATGACTCCTGATAATCAGCTCTAAAAAATGTTAACAAATCATGGTAGACTTTTTTTTAAAAAAAGAAAGATAATCTTTTAGATTAGATTATCTAAATCTAGAGTTGCACTTCAGATTCTCCTCAGTCTGCCCATGACCATGCTATGCAGTAATTCCCATGATCAGGGGAACAAGTAATGTTCGCCTTACCACTGGAAACCATACTTCATGGTTTTGGTGAAAATGTTCTAAATCATGGTATGTTTTCTCCTGAAATACTGGAACTTACCTTGCATTTTCAGTCTGAAAATGCTAATACTCAGTGTCAAAGCAGGGTTATTGATCGGAAGTGAAAGCAGAATTGTTGGATGAATATTTCAAAATCATATAAAAGTGCAGTTTGCCATAATGCTGCTAAAACAGGACTCCAGCTTGAGCCTACTCTTTGTAAATGGTTTACAAATATGTCTTAAAATAATCAATGCCTCTGGCTACAAGAGAAAAATGAACCTCAGGCTTGCATTGTGGTTATTGATGGACTATTTCATTTTGGCTGGGATCAATGGAAGGTAAGTGTTTGAACATTAAAATAGCAAAGAGGTTTTATATATGTCCCAAATAATCATCAGTTTCTAATTATCAATTCTACCCTCTGCTGCTTCACTGACCACCTTTATCAAAATGCATCAAGCATAAAAACATGGCAAAACTGAATTAATGTTAAGGCTGTATTAGAGTCTGAAGGTCCTTTTTCTTGAAGATTGGGATCAGTCCCACTTGCATTTTCCTAATTCAGAGATTTTCCTAACATACTCTAATGATAGACAAAATAATGAGTTTGTAGTTTGTTCGTGAGCTCTTCTGTTAAAACTAAGCTTATTTTGTCTTGTTTAACAGCTCCTTCAGCCTTTTTCTATTGGCTGTGTTTTCTTTACATCTCTGATATTAATGTTGCTGCAACCCTTCAGTTGAATGGCACTTCCCAAAGCTGGGTGTGATTTTCAAAATGAGATCTTACCTGCTGAGCAGAGTAAGCCTAAATCTTGAATAAGTTTAGATATACCCTACATAATAACAGATTGGAGGAATGCTTTGTTTAAAAAATATTATGTGATGTTAATTTAAATGGCTTCCAGCTGGATGTAATTCATCTAGGGGCAGCTAGTACAGCAAATATTGGAATATTCATGCCCCAATTACACAGGGCAAATCAACTCATGGGATGGTGTAGAAAGGACTGAACATGAAGAGCCAGCCTATCCTGCAAGTCATCTGTATGCATTTAAGTGCTGGATTTCATTTTTTAAACTAGCTTCTTAATAAATAAGAGTATTGTAACTTTCTGTTTATTTCTTAGAATTTGCAGAATCCTCTTGCAAATCTGTAGCTTTAAACCCCAGATTTCTTTTAAATACACTTGATAAGAGGACAGTAAACTCAGGCTTGTGTTAAGTCTTTGTTATGCTTTTTAGTTTAACATGCTCTAACAAATCTCTTTACTTGCATTCATTTTTTTCCCCCTGAACTTCAGGCCAACAGGATGTAGGGTGTTTTCTGGAGGCCCAGAGTGCCATCTCCTTAAATTAACAGTTTCAATGAACTGTGGGAGAATATAGAAGTGTCAGATTACAGTTTAGCTCTAAGAGAAACTGCTGATGGAAAGTGAACTTCCCTTTAATTTAGGCTGCCAGATAGAGGTACTGCAATGTTGTGTTGCATCTGAAATCTAAAAGGCTTGCCAGGTGAATTTAGGAAGGCTTTCTTGGCCTGTAACTTGGCAGAAGACTAGTTAAATGCTTGTCTTGGTTAAAGGTTTTGTAGTCTTTTTTTCTGATTCTGTTATATAGATGTGTTGTTTTGCTGTGCTTCAATTTAGACTTTCATATAAGATTCCTAGGAAGAACTTGGAATTCTTAATGCTGAAAGTTTTCCTTTTTTTTTTTTATTTTAATTGAGTGGTCTTGGTGGTGAGTCCTGCAGTGGGTTTTGCCTTGTGAATCCGTCAAGCTGCAAAGATGCTTCACTTGTATTTTTGCAAGCACCACTGCCCAAACAGGCACAGATCAGTAAAAATTCACATGTTAGAGAAGAGGAAAGGGAATACAGCAACTTCTCCAGAGAAAAGACCATATCTGATCCTGGAGAGGTGAAGTGCATGTCTGTGGAAAGCTTAGCTCCCTGTCAGTCCTGAGTGCTGTGCTGATCTGGGGATCAGGTTACATGGGTCTTCTGTTGCTACTGTAAGAAAGATTAATCAAAGTAATTGCCAGAGTCTGTTTATAAGCTGATTAATTAGTTCTAGAGTCAGGTTTTTGCTTTCCTTTAATGGGGATGAGTAAGGCTGAAAGTTAAATGTAGATTCTGCGTTCCACCTCGGACTCTCAAAACAACCCAAAAACCCCCCTGTCCAAAACTAAACAACCTCCCTAACAAAATAAAAACAGAACAATAGCAGCAACAAAAATAAGCAACAAAACCCAAACAAAACAACAGGCCAACAAAAAACTCTCCCAACACCTAGAAAGAGGGGCTTCCAGTGAACAACTTGGGGTTTCTGGAACATTTGTCATCCTTCTCTCCCTCTGTGTCCCAGCATCCTGTATCCTTCTTGCTCTCAGTGAAAGCAAGGTGGGGGCCTCGGGGCTGATCTGTGAAGAATCATCTCGAGAGCAAGTCTGTCAGGGTAAATGTTTCCCCTCTACAAATTCTTAGAGGATCCTTCAGCCCCCGATTCCTGACCTACTCCCGTGTTTTTCTCCTCCTCTGTGCAGCAGGGTTGCCTCAGGGGTAAGCTTGTGGCAGTGTAGTGTTACCACTTGTTTTCTTTGGGAGGGTGGAAGGGGGGAGAGGAAGCTGGCGCAGATTGAGAGTCACTGCAAAGGGTCTGTTCACTGTCACCTGTCACAGCAGCTCCACTTTCCAGGTAAGTCAGCTGACTTGGCAGCCTTCAGCAGAGGTCTTGGCACAGCCCAGCCCTGCTGTGACAAAGCAAGCTGGCATCTTCACGTGTGAAGTAACTTTCCATTTGACTCTGTGTCTTCTGCAGGGATGCAGTGGTCGCTTTCCTCTGTCCCATTAACCTGTGGGAGACTGATCATCTGTCCTGAGGCTTTTTGAAATGGGTGCTTGAAAAAGGCTGAGGAGAATGGGCATCTCCTGATCCTTTGGATGGGAAGTTTATGTGATGTCCCTGTGTTCCCTTACAAACAACTACTAGCATCCCCTTTTGCACAGCCCTGTTGGATGTTGAGGATGTCAGACCTCCACTAAGGGTCAGGGTGCTGATGGGCAATGTTCTTTGTGTATTACACAGTTAAATATTCTTCAGATAAGGATTTATCTTCCAAAAATCAGATGCTCTGGGACCAGTAATTAAAGAACTACCTTTTAGCCTTCATCTCCTTTTATGCAAACATCTGTACCACTCTCTACTTTTCTAGAGAGGCTTCTAGAAAACCTATTAATCGAGGAAATTGCTTGGGGGCTGTGTGTGTATGCAAGTTTGAGTAATGAATGATGCTTTTTTGACCAATAACCAGAAAACTTCAGTTGTGCCTTTACTGAGGGCTAAAAGTAGTGACTGTGAATCCCTAAGGTGAACTTCTATGGCAAAGTCAGATGCAGGGAGCAAGCTTGTCTCATCAAAACAGTTAGGTGAGAGAGACTGAGTCTCTTCAGACACACTTTGGTATTGTGGGGGAGGGAGGAGAAACCTTGACAAACATGTTCCTCCCTGTGTTTACAGATCTCTCTGGAAGATGCAACTTCTGCCTGGGATCAGTGTTAAAGTTAAACAGAACTCTCATATTTACTCTGGTACTTAAGAACTTAATATTAGAAATGAAATGGCTTGGAGCTGCTTCCCTGATGCCTTTTGTGGTTCAGGGTAAATTATTTGGCTTGCTTGTTTAGGTTGTTAAGCCCTACTTAAACTGATACAAGCTTGAGGAAAAACCCTTAAGACTCTGAATACATTCCTTTTCAGAGGAGCTTGTGAAGATAAAATTTGAGTGTTCAAAAAGATAAAAAGAGTACTCTTGGGTTCTTTCCCCTGTTCTTGACCCCTGGTATCAAGAGGTCTGTTCTGCACAGGTATATTTGCAGTAGCTGTAATGCTTGTTCCAGTTGTTTAACTGGGTCTGATGAATCTCCATTAGCCTGAAGATGCCTGATAAGAGTTTTATTGTATAAGCCACTCCTTTAATCTCAGGACCTGCTTTTCAGTCCATCTGATGCACTTTGAGGAAACACTTTCACATCAGTGGCTGCTGCAGCTGTTTATAAGGAGCCTCTGTTGCTTATGGCAGGAAGGCAGCTCTATAATGTCTATTTGTTATTTGTTCAAATTTCCTTGACCATCTGGTGATTCAGCAGTGAATGATTCAGTAGTCATTGAAGGAACATAAGATTATTAAAGGATGCTGAAATCTGCCCAGGGAAGTGGTGGAGTTACCATCCCTGGAAGTATTTGGAAGACATGTAGATGTGGCACCTGGGGACATGGTTTAGAGGTGGCCTTGGCAGTGCAGGGTTAATGGTTGGACTTGATGACCTTAAAGGTCTTTTCCAACCTAAACAATCCTGTGATTCTATCTAGTCATTAAAATTTCAATGGTGACTGGTGTGATTAATATCCTGTTGGTCAAAAATAAAATGCAGGCAGCCTTTTCTCTCTTGTGTGTTGTGCTGGAGAGTTAAAGAAGAGGGATAGGCTTCAGTGTGTCTTGACCAGCCATGAAATGTTATATGAAGTCTAGTCCAAGCAAGCATGCAGCTTATATATGGCAATACCACTTTTAATAATAAAGCTGAGAGCTACTATGAGGTCTTAATAACTGGAGTACCTTTCAATGCTTTGTGAAAAGGGGTTCCTTTTAAGTTCAATATTCTTTAATTTCAAGAGGAACCATTTTTATTGAAGCAAGCTTTGAGAAAGATGTAAAAAGAGTAAAATACTCTGCAGAGCCTAATACTTCTGTAACTTTTCTTTTCCCTTAATGTTGGAGGGGGTGAAAATTGTCACTTTACTCCTTTTACATGCTGAGGGGAAAATACTGCTTTGGTAAGAGATGCACAGGATAATTCTAAACTGTCAATAACTGTCTGGTTAAGAAACAGTCACTCCTTGGGTTTTGTTTTCTAAACAGATGAGGTTAATGAGCTCTAGAAAGCAACTAGGTTGGTAAAATGCATTTGCCGAAGGTGATAGCTTAGTATTGCTTGCTACCAGCTTGGCATGTTCTGTGTTATTAATAATTTGAACTTCAGGCCTTATCTCACTACCAGTTCAGCCTCTTGCTGTGTGCAAGTTTTTGATTATTCATTGCTTTTAGCATGTAATTTACAGAATCTTTTTTTAAAGAAAATGGGTGCTGAAGCTGTGAGCTGACAATATTATAGCTATTTCATAAATGGGTATGAAATTAATATGTGCAAGTGAAGCTTCTGTATATAAACTTCTGTATATAAACTTGCTTAAATAATGTTTGGAGCTCCAGATGCAACTTGCAGTTACCTAGAAAAGCTGCAGAGTAGGGTGGTACCAGATTTGAATGGTGAAACCATTAGAAAACTCCTGTCACTGGGGTTACTCACTCTGCTCTTATCCCCCCTACTGTGCTTTGCTTATTCTCAATATTTGCTGAAGCAGTTGTATAATTTATTGTATGAATTGAGACGATAATTGTCTCACCTCCTGGTATTGAAGCTTCTATGCAAAGAATTACATGGATAAAGATACAAAATGGATATTCATATAAATGAAAGTACTTTGTGGTGGCAGTTTCTATACTCTTAGAGCCTAGAATCATCCTGTCCCCTGGGATAGGTAATGCTTTTGTGCAGGTTTGGCCTCAGTGAGTGGAGCCTGGCAGGAGCAGAGCTGCTGCTTTCTATGGAGACAAAGCAGGATGCTCACAAAGTGTGCTGCAACAGGGATCACAGTTATCAGGAGTTTCACTGGGGGTGAGGATAAGGAGGATTACAGAGCTGAGAATGGCCCTTGACAATCCTGGGTTCGCTTGTTTATTTCTTCTCAAATGTCAGATACTAGCTGTGCAGTGTTCTATGGGATGGTTGTTAGACGTTTTGCCTTTATTTTAGAGAGGATGATAAAATGGAAACAAGGCAGGGTGTGTATATAATGCAAACCTACCAGGGCAGTCACTATTGCTCATTAATTTCACAGCAAATTGAATATATTGTTTTACTTTGTTTTTAAAATTAAGCTCACAGCAGAGAGCTTTATCTCAGCTATGAGATAATGCAGATCTTGCAATTTTATAAGAACAAAAAGGAGGCAAGAAGAGCCTCAGATCAAGATAAAGCTGCTAGTTGTCAGCATGTGGGTGTGGTATGTTTGGCTGCCTTGAAAAATAAGCTATTTCCTATGGATTATGTTCCAGGGTTTTTTAATATTTCCTTTGGGACACTTTTTTAAATTGGCCTTCCTGTAATGAACTTTGCAAGGCAAAGGAAAATTCAGTTATACAGTAGATCTTAATCATCCTTTTTCTTTACTTGGTTTTCCCTTAACCAGTTGAGTACTTCTGATTGGATTCCATATGTCCTTGTGTGCTATCAAACTTAACCCCCCATTGTGAATTTACCTTTCTTTCCAAAAAGGTGAAAACTTGTTAATAGAACGAGTGGCACATGCTGGCATGATCAACCCAGAAGATCGATGGAAGACCCTACAAATCAATGGCCCTGTTGCCCATTTTGAAGTGCAAATAAGGGTGAAGTGTGACGAAAATTACTACAGTGCTCTGTGCAACAAGTTCTGTGGCCCTCGAGATGACTTTGTTGGTCACTACACTTGTGATCAAAATGGAAACAAAGCCTGCATGGAAGGTTGGATGGGAGAAGAATGCAAACAAGGTAGTATGTTTCCTTTGTCTTGGATTAACCCTGGTGTGTGTAGAATAGGTGTAAACTGCAGTAGGTACTTCTGTGGTGTCAATGCTCTAGCATATTAATTTTAGCACAAACAGGCTTTGTCCTTTCATTACAAATCTTTATATAAAACATTCTCTGTGAAGAGTGGAGCGCAGGATCCAGTGTTGCTTCTGGTGTGTGCTGTGAACACACCTAAAAATTTAGTATCCAAAACAGTGAAACATCTTTTTACTAATTGACTTTATTCAGTGGTGGTGTTCCTTCCAAGCAACATGATGTATTACATCTGTTAATACAAGATTTTATTGAGGTGATATCATCACTAATACAGTAGACTTCTATAAAAATGCCCTCATAACACTTTCTGCAAATGAAAAAGTTCTAAGTGTAAAGTGTGCAAAGCTGAAAGCTTTTTGATAGCTCTTAATGGGAACAGAAATTCAAGTATAGTCATCTTTTAATGTACCACTCAATCAAATCTCCCTGCATTTTGCCTTCAGTAAGTAATTAGTGCTAAAATTATTTGACATACTCTTCTTTCTGCTGAGGGCTTCTTGGTTTCATTTACTGTTCCTTTTCAGTAAAAAGCTTGTTAATGATGGGGAGGACCATTTTTAGGGCTCATTCAAGGTCATGTATCACTTCAAGTTTGGGATTTCCAGCATTATACCAGGTTTTAAAACAACTGTATTTTATAAAAGTTTCAGTGCTGACACTCTTGCTGTGAAGCCTTTTGTTTGCAACGCTGCTGTGTTTGTGAAATAGCAGCTCTTGCTGTATAATGGCAGAAGGCAATCTGCACACACAACAGACAGGCTGAATGACAGGAGCCCTACCTGAGCAGCTCCAGATTGCTGCTCTACTGATGGATACCTGGCTGCCCAGACTGATGCCTAAATCTTTTTGTGTCTACAGCTGTGTGTAAACAAGGATGTAATTTGCTCCATGGGGGCTGCAGTGTACCTGGGGAATGCAAGTAAGTCTGCATGCTTGAGTATCTTCTTTTTTTCTTTTTGGGAGCACCAGTCTCTAGTGTCCTCTGTGTATGATGCTTTAATTTATTATTTTTTAAAAGTCTGCTTTAAAATGGAAAAATTCTGCACCAGAACATGGATGGAAATGGATTTGAAGTGGATGTCACGTGTGTAACAACTGCATATGTTCTGAACTGTTTTGTGATGCTGTTCTGTTTTTTGCCTATAAAGAACTGAACAGATTTGCTTTGTGTAGTTCAAAACTGTGCATTTATCTAGAGAAATCTAGATTTTTATTATTATTATTTTCAAAATCTTTAGGTGTTTTAATCTCTATGTATTTGTTTCTCTCAAATGAAAAGGGCAATTTGCTCTCTGGACTGTTAAACTAGGAAATGCTCACAGTCCTAGAGCACTCAATATATGTTTTGGTCACCAAAATACAGTAAATTTTGCTGTTACAAGAAAAAAGGAGTTTTGGTAATAATCGAGATACAGTAGCAACCCCAACCTAAACTTTCCACCCCAAATAAATTTTTTTGGTCCCTAAATATGAGAAAACACAGTAAAATGTTCCATTAACTTCATGATGCAACTTAAGTAGACTGTGATAGCAAGGGCAGTTGATTGCTTTCCTGTAAAGGTTCAGGCATTCAATGTAGCAGGTCAAGGGGAAATGGGTGTTATTTTTACACTGGCTGTTGAAGAAATGGGACAGGTCTACTTGCAAGTTTGGGATCCTGTGTAAGTTGTTGGGTTTATTTGTGGTCAGAGTGGTGTGCACCATTGTAAGGGTGGATTCACACAGCGGTTCCTTAGCAGACTGTGTTCCACCTGCTTGATTGGAATGATGTGAAACCAAACTGTGGCTGCCAGAACCCCTGAGAGCTGGCAAATACAGCTTTGTGGCAAGCTGTGACAGTTTAAGGAAATTTGGCTTCATCCTTCTGACTGCTAGAGCTGCCCCAGAAGTGGCAGAAATGGGACGCAGATAGCTCAGCTTTGCTGGGCTCGAGGTGCCAGTTCATGAGCCGTGGTAGGTGATGTGCAGACAAGTCCCATCCTGCTGCAGAGCCTCATGTTTTTAACAGTTGGGGATGGCAGATAAAGTAAACCTTAAATCATTGCACCACAGAATGGTTTCTTACTGCCCCGAAACTTCCATCAGATGCTGCTGACTTCTTGGAAGGTGTATTGCGTTGTGGCTCTCTGATCTGACTGAAATCTGTAGATTTGAAGTGCAGTGCTTCAGTTTGTGTGTGGTTTCACTTCTCAAGTTACAAAATTTCCTTTAAAAGATTTTTTTTCAAGGAAGATGTTTAAATGTTGCCTTCCTTTTTGTGTAAGAAAGAATATGATATATAAAAATGACTTGTGATTTTTTTTCCATACTGCTAAATATCTTCCTTGTGATTTCAAGTATTGGGTGCCCCTATGGTTTGGTATCTTTTTGTTACAAGTAGAGATTGTGGTTGAGAGCTGTGCCAGTCCAACTTCTGCATGAGGAAGAAACATTCCTTCCCTTGAGCCTTCCAAGAATGCATTTGTTCCCCATGAGAGCCTATTTTAATGAATTTTGATTTATGTAAGGGTTTGTGGTGTCCTGTAGGTGTCAAAGTAGCATGCTAGGAGCCTGTGAATATTTGCTTTTCAAGTACAAGAAGTCTTTCACTAAATGTATGAAAGAAACAGATTTAAGTAAATACAAAGCAGTACCTTTGGGGTTTTTTTGGGTGGGGGTGGGTGGGTGAGAGGGGTTGGTAGAGTTTCCTTTTTAACTTCCATTTCTCTGTGATACCAGCTGTGTCTGAGAAGGCAGAGGGTGGAGAGTAGGAGGGAGGTTTCAAGAAGGGAGTATAAAGCCTTTGAAGCTAAGGGGGCTGGGTGGCTCTTACCTTTCCCAAGGTGCCTGTCAATAGGTGTCTCACATGAGCGAAGCTTTTCCTTGCAGCCTGGAGCTGATGTCAAGAAGCATCTGGTGTTGTGAGTCCAGGTGTTCCCTTGCAGCCTGCCCAGCTAAACTGAGCTCACAAAAATAACCCTGAGTCTACTGAATTCACAGAATGTCTGGGTTGGAAGAGCCCTTCAAAATCCTCAAGTCCAACCCATGCCCTAGCACCTCAACTAGATCATGGCATCGAGTGCCATATCCAGGTTTTTTTAAACACATCCAGGGGTGGTGATTCCACCACGTCCCCAGGCAGTCAATTCCAGTATTTTATTAACCTTTGTGTAAAAAACCTTTTTGAAGGACTCTGTCCAGATATCTTCTGCTTTGTTGGGTGGATTCTCTCTTTTGAAAGAAGGTACTGAGGGGAGGAATAGTGTTTTTTATGCAGCTTACCACATTTCTTGATGCTCAAGTCAGATCCATAATCAGCAAGCTGAGGGAGAACAATGGCTTTTCTATGTGTGGCAACTCTTAGTAGTATTGCAGAAAGTTCTTAGCTATCTCTTTAATGGTGACTTGATAGCTTGAGTGTGTTCACACAGCTGTCTTTAAATTGTATTCTGTCTTAGTCATTAGACTATATTGGAAGTGTTGCTTTTAACCAAAATGGATAATACTTTCTGTAGAAAAATGATGCTGGCCTAAAAATAAACAAGGCTTACAGACATGACCTTTATCTTCAGCAGTACAAAGGAAGGTGTTATTTAAAAGAAACTGCTATGTTTGGTGCTATTGAATTTTAATCTAAATGCCTTCATCCTGGTTTCTGGACAGCTGCCACTGTAATTTAACAGGTGAAAACAATGTCCTTTTTTAATTCAGAAAGAAAATGAAAATGTGAGAAAAAATATGGGTGTGAGGTAGTCGGGAACCAGCTGGTGCCAAAAGCTACTTAACTGCCAAAATTTGCAGTGCTGTTAGTAAATAGAAAAGCTGGAAAATGGGTTCCATCTTCAACTTGCATGAACATGGAGGTAAGTTAGGCAGAGGCTCTGAGGCTTCAACCAAGGTCTCATTTTTTATGTTTCAATGTAATTTAGAGCTGGTTTTGGATTAAAAGTTACACTAAAGTCAAAAGTAGCTAAATGACCTCAGACTGTTAATAAAGGCTATGTCACTGGTTCTGGATGTGCATCATCTCTTGGTCAAGTTCATACACCCATTTGCTTTGAGAAGGGTGCAGTGTTGAGATGTTTTTCCATTTCTTCTGTTGAGTTTCCATTGAAATGGAAAATAAGTAGGGATGATCAGCTGTCTCAAAATGACCTGATGTAGGAAATTATTTTGTGGTGTGCCTGGGTCTAGGTGATGGGTGTTTGTGATTGTGGAGGCAATTCAGAAAAAAAAAAGGTCCTGAATAAAGATGAAAAGTACATCCTTGAGGATAGAAAAAGCAACTTAGCTGAGTCTTGCAAGAATAGAAAATGCTGCCATCCTAAAGAGAAAAGAAACCAGTCTTTTTCCATAGTGCATAAAGAAAAGCAATAAACTTGGGTCTGTAGTGGCAGGCTAAATGGTGTCTTTTATTGACTTCACCAGACCAAAGTAGTAGGAGGGATTATCAAAGACACAACAACTGCAGAGCCCTGATGCTGGTGCTTTTTGTATGTTTTTACATCATTTAAAGTACTTTGTTAAATTCCATTAAGCTGTCTAGAGGAGAATGAAGTTTGATCTAATGGCTCATATCTGGCTTGGGTTCAATGAGCATATGAAATTAGCAAAGCTGAATACAGAGAAACCATCAGTGACAGTCTCTTTCCTCGATTAAAACTGCTGACCCGGGCATGTTTGGTACCACTCCTAAACTGTCACTAGGCTTAACAACTCAATCTTTCACTTCCTTGTTATCCAGAGTGGTATGGCTTTGGTTGTGGTCCAGATATGCCTCATATCTGGCCTACAACACTGTCACAGTCCTGCCAGGATGATGGTATTTTCAGAAGTCTTTCCACTTTTCCCACTGCCTTTGAATGTTTGTTTCTCATCTAAAGCAAAACAAAAGGAGTTGAATCCCTGACATTGCTCAGCTTGTATTCTGCAGCCATGGTAAGAGATAGGTTTTGTCCTGGGAAATGCCAGTCCCACAACTGATACAAAAATGTCTTTAGAATGTGCAGGCTAACTGAAATGAATTAGAAATGGGGTCATTAATGGTACTCTAGTGTGAATTCCATGCAAGGTGAACAAAGCAAGTGGACGTCTTCTTTTAAAAGAAGTTAAGGTTTGTGTGCTTTGAGCTGACTTGTTATACAACTATATATGACAGTTTTAGCTCTACAGTTTGGTGATTTTTTTGCTTGTTTGGTTTTGTTTAAACATGTGCCTTATCTTTGTCCCATTGAAAAAGTTTTCTCAAGCTTTCTGTCCAGTGCCATGCCTTCTGTAGTCCTTGTATTCCCCTTCAGCAGTCCAGCAGTGCCTGCAAGGGCTGTGGGCATCTCCCAACTGGTTTTGCTCCCTTCTTCTGTCACTTTAAGGGCCAGACCCTGCTCTACTATTATTCAGTACTCTCTTTAGAGATGCAGGAACAAAAGCTGGAGTAGCAAAATGAGCTACAACTGCCGGGAGTATTGTGGGTATAACAGTGTTCTAGAGAGTCTGATAAAGCTTAGACTTCTCAGAGGCTGTCCAGTACCATCAATGTCTCACTTGTGGTTTTGTGATGATTTGGTGGATAACACGTTTCACATCAGCATTGGGAGTCTCTGTGGGTTTTTTTAGAAAACCCCAGCAGATAGATTCTTGTAAACTCATTCTAGAGAGCTGAAAAAAAAAAAAGGAAATATAATTCCTGCTTCTAAAAGTTGGGAGAAAATAAGATGTGGGGATCTTTGCTAGTTGTTCCAGAATGGAATTATGAGAAATCTCACAGGCTGCTCTGAGCAGTAAACTGGAATAAAAACCTTGTTTGGGCAGTGTGCTTAGCTGCTTTGTCACCTGACCAGTTCAATTCCTGCAGCATTGGACTGCCCGTGGTCCCTAAAGAGCTTGAGGCTGCTGTTTATTCCTGCAGGAATGCACTGGGTACCAGGACTGGGACATCTCCTGTTTCCTCTTTGGTGTAAGATATCCTATTACAGCTTCAGGTTTCGAAGTTCTTATAGTATTCTTGCAATTGCTGTGTCTTTCATCATGTTAAGTTCTCTTGCCTGTTGTTATAACCAGCTTGCTTTTATTGTTGTTTCTTATGTCCTCTAATGGTGAGCCCTTAGGGAACGCTGGCAAGAGTTTCACAAGCAGACACCTTAAGTTAGGCAAAGAATCCCATGTTTTGCTTCTTTATTGGTCAAGGAGCTGAGGCACACTCTGCATTCACTTGCTTCTGAGTGGGTAGGAAGGTACAGAACATATCCTGAAGGTGGATCTGCATCCAGGAGATGTGAGAGGGTGTGCAGGAAGTAAAAACATGTAGTGCTTGAACTTGTGTCTGCAGCAGTGTGGGGAGTGCAGCTGAACTGGAACAGTAGATCAAAGCAGTGCAGAGAACCCAAAATCACACTCCAAACACTTCAGGGCTTTAAATTTTAGATTCTCTAGTCTGTTCTTGAGGCCTGAATGCCTGTTTGCAGCTGGAACGCACTGGGTGTGCTCCTGGCATACATTGTCTGGTGTTACCTTAGTTTAACCTAAGAGGAATCCAATTCCTTTGTTCCAGAACAGCTCTGTGATGTGAACTAACACAGATTCAACAGGAATGATCAGGCAGTTCATGTAAAAAGCATGTTCCTGGTGTGAACAAATGCAAATACAGGCACACCCTTAGAGCCACTTATGTAAGTTAACTAAGCAATGTTCCACCTAAAAAGTTTTGAACCATCCTCTCTTTTAACTTGTTCTCGAAACTCTGCATCATACTGGAGTGAGATTGTTAGCTTTCAATAACTTCCTTTATTAGAGGAGAACAAAGTTTCTAGGGAAAGGTTTGTATCTTTTGGTGTGATAAGAATGCTGGGGGTGAGAGGAAAAGATAACAAGCTTTCAGGTAATTAAATTGTTTAAGTTCATTAATGAGCATGTTTTCCTTTGCTGTTCACAAAACTATGTTGCCTATTTCAAAAGTGGGAGAGTGGGCAAAGTGTTTCTGTGACAATATTAGTGAATGAGTACTGTACTGCTTATTAACATTGAATCCAGATGCTCAGAACTGTAGAATCTAGCAGCTGGACAATATTGCTGCCTGCTGTGCAACAAGTAATCTCCTAAAAGTTTAAACAGACTTTCTTATGGTTATTTTAAGTAAATAACTATTATAAAGCTATTGTTTTCCCCTTTGCAACACCATCCTGTTCACGTCATTAGAAAAATTAGTGGTTTTCTAGTTAAGAGGGTTATTTCTCCCCCACCCCTGAGTGATGCATTTTGCTTCTGCTCTTAATGTCACTGTTTTGCTTTGTTTTCCTGTGTGTTGAGTGTTTTGGCCCCAGCTTCCACTTGAAACATGATTGGGAGAAGCTCCCTCCAAAAAGTCTGCTTTTAAAGAGGTGTATGAATACATCACAATGATGTTCTCTTCACTCTTTGTAGGATGTGCAATGTATCAGTAAGCTCTAACCTGTGATATTTAAAGGTTTATATGCCTACATCCTCCTTAAGATTGTTAAAAATTATTTTTAGGCCCCATATTCTGGCATTGACTTCAGAAATAGACTTCACTTTGGTCGTTTAGATGTCTTTGTGCATTAAGTGCTGACAAAGCTCTGTAAGTAGGTGTAGAGCAGAATTTATTTAGGTATCCTCTCATTCTCATGAATTACAGAGCTGTTTTTGAGGTTAATCAGCATAGATTAGTGATTGGATGAGATGTGCAATATGAAGTTTCTCAGCTGAACTTTCTGCACAGAAGGATCAGGTTATCTAAAATAACCAGAAATGATTGAACCAGGAGAATAAACCAAGTGGGAAGATAATACCAAAGAGCTGAGTTGAAGCTGATCATTGAGAGCCCCCTGACTTTCTGCTGCTAGCAGAGGCATCCTCCTTTTGGATAGGGAGGAGTTAGTCATGAAAGGTGCTGAGGGGCTGTGGTTCACAGACCACCAGGATCTGGGTACATCCCTGCCCTGTTCCACATCCTTTCTATAACTGACACTGTAGGATTTGCCATAAAGTCATGGAGTCTGGACAACATTCCCAGGGTCATCTAGTCCCACCTCTTTGCCCAAGGTCTAGTCAGACCCATCTAGTAAGTTCCACCTGATTTGGAAGTATTCAGTTTCAACCAAGCTCTCACTAAATAATTATAATGCAAACAGAGGAAGGCAGAACCCTCTCTCAGCTTTTTCCTCAATTATGTCTCTTTGAGAAGAACATAAGGAAAACATAGTTCTGCAGAAAAATCTGTTTTATTAGACTTGAAAAGTTTAGTTTTTTACTGGCCCCAGGAAAAATAAAACTCCCAAATGTTCTATTTAATTCTCTTTTTCTCACTTCCCCCTGCCTCTGAGTACATATGTACTTTTGAACTGTGTGTAGTGATGAGTGCTTTTGTAGGATTCCCTGGTGCTAAATTTACTACATTAAACACACTGAGATTTAGTGTAGAAAGTCCTTTTTCCCTATCCTGAAATTTAGCTGTTTGAAGCCCCATTGAGCTGAATTATTGTGGCTTTATCTGCTTGTCAATGACAGCACTGTTTTTTTTCTGCACAGTTGCAGTTTTTCTAATCTGAAGATTGAAGTGTTATCTGGAATTTTTGCTCGTATTAACTCCTGCCACCTCCACTTCCTCCAGCCTTTTGTTGGAATTCTCAATCTTCTGTTGCCACTAGACTCTCATCTAAGGAGAATGGAAACTGTGAAGCATGCCTGTAGAATTACCAGATCTATTCTCCAAATTCTTGGTTTCAATTCTTCTTCTCTTCTTCTTATACTTTGTGTTAATTCTGACCCAAAGGGATGCTTTGGTCTGGGAGCAGATGTCTGTGCTTCAGCCTTCCATCAGGAAGTTACTAAACTGTAACAATCTATTTATGGTAGCTTCTCTGTACCACTAATAACCTGACAAGGGCTGAGATTAAGCCAGGTCTGATTTTGTTTTGCATGTGCTGGATTGTGAAGACAAGTTTGAGTTGATGAAGTCAGCAGAGGGGAAGGACAAAGGAAGTAGAATCTTGATTCCAATATGAATTTTCTTTGTCTGTTGAACAATGAGAATCCTTATAGATTCTCTATATTTGGCTTTCTTATTTTGTCAGATGTGAAATATTTAGAATCGCAGTTTAGTTCATTCTCAATGGGGATGAGAGGGCAGGGAAGAAGTAACTTTAGCTCACTATTAGCTGCACTGGCAGTTTCCTTTTGGCTTTTGCACAAGTGGTTGGTACTTGAAAAGGAATTCTGCTTTGGGTTTTTTGGCTTTTTTTTTTTCCTAAATGATGTTGAATTTTTGTTTGTACCATTTGGGCTTCTCAGAGTGAATCATTAATCATTTTCATCCTTGTTTTTTGTCTTGATATTTTTGTCATAAATTACATACCCATACCCATAAATGACATACATACCCTTTTCTGGGTTGGTTTACCTTTATTAATCCTATCTTGCTCTCAGGGTGAGCTGAGATCCATGTAAGCATTATCTTTTTAGAAGGAAGTGGAATTAACGCTGCTCTAGCACCTGTTAATGTAGGATGCGACCAGACTTCCTGTTCAAGAGGAAATCCTAATTTACTCTTCCTTGTAAACTGAAGGCTGATCAGCTTACCACATAGTAACCTTTTGACTTGTAAACATTGTGTTCCTTTGGACTGCTTTTTGCCTCTAGAAATTATTTCCCTCAGGCTTGGTGGTAACTTTAACAGTAAACTTTGACTGTGTTGAATGTCATGAAAAAGCAGCAACCCTTTTTCTGTTGAAGTAATTTTAAAGCCATCAAGCATACCTACAAACTCAAGTAGGTGCTTATGATGCCTTCAGGTTCTAGAAGGGGACTGTATTTTTCTTTGTGCTCTTAAGCACTGCTGCAGTGTTAAACAAAGAAACTTGTTATCCACTGGCTGTGTAGAATAAATTGAGTTATTGTGATTATTTGCTTTGTGATGCAGACTTTCAGCTCTTGAAAATGCTTGTTGTATGTGGGTGGGGAGTTGGCTCTGGCTGGGATAGTCATGGTGAATCACTGGCAGTAGTGCCAGGTTTGGCATGGATGAAGATTTGGGTTGGGGCCAGTAAAGTGAGTTGCAATGCTTTTTTTATTGTTTATTAGCATCCTCTGAAAAGATTTTTCTGTCCTTGAGGAGGAAGGAAGAGATCAAATTTAGCAGGAGCAGTATTTGTTTCCTCTTGCTGCTGCTGCAGCCAAAGAAAAGAGGTTTCTAAAATACGAGTGTTCTCCAGGCTTCTGCCAGTCCTGCTCGGAGCAGCAGCCGAGGCCTCTGGGCTGGGTACTCAGCTGAGGCTCTCCTTGAAAATCTGCAGCTGGGAGCTTTGCAGGGCAGACATGAGCTCAAAGTAGTTCTAGAACTTCATAGGAAAAGAATGGTCTTGCAGAGATCTGCATCTAGATTCCTCCTGCCAGTGTAAATAGAGTTTAAATACTGTGCTGCCAGCACAGCTTGTTCTGTTCCTCTGGGGATTGATCCAGCTTACTGAAACAGTGGAAGGGGATTGATTCACAAGGAACCAACACTCCTCATTTGTACTTCTCTTCCTTGTCTTCTCTCACTGGTCCCCCCAAAGATTTAATTTATTTTCTACTCTTTTATACTATTCAAATCATGTGGGTAATAGAATGGTAGTGTTAAATCTAAAAAATGTAGTTTGATTTCTAATGTTTTTTCTTCCTCTAGGCAAAAGGGCTGCACCGTTGTGTGTGTGCCCAACTCCCATTCACTGAGATTTTATGCATCTCTTTGTTGCTAGTATGTCTCTTGAATTCTGTATAAGAAATACACTCTTAACAGGCAGAACATTTCTTTTGTTGGTTCAAAAGAGCAAGCTTACTATTTCTTGGTACTTAAAATATGTGTGAAATACAAATATATGTTAAAAAAATCATTAGCCTATGCCTTCCCCCCTCCCCCTTATAAGTTCAGATTTTAATACTTTTCTGTAGCATAAACAGTTGCTTCTTTTAGCAGAGTTCTGTTACAGATTAGCATAAAGATACTGGTCTCAGAAGAAATCTTGGGGAAAAATCAACTCTAAAACAAATGAATTATTAATGGCTTTTGTTTCTGTTCTTGCTCTGCCCTTCTCCAAAGAGTACTTTTTCCATAGTGTCAGTAGAGAACACTGAGGGTATAACAGAATAAATCTGTGAAAAAAGGTTTTCTTGAGAAACCAGGCCTTGAAAATTGTCAAGACTGCTGCCTCTCTGGCTGCACTGGTCTTTTAAGGCTGTGGCATTCTAGAGGAAATTATTATCTTGAAATCTCTCTTCACAGAAAAAACACTACAGTACTCAATGCAGTAAGCCAGCAGTCTCCTTCTGAAAATCAATTTCAACTTTCTTGTCAATCACAATTTTTGTCCTAGTGTGAGATGATTATGTGAGGAGGGGACTTCCTGTGAAAGAGCAACTAATTTGTGTCCAGTTCTCATAACGTGTAGTGCTTGGTGGTGTTTGTTGCCATGGTGTGTAACACAATTGAGCAGGATGAGTTCCTGTAAGGATGTTCAACAGGACTAGTTGTGTCCCTTCCAAAGAGGATAAATTAAAGTCTTGTTATCTGTTGCACATTGAACAGTTGACCTTGTTCTTGAGAATGGTAAGTATAGTGTTGTAAATACATGTAATGCTGATAATGAAGCATCATGTTGCTAACTTTTAACATGTGAACTTACATCTTAGGTGTCATTATGGTTGGCAAGGACAGTTCTGTGATGAGTGTGTCCGCTACCCAGGCTGTGCTCATGGGAGCTGTAATGAACCATGGCAGTGTAATTGTGAAACCAACTGGGGTGGCCTGCTCTGTAACAAAGGTACTTAACATTAATGTACAGGAAAAATAAGTTAAGTTGCATGATTAACTGATAACTCATTAACCTTTTTTTTTCTGCTAGTGTGCAACTACCTGAGTGTTTCTGTGCCTTAATTCTTGTGTGGCAGATGGTGCCTAGACATCAGAAGTATAGGAAGTTCAAGACAAAAGGCTTGGAATTGTCCTGACTCTTCTAACTCCTGCAGTTGTCTCTTGTTCATTCTTCCCTGTTCTGTGGATAGTTACTAGATCACAGGCTAGGCACTGGAGTATGGGGATGATGTGGGTGAAGGATGTTCGAGCCAGAAAGGCATCTGTGTGTCTGGCTAGGGATTAAAATGGTGATATCTGTGTTCCCTGCTGACTGACCCTTTTCTCTGTGCAGATCTGAATTACTGTGGGAATCACCACCCCTGCCTGAACGGCGGCACCTGCATGAACACCGAGCCCGATGAGTATCGCTGCGCCTGCCCCGACGGCTACTCGGGAAAGAACTGCGAGATCGGTACTTGGGGATATTGCCTCTCTCTCTGCACACCTGCAACTCCTTTAGGCACTTCTACATTTCAGTGGGGCCATGCTCCATCTCTCCTGCTTAGTGCATTAGACTGGCTGTTCAAAAAACCAAAAGTCAAAAGACAACAGAAAGGCTGCACCACTTTCCCTTTAGATAAGACTGAGAATATTTCATCCGTTTGACTTCTCTTCCTTAATCCAAATATGCAACTGGGCTGTAGTCTCATGAAGTAGGTTAGACACGTGGCTTTCCCTGTTGCCTGTCTCCCTGCTGCCCATTTTCTTATCTTCTGGCTTGCTGGCAAACATGCATCTTTTCCAAGGTGGGGCTAAGAAGGGTGGCAGTGATGGACACTTCAGTTTCTACTCTGATGTGGGGTTTTGGCACAATTTTTAGTTGTCTGAATGTGTTGACAATCCTTTTTATTCAACTGAAACTTAATCTTCTAATATGGGACTTCTAATACATTTGGATTAATAATGAAATGTTAACTACTGTGGAAATGTGCTCAAACCCTCTTGCAGAGTCACCTTAAACAGTCTGAATAAAAAGTGTCTTCCTCATGCCTATTGGCAAAATGGAGGAGAGTATTTAAAATACATTTGTGATGAAGTATGGCTTTGACATGAAATACTGTGTGTCTTGAAATACTGTGTCCTATCTCAACCACAGTACAAAGATACCATGTTGCTTTTTTCTATCTGTATATGTTACACAAAGACCAAAATGTTTGTGGTCTGGGGATAATTTTGGTCTTGGGAGACTTTTCTTTATTATTCTCACTTTGGAGGTAAATGGGCACGTGTAGTTTCCAGTTCTTTCATATTTTGCTTTAAATATTTGATGTTTGGAGAAAACTTGAAGCTTTTGATTTAACTTTTTTTCTTGTAGTGTTTAGTTGGGTGTTCTGTTTCTTTGTCATGATGGGTTGTTAAATCCTTCTTTGAAATGTGATATTCAGTCTTCTCAGTATGAATTTTGCTGTTCCTTGATAGTTAAATGTTTAGGTAGAAAGAACCCATTTTGTTCCTGCTTCACTGCTTGGCCTGAAGCTCACTAAAATATTGTCAGCAGAAGGTTTTCAGAGTTAATCAGGATGTAGATCTTTGAACTTCATAAAGCGCTATGTGGTATTAAAGATACCATCAAAACTTGAATTTTGCTTCAGCTGGTAGAACGTGATGTAAAGTTTAGCCTAAAATGGATGAAATCTTGCCATAGCTTGCCCTGAAAGCTGTGGGGGAGTAGCTTGGCTTTTCAGGTGAGGAGGCAGTGAAAAAGGGAACCATAGACTTGCTGGGAATCTGCAGTGATTTTCAGCAGTAGGTTGGTATGGGAGCTGCTTTAGGTACTGGTACTAAAAGCTTCCCTGGCTTCTGAGAGGGGTAAGTTACCAAAAGTTACCAAAAATAAGTTACAAAGAGGTTGTCCCTCCTCAACCTGCTGGTCGCTCTGTGCAGCCTCTCACAGCAGTGCAGCCCTACATGGAGTGACAACAGCAGCCCTGCCTGTAAGCACCTCTATTTCCTGCTGTTTCCAAGGAACTGTGTTAGAATGAAGCTAAACAGACCTTTGGTACTTAAACTGCTACACCCGTTCAGACCTCTGCTCACAGCATATCTGCTTTGTCTCACTGCATTTACAAGAAATGCTGGAGCACTCTGGAGGTGGAAGTGCATGGCTGGAAGCTGAGTGTTAGTGAGGAACTTTGCTGGTTCCTGGGATATTGAAATAGAGTGATCTGTCTGTGCTTAGGCTTTCTAGTTGTTAGGTAGGAAGGATGATAAATCTTCAGTAAAATCCTGCTTCAGTTTCCTACTGGGAATCTTAACTCTCTGCAGGTGGGAGAGGAAGGCTTCAAACTTCTGTACTGGCATCTCTCCAGGGCTATTTCTCTTGGTTACTTTTAGCCAATGCAGCTTTTTAAGTGCAGGTTCTCCTTAACTGGTACTGGAAGAGTATTTAGCAGATATTTCTTTCCTTCTTTCTCCCTAGCCGAGCATGCTTGTGTATCTAATCCCTGTGCTAATGGTGGAATTTGTCATGAAATTTCGTCAGGCTTCAAGTGTCACTGCCCGTCGGGGTGGAGTGGACCAACGTGTGCTATTGGTGGGTATGCTCTTGCTGGTGACTGACCTGTTGGGTTGGAAGGGTTGATGCAGCTTACCTGGTGATACCATGCTCTGTGGGTTTGGAATTTGGTGGTAGTCTTTTGCTTTCCCTGTTTTTAACAGCTGAGCATTGGCAGAGCGAGAAGAGGAAGGTTCTGTGCTAGCCCACAGTATTGACTTGATGCAGTTGAGATCTGTTATCAAAAGCATAGCTGGACCATATCCAAAACCTTGTTTGACAATTCCTGACTCCTTAGCCACTCCAAAGCAAAACACAGAATTGTTTCATTTTGAGAAATGTAAATGCAAAGGTCAAAGGTTCTCCCTGTCTTTAGTAGTCGAAGAGTAGATCTGCACACTTGAATGCTTAAGTGTCTGGTTCAGAGGACAGAGAAGTGGTTGAAATGTATTGTGGGACTACAATTGGTTTACATGTTGCCTGTGATTTGGGACATAGGTGGCTTACCTGTTTTTAAACAACTGTCCTCAAAAAAAAAAAAACGAAAACCACTGAAAATTACCAGACACAGAACCAAAACTGGCTAAATTTGTGTCATGAGTCTAGGAACACACAAGTCATAGGTAGGTTGGCTGGTTCTTTGCTGTTTGCAGATCTTCTCTCCTCTGTCTCAAGGATGTGAGAAAAGCCTAAGTAGAAATTAGGTTAGAAACATTAGTCCGTTCCTAAGCTTGTTTGTTTTACGTTCTCCCGCTTCGTCTCAAACTAACTTTGAAGCAGAACCTGTTAAGCCAAGCCTTAGGCTGTGTAATGGAAGGGCCCCTTTGACTTTGCAGATATTGATGAGTGTGCATCGAACCCCTGTGCTCAAGGAGGGACCTGCATTGATGGTGTCAATGCATTCGAGTGTATTTGTCCACAGCAGTGGATTGGAGCAACTTGCCAGCTTGGTAAGTAATTCTAAAGCTTTGGAGATCACTGGAGGTTATTCCTAAACAGTGAATACCTCTGTGTGTTTCTGGCATGGTGTTTATTGAAGAAAACATGGAAAATGAGTGTTATTGGTATCTTAGCTCCTCTTTAGTAGATCTTAAAGCCAGAAGTTTTAAGTGGATCTGTAACTGTTTAAGCTCCAACTTAAGCTTACTTAAAATAGTTCTTTTAGAATGCCCCATAACTTTTCTGTTGCAAAATGCAGTGTTGGTGGTGGTATCTGCTTCTCCATGGTGGCAGAACAGTGACTAAGCTTGTGGAGGCCAGGAAGGCATTTGTCTGGACTAACAAATTGCATTTTTGGGTTTGGCAAAGGGAAGAGTAAGAGAACATGCATGTGCTACTATAGGCAAGTGTGCATTAAAATCCTGTGGTATGTAAATGGTTTTAGTGCCCTACCAGTGTATAATATGAGCTTCTGATGCTTGGATTGCATGGACACTTTGCTTGGTGCCGTGGTAATCTGTTTCTGGGTTTTGTTCTTTATTCTATTCTTTATTTTCTCTTCTTTCACAGATGCTAATGAGTGTGAGGGGAAACCCTGTGTTAATGCTTACTCTTGCAAAAATCTCATTGGTGGATATTACTGTGACTGCATTCCAGGATGGACAGGAGTAAATTGTCATATCAGTTAGTATTTCTTTAGTATGTATGTTGACAGTAGGATGCTTTGTTCTTTAAAAAAAAAAATTATGATGAGTGATAGTATACATACTTTTACAAGAAAAAAATACCTGTTGTCAGGATTTTTCTAACTTCTAGCAACATAAATTGAAAATACTGTTTGAAAATTTATTTTAAAAGGTAATTGGTATTAAAGTGAGCTTAGATATACACTTAAATAACTAATAAATCTCTTGACTCTTACATGTTTCTGAATGATATATACTGATTAAATTTAAAATACTTTTAATTTAAAATGTTAGATATTAAATTAAGTGATATTGGTATCTCACTTTTAGTACACTGTAGTAGAAATGTGTAATGTAAATTTCTATTAGATATTTTTAAAAAATAGGGTTCTTTTAAGACATCCAGAATCCTCCCATTCCATTGAATCATCTAGAAAAAAGCCTGTCTGAAAATCACTTGTTCTCCATTTTTATGCTAAACCTATACTTTACAGCTTAGTCTTCCAGTATCTATTCTAATACTTTGCATATTTTATCCATAGATATAAATGACTGTCATGGACAGTGCCAGCATGGAGGGACTTGTAAGGTAACTCTTGCTCATTACATTCCATGTTGAAAATTAATCTTTCTCTGACTGGTTTTGAGCTCTGTAGTTTGCAATTAGTTTGGTTAAATGAGTTCAAATGTTACAAATGTAATGCTGCACATGCAGGCTCTTGCACCCATTTCACAAAATAAGACTTTTGTGGTGCTGCTGCTGTGGATTCTGCAAATCCAGAATACAGAAGTAACTTGAATTGAATTTTTGTGCACAAGTTTCATCAATAAACGAATCCTTCTGCTTCTTTTCCCTGCCCTGTGAAGGATGAAGTGAATGGTTACCACTGCTTATGCCCTCGTGGGTTCACAGGAAAAAACTGTGAGATAGAAACGGACGAGTGTGAGAGCAATCCCTGCCAGAACGGGGGCCGCTGCAAAGACCTGGTGAATGGATTCACTTGTCTGTGTTCCCAGGGATTCTCGGGAGTCTTCTGCGAGGTGAGGGCGCCGCAGACATTACTGCAATGCTTGTCATGGATTGAATTCTTGAAAGAGATATATCTCTGGGTTTAAATGGGAGTGACCCAAGGCTGGAGCGTTGCTGCCTATCGTAGCTGTTACCTGATACTCTGAATAAGCAAATTTGTTGTGCAGCGCTGTCATAGTAGCTGTAACGCTTGAATTTGCAGCCTGATAAACTGCAAGTTGTTGCACATAGGTGTTGGCCTTCCAAAGTGTTTTAAGGCTGCCAGTGTTCCTTAAGCTTGAAATGTTTTCCTTTGCAATTTTCAGGACCTGTGTCCTTTCCCTACACTAGAGTGCTTTAGGTTCTCATCCTAATAACTCTGAGGTACATAATAGAATTACCCTTCAAGTAATCCTACTGCTGTTGGTAGGAGTAGAATAATTATATATCTGTTGTATATATTATATATAATGGTGGTAATTAACATAATTACTAAAGGCAGGCAGATTGAAAAGTATTGGCTCTCAGAACTTTCTGTTTGAGATCATTTTAGGAACATGGAGTTCTAGTGCTTAGGGATTAAGATCTGAAATATTGAAGTCTTAGTGATAATTCCTAAAGTACTTCATGGTAATGAAGATATTCTTCTTTCTAGGGAGGATGTTAGACTTTTCAGTGTAAAATTATTTTAAGTATTGGCTTTCTGGCTTTTGCTGATAGTCAAATCCATCTGAATCTTATGCTTAGTATCAACTGGAGGCATTAGATGCGAATGTTGTTGGATTTGCTCCAGAATTTTTTGTGGAGGATATTGGAGTGATGTCTCTTAAACACTGAAGTAATTTTACTCTATGTCATTTTTATCATTAAAGAAGCAGTGCACTCATTTTATTCAAAATTTAAAAAGTCTGCAGATACCAACCAGTTTAATAAAACTGGTGCAGCACCTAATAGCTCATGAACTGTTTCGGCATAAGGATCATAACTTCAGTGCTCTACTCTGGGCTGATTCATACAGTACTGTGTGATTAAAGTTTTAACAAATGTACTTGAATAATAGGGAGGAGTTGGCTGCTTGCCTTGTGTGTTGCAGGAAGTATCTACCATTGATTCCAGATGCAAAGTACCAGCTACTGAACTTGCATTGGGAAGGGGAAATTTGCACTAATGGAAGGAAACAAATGGAGGCATCTGATAGAGGAGATCTGAGAATCTTTCTCAGACCATAGCTATTTTTTTATAGCTTGCTCTGAATGTTCTGTATGATAGCACAAAATGGTTTGCTATCAGAAAATTTTTCTGTTGCGGCTGGGATTGTATGTGCTCTTCTGAATTAAATATTTAACACCATTTGTGTTCTTTCTCCTTTGGCTAGTTTTGCATTTTTCTCCTATTTAGCTACTGAATTGCTAAAAATAGGGATCAAAACCACTACTGGACTTAATTTTATGTCTGTGAAGTTGAAAGCTATCTTTCTCCCAAGAGAGATGTGAAGAAGGAAAAACTGACTTGAGGGGAGAAAACCAATCCTTAAAAATAACAATTTGAAGAAAAGATACTGTGATGTAAAAATATCCCTATTGAGGCTGCTTTGTGGATTTTGAGTCCAATTTAGGGCATCACGAGTCAGTGATCTTGTGTGTCAGTCTAAAGCAGAAAGCAGCAGAATTGCTTTGCCACAGCAGTGTCTGTGCTAAAGGTTGTATAGTATGAAGGTGAGGTTTAAATTCTGCTCTCTGGATCAGATGGTCAGAGTGCAAAATGCATCTCCTGTATCTGTGTGTAAATTGGTGTGGTGGTGGTATTTGTAAAAATAAGGCCCCAAGCATCTGGGTCTAACTAGACCTCCTTTGAGCAGGAGGTGGGGAGTAGCTGACCTCTAGAGGTCCCTTCCAAGCTGTGTGGTTTTAAAATAAATTCTCTGTGTTAATTGAAATGGGAAGAGAATTTGCTCCAGGGGATGGGATTTTATTCAGGTTCTGTGTATTTTAAGTCTCTTGCAGACACAAAGCTGACAAGTGCACTGGTGTTTAACTTGCCTTATAGCACTTGGTACGTGGGTGTGAAGGACAGAGAAGTGACTTATGGTGATCCAGAGAAGTTTTGCAGTAAGATGTCTCCTAATGGCTTAAGTAATTATTTACTGAGTTATTGCAAATGTGCTTATTCAGCCTCCTGCAAAGGAGGATTTTTTTAGCCATGTCAGAAATGCTTTGTATTACGGTAGACTAAAGTAAGCTGAAGTTTCTCTGTCTTGCAGGATGGAATGCAGTATTTATGATTCATAAACCTTCTTAAAACTTGAGGTTCCTTGTACATTAGCTTCATCTGTGTCTTTGGCAAAGCAGATAATGCTGCTTACTCCTGGGAAATGAAGCAGCTGCTGCTAACTGTGGTCTCCTTTACAGATGGATATTGATTTCTGTGAACCTAACCCTTGCCAGAATGGGGCTAAATGTTATGATCTGGGAGGAGATTATTACTGTGCCTGCCCTGATGACTACGATGGAAAAAATTGTTCTCATCTCAAGGACCACTGCAAGAACAATTCTTGTAAAGGTATCTGCTGTTGTCTGTAAATCTGTCTTTGATGGTGGTGCATTAAAAGAAAAAAGGCATTTTAGGGAATAGTATAATGCAGAAATGTTTTTATTGTACTACTTTGGGCTTCCTAAAATAAATGAGGCAGTGAGAAGAGGAAATGCTCCTTGTTTATAAAGACCTAGGTGGTGACTTACAGCTCACATAAAATTGTGATTAGTTTTAATTTTTGTAAAACTTCTTTTAAAACTTAAGTCTGATTGGTAGTACAGATCATTAGTCTAAAGGCTGCACTTCTTTTTTAGTAATAGACAGCTGTACAATAGAAGTCTTCACTAATGCTACCCAAGAAGGAATCCGTTTCATTTCATCCAATGTTTGTGGGCCTCATGGACGGTGTATTAGTCAGCCAGGAGGGAATTTCACTTGTGCCTGTGACAGAGGTTTTACTGGAATATACTGTCATGAAAGTAAGTAGGAGCTTGTAAAAGGTTATTCTTTTTGCTCTACATTTATTTTAATGTTATGAAGCTTTACAACTTAAAATATTCGGATTTCAGTAATGTTGCATAAAGTGCTGTTTCAGATATACTGCTTGAAGTTGTTTCTTCTCATAGCAGTAGAGGTGTTTTTTTGTAGAGGTTTGCACTACCTCTGTGGAAGAAAGTTTGTTTTAGTCCAACTTCAATGTAAATGTGTCTGTACCCACTACCTTTATGTACAATCTTATGAGTCAGATTTCTCCAACATGAGAATGATAAAAAAGGGTCTGGAACATGTATTGCTGGTCTGGGTGGTTTTTAAACCCCTGGATATTTTTGCCAGGTAAACTTAATGCTCTGATTTGACTTGCTACATGAGACAAAACAGCCAGAAACCCTGCCAGGCTTGAAAACAGATGTTTGAGCTTTTCTTTTGCATGTAGAAGTGCAGTAATAACTTTGTGCTGCTTTTCCTAGAGATACAAGTGTAGATCACTCCTCTGAGGAGGTGAAAACAGCCTTGGGTCATAATTGTTGACTTTTTGTTGTAGATATCAATGATTGTCTTGGGAAACCTTGCAAGAATGGTGGAACATGTATTGATGAAGTTGACTCATTTAGATGTTTCTGTTCAAGTGGCTGGGAAGGAGAACTGTGTGATACAAGTGAGTACTGCTCAATGTTGCAGGGCCAAATGATGCAGCTTTGCTGCAACAGAGATGGTTGATATGTACTTAATAATGGGGTAGTCTCTCTGCTCTGTAATTAAGTCTTGTTTGCAGAAGTATTTTCAGAAATAACTTCAGGTAGCTGCTCTAAAAGCCTCAGCTCCTTTAATAGGAGCAGAATCTGATTCTTTGATATAGTTCAGCGTTTATCTCAGAAGGAGAGAACTTTTTCTTCTGGGCACAGGCAAAAGTGTTGGCCAAGAAGTGAACTAGGGCAGCTCATGGTTAAGACACCTCAGAGGAAACTGGAGTTGTTTCTTTTTCCAGTATGAATGAAGCCCCTTCTAAAACATGATGGCGAGGACTTGCTGAGACTTTTTGCAGGACACACATCAATTAAGATGTGAAATACAGACTGAGCAGCTTTTGGCAGCTATTGCTGTCAAAAGAGCCTTTTGTGTGGCCTAGATGAAGTTTGTTGTGGAATACTTATATTCCACCTATTAAAATGTTTGTCCCAAGTGGAAGGAGCTTTCTCTAAAATCCATGTTTGTGTAGTATGTTTAATGTGTCCATACATGCATGTATGTGATTAAGCCACCTTTAATGGCTTAATTAATCTCTCAATTTTGAGACATAGAACAGAAAAAGGGAAGCTTAACTGTGTTTTGTTGATGTCCTGGGTTGGGGCTCCTTTTCAGGACATTTTGATCCCTATGAGAAAGCTCTTTCTGAAGTTCAGAATGCAGCTGTTCATAAAATTAAGGCTACTTTGGTGCTCTACTGAAAAGCCATACTGAATGGTCCTTCTAAGCTGTCAGAAAGTCATAATTCATGTTGTTCTGTATTAAATAAGAGTATTTTCCTTGCTTGTATGAAGATAACCTCATAATAATTAGGATTGCTGTCTTCCTAAGTAGTACAAAATTTATTTTCTTTATAAAGAAATATTTTCTGTTTTATCATGGCCTTGGCTGGGAAAGATCATCTAATTTGAAAAACTTTTTTTTAGATTTCAATGACTGTTCCCCTAACCCATGTCACAACGGTGGCCGATGCATTGATTTGGTAAATGACTTCTATTGTGAATGTAAGAATGACTGGAAAGGCAAAACTTGTCATTCACGTAAGTGTTCCTTGCTTTGATCTTTAGATTACCCAAAGATTTATTTTCTTCTCGTGGGACTGGAGTTCCTGAAATTTAAAATAAAACAATTGCAGTGAAAAAATAGGTGCACTCATGTTACCCTTTCCAGTTTCCCCATCGGAAAATGGAATATTTAAAAAATGTATTCCTTCCTGTAGTGAAGCAGTTTCACAAGAGGTGTCTTTGCATTCTGTTCTTTGGGATGTTTATTGTAATACAGCAGGTGCAACAACGTGTTTCTGATACTGGTGCATTTAAATACAAAGTCTCGTTAATTTTTTGATTAAAAAGTACCTGTTTCTAACATTCAGCAAGACCAATGGAAATTAAAACTGCTTTGTTGTGGTGTGTAGGGGAATACCAGTGTGATGCAAACACTTGCAGTAATGGTGGAACCTGCTATGATGATGGAGACACATTCCGCTGCTCGTGTCCGCCAGAGTGGATGGGAAGTACTTGCAACACTGGTAAGCTTTTTAAATTGTCTGCAGAAGAAGCAGAGGAGTGTTTAAATAATCAGCTGTTTAGTAAACAGGCACACTGTTCTGGCTGGCTCAAAGCTGTTTCCAGTTGCATGGTGGCTGAAATTGAAGTAATTTCTTCCACTCACCTGACATGATACTGATTTTTAGGAAGCTGTTCTCCTCTGGCTGCTTGTATGGTCTTTTCCATAGCTTCTCTCCTAAGCAGTTTCAGAAAACTTGGACTTCTCTATTGGTGTTTAGAGGCCCTGTGGAAATGTTTTCCTGGGAACTTAGTCCTCTGCTTGGCTTGCAAAGTCATAAGGTTTGTGATCATGAGGTGCTACATGCAGGTATACCCAGGAAAAAATGAAGTTAGGAGGTTCTGCCTGGGGCATTTGCAGAGCTCTTGCCTGCTGTAGGGAACTACTTGATTTTTTTTTTCTTTGGGGACTGAAGGTAGTATCTGTGGTGTATCTTTCTGAAAATGAAACTTTCATTATGATCAGGAACTTGAATGAAGATAATGTAGTAGTTTTTCTACTTTTTAGATACAATTGTAGCTTTTAATCAAAACCTGAGCTTTAAATACTAATGTTTTATTATAAAGAACACCTCATGACCCTGGGTAACTCACTGCCAAAGTAATAATTTAGAGGTACTTGAAGAATGCTTACACAGTTGGGGCAGAAAGGGGGTAGTTCTTTTTTAATAAAATTCCATGATTCAGTTAAAGGGTTGAATTGG
>VZTN01021392.1:2447-16856 GCA_013400515.1 Erpornis zantholeuca
GGCAGATTCAAAACAGTAATTTATATAGCTGTTTAAGAGAGTGAAGACCACTTACAAGGGAAAATTAGTATTCATTTAGAAGTATAAATTGTTAAGCTTATTTAAAGTATTTTATTTAGATTTGGCAGGGTACATTCATTCTGAAACATTCATAAAGATTTTTCTCATGAACCAGAAAAAAATGGAAGGGGTTTCTTTTTATTACTGTTGAGTTGCCATGATTCCAGTTCCACTTATATAATTTTTGTTGCATATTGAAAAAGGATGAAAATGCTTCAATGTTAGAACAACAGTAAAATAACTTTTTGAACAGTTTTGCTTCTCCTCCAGACCTCTCTGTTCTTACAAAAATGTCACTAGGAAAGATTAAACACGCAGCTTTGAGAAAAATGCATGCAAACTTGATAGCAGGATTGAAAGACGAAATCAGCCACAAACTATATGGAGAATACTGAAATTTTTTAGGCACTTGTTGAATGATTTTTTTTTAAAGTTTGTACAGAACTACTAAAGAGAAAACAATGCAAATATAAATATTGCCTTAAGTATTATTCATTACATTTTCAGGACAGTTGAAGAGCTATCACTATGAGGCAAAGCACAGTTTTAGTTCATGAAGAGTCATGATGGTAACCTTTGATCTTAATTTCCTACAGCTAATACCATAATAATTCTTTTTATCTCATTGTGTACATACTCATTCCTAAAGCCAGTGGTTGTGCAAGAAGTTATTTGTAGTTGAAATTAAGTACTTGGATAATAAATTAAGAGGTTTTTATACAATACTAACTTGTGATAAATCATTTTATGCACCAACTCCATTTCATACCAGCATGTAAAAATGTATGAACTCTTGACTGCTTATTTATTTAAATAGATTGCAACCTTTTGGGAGAAGAAGGCCATTTCTTGTGTGTCTGCATGGCACTAAGCACAATCTGAGTATTGTAGTAGCAAGTAAAGGGAAATAAACAAAAATGAAGTGAAAAAAACCTGATAGGTTAGAGTTGGGAAAAAACCCCAATTTTCCCTAAATTGGAAAACTACTTAGTAGGATCAACCTCGCTCAACTTCCATCTTACCTTAAAATAGTTGTATCTAAAATATGTCAGCAGAATCATTGTCTGGGAATGTTTCCTTGTTGACAATAAAAGGAGCCTAAAGTGACTAGGTTAGATGTAGACATCAATATTATAGATAAGGAAATGTTTCCTAATCTAAATTATTCCCTATGGACCACATAGGATTTTTAATGTCACGATGCTGAAATTAAAATAGTTTCTTTATGGTACTTGTGATCCATCAAGCCTGATTACCAGAAATGCCAAATGTTCAAAATTCCTTCATACTTCAGAATTTAACTGCGTAAAGTCAGCGTAAAAATCAGTCTCATTAGGGCCCTTTTGAAATGAGATGTACGCATGTGCTTGAGGCCAGCTTGAAGCCCAAGACTGCAATCAGGAGTGATTTGGCTGCATTGACAGCAGTTTGTTTCAGCACTGATCAGGAAGAGGAAATGGACACGGAGAGGGGCTGTGTAACTAGCTGGCCACCTTGCCGTCATGAGACATCAACAATTTTTCAACATTATAGCAGCACAATGCTTTCTTTCCTCTCCCTCTATTCTTCCCATTTCCCTCTCAACTGGTGAATTTTCCCCCTTTCTAGGTAGTATCAGTTAGCCTGTTTACAACAGTGGGTTTTAGATAGTTTCCATCATTATTCATTTAAATAGATTCTAAACTAGAGAGGAAAGTAAAATTAAACACATCTATAGACAGGGTTCTCACTAGAATGCATTCACTCTAATGATAAAGGGTAAGTACATAGAAATAGTCCTCAGAACATGAGAAACATAATTACAGTTCATGCACATAATTTATCTTTGTTGCACTTTGATATCTTACTATAGTGAATAAAGCCATTTTGCCTTTCTGTGAATACAAGTCTGATGTATAACAGTGAATTATCCTTTCAGAATAGGAATGCAATCAAAATCAATGTAATGCCTGATTAATAATACAGAAAGTTGTCCAGCAGCCAAAATAGTCTCAGTGAGTCCATATACTGCATGTATATATAGAGAGAGACATATGTAGATACATATACTTGCCTATTACTCTTATCATATTTGTTCCTGTTAAAAAAATTTATGAGTCAGTACAGGAACAAATAGACAAGCGGAAGAGATAAATCACATAAAAACATGAAATGTGTTTCTTGTACAACCAGCTATGCACAGTTAGAAATTATGCATATTTCTCAGAAAGGGCCATACACAACTCATGTCACATGTAGCATTGACATCTATGCAAGTTTTGAACAAAAAAATAGAAGTAGATGACAATTAATGTGAACCACATTTGTTTTTGATTATATTTGAAGTAACATTTTGTTTCAACTCTGAATATAAACTAGGTATAAAGAATTGTTTTAACTAAGTATGAATCAAAGGTTGAATCTTGCATACTTTTGCAGTAGAATAGTGCTACTGATAGGTACCTGATCCTGGTTCCCTCAGAGTGCAAGGCAAGCTCCATGTTCACAGGAGTTTCCTGTGGGGTAGGTTTAGGCATCCTAAATTTAAATCAAAAGTGAAAAGGTGCTTTGGAAAAATTCTTCCCCTGATGTATTTCTCTCTCATGTCAAAGTAATGTTAAATCCAGGGCTAATTTGTTGTGATATTATGCTGTAATATTTCCATTGGCTTGTGTCCCTTTTTATTTAATTAAATGTCATCAAAGATTTCATTGTCAGACTAAAACATTTGTATTCTATTTTTTATATCTTAATGGAGCCAGTGAAGAAATAAAAAGTGGAAGTGCCATAAGGAGTGCTTTCTTCCAAATGTTTTATGACTGTGGACTGTCTGTAGGTAATTTAATATACTCTTTGCCTTTCTTGGTATATTGTGTACTAAAAGATCACCAAGATTAATTTAGATTCAAATGAAATATTGGATTCAAAACCATTTTTGTTGTTCTATTTCCATTACTTGCGTTATATGATTACCTTGTGCATTACTGATTTGCATGCAAGCCAACCTATTTCAAATCAAATTCAGTGTCTTAATGGAGACAGGAAGACAGGAGGCTTTCACTCAGCTCCACAATCTAGTTTTCTTTTATCCTCTCCAGGATTCACTGGAGGTATGTGTTTGCAGCTAGAACAAGCTTTGCAGAGATACAGCATAAAGCAAACAGGGTGTGCTTCTTCACATTGCCCTGCTGGCATGTTTAACCTTGGGTAACATTACCAGCATTGAGGAGATCACTTTTACACCGGGGGCTGCCTGTTGGGACCGTCAGAAAGTGTGCCAAGTGACATCTACTGTCCTGCCACACACCTTTCCCACTGAGATCAATGTGACACTACCTCTTTCCATCACTTCGTAAACCAAGCCTTAAGAGATTCATATTTTGGATTTGAACTGGCTATCAAGGACTAAAATGTTTTTTGTTATTATTATTGACCTCACAGGTACTATTGCATGTTGGAAAATGGCTTTAAATTGGCCCTTTGAGTACCATGGAAGGAAGAGTTTTAGCTGCTGTATGTAGCTGTGACAAGACAATACTCCAGAACATTTAAAAAGGTGACTACGCCCTTGTGAAAAAAACAATTGTAAGTATTGAGGAAAGCAGGGAAAATTTGCCTTCACAAGTCTAGTACTACTCTTAGCCCATGTTCCTGTTGATGACATCAGATGAGTTCACATGAGCTGTTCTTAACTGAAATGAGCTCAGCAAAAATGTGGAGTTATTGGCTGTAACAAGAAAAAAAACCACGCAATGTTATTGGTACTTATGGATAAACAACTTAAGATTAATTGATTGCCAGCGAATAAAATTTGGCTTGACCCCACCCAGCATGTTCATGGTTCGCCTTCTCTGCACTCCTTCCTACTGTCATCACACAGGCTCCATCACCTCATTTTGAAGTCAGGTAGCTGCAGCTCACTTGCTAAAGAAAAAAAATGAGTTTTCTGGTAATGGGCAATGAAGAAAACCATGAGATTGGCATTCATGGCAACCTCAGGTAGGGTAAAGGCGTAGATGTAGAGGGTAGGGAAAAGGAAGTAGAATGAGAAGAACCACTGACCACAAAGAAAACTGTAAAATCAGCAAGGAAGAGTGTTAGCTATTTTCCAAAATGAAAAATAAAAAGAAAGACAAATAAAAATATTTAAATTTCATCAGACAGATTAGATGTCAGTGGCATAGGTGAATGCTGGCCTAGCATTTATGTTTTGAATGTCTGTGGATTCAATTTACCCTTTTTTAAAAGATCTTGAAATCATCTACATTGAGAAACAAATCCACATAAATATTGCTTAGAGCCTCAACATTCGGGAAATATGAAAATAAAAAAAGGTACAGGCTGCATTGTTTTATTTTGCATTAAAAGTTCAATGTCCTTATCAATGACAGAACATAAAGTGACATTAAATTTAATGTGAGAAATATAAAAATTTATCTAGCTTTTAACAACAGATCTCAAGACATTAAGGTTTTTGTAAACGTTAAGGAGTCAGACAGGCCTACACTTTTCTGTATCTGTCACATTATTCATGGGCACAGTCTCAGGGACTGTTTACTTGAGCGAATGTACATATGTGCGTAAGCATTTAGAGAACAGAAGCCATTACCAATCAAAGTTTCCAGCAAGAGAATTTTTATGCTTCTGGAGAAACTAACTTAAACAGAACAGCACATTTTGATGGGTTGGTTCAGACAGACAAGTGATTCAGAGCATCTTTTATTTATTTATTTATTTATTTTCCTCCTGGTATTCAGTAAATATAGCTGGGCAATTAGCAGCAGTTAAATAGCTACAACATTACCAGCACTGAATAATTTACTAATTGGCAGAACATTTCCCATCTCTTCCATTTGACCGGATATTTATTTTATGTGTGTGCTTGATATGGAATATTTACTCCTGATAAGTTGGGGGAGGCAAGTATATTTGCTTTTGCTAAATCAGGAGTAGCAAAACTTGTGGTTGAAGTTATGATTATTATGAATATGACATTGAAAAAGGAAATAGAAAAACACTTCCATAGTTTTTTGCCAAATGTAAAATGTCTTTGTGCTCTACACTTTTTAATCATGATTATTAGCTATTCAGTGAAAAAATATTAAATGTTATAGGTCTCAAAATGTTCATCAAACCCCTTTTATCCATCTGTTAACTTCTATTGTAGCTTTTCTGCTAAGGTAATTTAAAACATTTCACAATGTTTTTCCTCTTACTTTTTTTCCTCTTAAACAAAGATACGAATTAAAAGTGAAATTCTAAAGAAGGGCTAAAATGATGAGCTTTTTGTAAGAATATATTAGTAATACAGCTTCTCCTGCTTTTATAACATGGGCAACCTATATTCTGTACATGTGGTCTTCAAAGAGGAAACTTCTATTTTCCTCATTTGGTACAAAAACTTTATCAAAGTGAACATGGTTTGTTCTCAATTTCTTTGCACTATCTGATCTTTGTAAGTAATCTATAAAGACTTAAGCCATAGGACATGCAGGATACTCAAGTTTCAAGTGCCCTAGGGCCTTAGGAGATTTTGTCTGTGTCATACTTTAGAGTTGAAACAGAGAACATGTGAAGATTAGTGATTTAAGCCTTTCAGTTCTGGCATTTTAAAGGTAGCAGTGCCATTGTGAGTAGGAAAAACATTTTATCTACCTTCTTATATTAAGATTTATTTGCCATCATTATCTATGTCCTCCATTGCTGGTCACATTGATAATACCCCAAATAGAAGGAATTTCACGTAATTCAATGCCTGTTGGAGTACTATCCAAATAAATGGATCTCCCTTATTTTTTAACATTTAAATATGATGTCAACAATGAGGAACAAGCTTAATATATTTAAAAAAAATAAAATAAAAAATAATTCAGCAGTGACAGAAAGTTGTTCTGAGAAAAGCAGAACTTTAAACTTTGTTTTAAAATAATATTTTGAAGTGTGTTTATTGGTTTCAATAGAAGAAAAGCACAAGTTTGACTATTTCTCCAGTTGTAGATGCATATACCTGAGAGGCTTGAAAATGTAAATCACAGTGAGAAGCTCAGCTGGTACAAATCAGCATGGTTATTGAAGCTGGTGGAACAATAGGAGGGTTTCACCTCCTCCGCATCTGGTCCTTCTACAAAGTGAACAGCTGATGATTCAAAAGGTACAGAACATTTGTACAAGCAAGGGAGACACCTTCCGTGTGCATCTTGTTAAAAGTTTGTGGCTTTGATTAAAGCGAATCAATGTCTGCCTGACAGGCAAGATTGACAGAACAGGAAACTGATGTCTTCCATTAGCCCCAGAGTAGATAAAAGCAAAGGCAGGAAGATGCAGGTCCCCCCACTCAGGAAGCATTTCCTTTAGGACAGAGCAAGCCATTAGCTTTCAAAGGTTTTTACCTCTTGTGATGAGAATGCTGAATGTCAGACCAGTCATACATTAATATCTGTTTATCACAGTATGCTTCTTCTTTTCTTTTTTTTCTTTTTTTTTTCTCCTAAGAGATGTTTAAAAAAGGGGCAGGGAATGCAGGTAGAAAGAAAGCCAAGCCCTTGTGCCCCTCCTGGCTTCTGGCATTCACCAGTTTACCAACTTTCTTTGCTAGACACAGCATCTACGCGGCCAATAACGTATGGGACTATCCCACATGTCCATCTTGTAAATTTGTGAATCTAAGATATTTCAGAGTATAAACAAACACAACTGAACAAACCATCATTTTATACTATATAAATGATTCAGCTTTTTAGCATGGTTTTATTTCCTGATAACTGTTATTCAATTCTGTATCCAGTAGGGTCTCTTGCAAAGCCTATTCTTGTCAGTACTCTGGGTATCTAGGAGATTTGGGGACATAGAAGTTCTCTATAAGTAAAAAGTTTATTGGTCTCCAAATGAGGAGAGGATCAAGCTCTGTCCGATTTCTTATATCCAGGTTTCTGGAGCATATACAAGATACTAGAGGTAAACCAAACTTGTCTGAAAATTTTGGCGTATTTACAAATGTAAGAAATAGAAGATTTTTTAATTTTGAAATGCTGTTTACCATTATATCTGGATTTTTTAATGCATAACAAGAATTCTGCAATCACTTGGGAAAAAAATGTGAAACCCTGGTAACAGCAATAAAAGCCTGCTATTACTTCTTTAGCATTTAGAACCTTATTTTAATCAGGTGTTGTCTACCTGATTAACCTGTCAGGTTTTGGGTTTCTTGACATGTCTAGTAGGTTAAAGGATAACACGTGCCATTCTAAGAAGGCACTATGAATGTGAAAGCTTATAGATTTTAAAAAGGAGTTTAACAGTAATTTTATTTGCTATCTTCTTCTGTTTCTTTCAGACATTTTTTGTGTGTTTACTACTGCTTTCATCTCGAGTGTTCTCTGTGGTTTTTTTCCCTTTCTTTGTTATCATATGCAACACTAGCACAAACAACCACAGCAAAGAAACAAGGACTTTTGCCCATGAAATGCAGTCCAAATTAGACACAGTATCATAAATAAATATAGCAGGGCCAGTAACTGAGGAAATGAGGAAATCAAATGACAAAAAAAGGGAAAACAGCCCTTTTCTTCTTGCATGTACACTGTAAATATTTATTTTGGTCTTTTTTCCCTGATACAATCACAGGTGTGAGAAGAAGTGGTTGGTGCCAACCTAGATCATATTGACAGAAAGGTAGCTGCTGAAAGTGGGGCTTTAAGGGGGAAGTCTTAAGGAGGCAAGCCAACACTGTGGGGGCTGAGACACATTTGATTTACAACTCTAATCGCAGGAGTTAAAGAAATGACTTTGGAGGCTGTGCTGAAACCACTGGGCCAGGAAGACAATGTTTGTGACATTGAACTGCCTGATGCCACAGACACACCTCTGCACTGGCTGCTTCCCAGCATGCAGCCAGCACCACCAGTGCCCTGGAGGAGGAAACAGTGTAGGTACAAGGAAGAAAAAGCCCCCTCCGTGCACCTTAGCAATCACACTAAGGGGTACTGCACCTTAGCACTCATCAGAGGGGTAGGGGAAGGGGAAGAGAGATGCTGAACAGAGGCGGGTGGGTGATGATTCAGAGCCTACCAACTGAGTCCCTGATGAAAATGAAATTTGACTTCTGGCAACGTGGCTGTAAATGAGCTCACTTTTGGACACCTTTTTTGGATGCCTCTTCTCACTGCAGACTAGAGGGTATTCCTGTGGGAAGGAAGGAACTTAACCTGTCTGGCCTTGCACTTCTATAATACTTGGATGTCTCAAACATGCATGCATTTTTAGAATGTTAAAGTTGCTAGCAATACAATGTTTCTAATATAGTATTACTCAAAAAAACCTCAAACAAAAACAAACAAACAACAATCAACCAAAAAAAAAAAAAAAGCAAAACCAAACCACCTGCAAAAACCTCCACAACTGGAAAAACCCCAAACCTTTGGAAGTTTTATATTCTCACTGATACATGAGGACTACAGAAGACTTAAATTTAAGATACAGGTGTCAATGCAAGATACAAATTGGAAAGATTGCGAAGTATTGATGTGGGAAGCTTTCTGAGGACTTCAGATGTTGAAAATGGATTGGGCAGGAAGAGTAAGTTAATTGTACTTGGTGTCTTCTGAAGAACATTTTACAAAATAAACATAACAAAAATGCTCCTACCAAAGCATTAAATAAATAACATTTATAGCCGTCTGAGCTTCAAACTGACCACCAGCAATGTGGGATATCACAGTTTATTTTTTGTATGGTGGCTGGTATCTTCTGTTTTATTTTCATGAAACACATACACACACCACCACATGCATATGTTCTTAAAATAGAAATGCTATTCATGAACTGTATACAAGTGCTTCTCAAAACAGAAATTCTCAAGAAAGGAATAGAAACTGGAACTCTCCACATCCTAATTGTTTGATCTTTCTTGATCATTTCATAAATATATTTATATATAATATATAAACACATATCTCTAAATACAACTCATACACCACACAAACATAGGACTTTCTCTGTTTAATGTAATTATTTACTGTAATACCAGTGTAAGACATAGATTCCCTTACAGTCATCAAATAATTTATGTTTTGACATTGTATTGTATCAATAAGGCTAGAAGAGCTTCTGCCTCTGCATTCTTCCTTTTAACAAATCCCAAATGACATTACATGTTATGCTTTTGCTTCTATAAAGAATTAAATCATAAGTTCACATATATTCATTGCTCTCTGTCAAAGGAAAATTTGTCACTGATGGAAGAACTTTCCATCAGACTTGTTTCTAGTATTTCAGGCCCATTACTAATCTGACCAATTACTCTGCATTTAAAATATAAAAGGCACCTGATTAGACCTTAGTCTCACTTATTCCTGATTTTCCCAGTTTCTTTTGCATAGGATGTAAGACATTCTCCAAAATGAATTTTGATATTGAGCTTAACTGAAAACTAGCAGAGTTAGATGTGATTTGGAACAATTTCACAGAATACAGACATCAGTATCTCAACCACCATAAATCATAGTGTAGGTGTAGTTAGCATCTGAAGTAGCCTCTCTGTGCTCTCGTTTATGTTCAATGAAATAAAATAAACACTTCTAGAGCATGATTCATCCCATCCTAAAATAGAATATGAAAATAGGTCAAATGACTCTTATCCTTAATGCACCTTTTCCTCTCTCTTCCCTACAAAGGAAATCTTAAGTGACTGCCTCACACACATACCTGAATTTTGTGAATCCCACCTTGTCTAGCTTACCAGAGATGCTTATGGGTCAGAATAAGGCTTATTTATTCAAATCCTGAAAACTGTAGAAAATCTTTAAGAGGTCTAGGTATTAATATATGTGGGTGTCTCAGAACAATTTATTTATGTTCTTCATATCATTTCCTTTCACAGTTCCTTTGTGCTCACCGTGATTGCAGCTTTTCTGTTAAAACAGCTGTATAGAAAGTAAAAAAGAAATAGGCCAGTGGTGAATCTCCTAGTCCACCTTAAACTGAGTAATTCAGAAGGGAATTCAGACAAAACTAAGCAAAGATACAATCTTTTTCTTTTTCTTTCACACGATAATTGTACAACATTCCACCAAATGCTATGGCCCATGAACTGATTTACACTTTCAGGGGTAAAGAATCAAGATCTTTAACAATGTTGTGATGTGTTTTTACTACAATGCCAGTGCGTTTACATGAATGTTCTACATGGCTTTAGCAAAGGATTTGCTCTTTTAATAATGTTCAGTGCCTGACTACCTCTGCCCTCCCAAGCCACACCCTGAAGTATATGTTAGAACCCTTGTCCAGCCAGGGGCCGATACTTACATTTCTTATTATGTTTTGTCTCAGCATGTCACTGGGACAAGTTTAGGGAAAATGCCCTGTGTCTTCTGCAACAGATAAACCTGAATTCCTTTGCAAAGCTGTGAGGTTCAGCCCATTCTAGTGCTCAGAAGGCTGGCCATCTGGAAGTGCTTTACAGTTTTCATCAACAGAAAGTTTTATTGAATGCAGTAATATAAAATGGAAATAAGAGAATAAGAGAAGCATTCTCTATGTTACAAACATTGATTTTAAACTCAAACAACTGTATATTTTCATGCTTTACCTGTGACTTTCCATATTTTTGTGGTGGCAACATGTACATCACTCTGTTTTGTGTGATGCGTGAGGCTCCACATAATTGGCAATGTGAAAGGCAAGGATTGGCACCCCTTGTAGGGTGCCAAAGGAGGTGGGTATCCCCATGGAACTGACTGTGGATGAACAACACCATCAGACAAAACTGTTTTTCAACTCACTCTACTTGCAGTTGCTGACACAATCCTTCTCTGGAATGTTTCTCAGAGAGAAAATCAATGCTTCTCAGGACAAAAAGAAAAACCATATCATCCTTAGCAAAGAGTTGCACCTGTATAGAAGGAGACCCATGTTTTCAAACCCAACATTTGATGGGACTGACAATCACAATGTCATAGAATGGCTTGGGTTGGAAGGGACTATGAAGATCGTTTACTTCCAAACCCCCGCCCTGGACAGGGACAGCTTTCACTAGACCATATTGCTCAGCATTCCATCCAACCTGGCCTTGAGCACTTCCAGGGATGGGGCATCCACAACTTCTCTGAGGAACCCGTTCTGGTGCTTCACCACCCTCAGTCTAAAGAATTTCTCCCTATTGTCTAACCTACACGCCCATGTAAAAAGTCTCTCTCTGTTTTTCCTGTAGGCTCCCTTCAGGTACTTGGGGTCTGCATTTAGGTCACCAGAAGCCTTCTCCAGGCTGAGCAATCCCAATTTCCTCAGCCTTTCCTCACAGGAGAAATGTTCCATCCCTCTATTCATCTTGGTGGCTCTTTTCTCAACTCACTCCAACAGGTCCATGTTCTTCCTGTGCTGGGGACTCCAGAGCTGGATGGGGGTGGGGTCTCACAAGAGTAGATGGGAGTATTCACCTCCCACAATAACAGTCCCGAAGAGATTGTTGGGGGAATCTCCTGGGTTTAAGGACCTGGAAAGTTGGCACTTGAAACTTGTAGCATTTTTGAAAAGAGTTTGGGTTTTTTCTGTGACCTGTGGCTGGGAAGTTCTTCAAACAACTTGAATATCTATACAGCTCTTTGCATCAACATCCTTGATGAAACAAATTTCTTGCTAGATCTTTTTACCTCATTATCTGCTGCTTATGCAGCTATGGTTGATAAAGACTGCATTTTTTTTAATCTTGCCAAAATGATAAGTGATATGAGACTACATTCACAAAACTGAGTGACCTAGTTTAAACCAAGCATTAGCTCTGTAGGGATAGATTTCCCCTAACACCCCATGTTCCCTCCATCAGAAAGAGTCACTACAATGTAAAAGGGCTTTCAAGATGCTTAAATTGTAAGTGCAAATTTGGAGTAAATATTGAACTGTAGCCTGTAATTGACATTTATACTGCTATCTTTACAACTCTGTTAAAATTGCTAGAATCACATCAGCAAGGGATTATATCCGCTTGGCTGTAATGCATACTTCAGAAAGCAAAACCATTGTGGTTTTTATATCTTTTAGTTTGAAAGCCTTTTTCCTGCTGTAAGATTATGTGTCCAAATGATGCTAATGCTGTTTACAAAGTAACACTTGAACACAATTGAATTTATTTTGATGTACAGTGTAATTATCTCAGAGATCAATAACTGAGCTAAAAGAAATGTGCCTCCTATATTAGTACTCTCATATAGTTCATTCTTTTGTCTATTGATTTATGGCAGATAGAAATTTTTTCTCTTTTTAATTCTCTTGGACATTGTTATAATATTGCATACCCTGAAACACATTTTCTAAGATGCATGAGTATCAGTGTCTCTTATTATTACCAACAGTAACCAGATGAAAATTCTAATATATGTTTTTTACTCCATTAATTCTCAATCAAATCCTTCAGTTGCTTTGGTCTATGAGAGACATTTCTTATTCCACTTGTACATACTGCATTAAATCTCTAATGTCCTTCTTCTCCTTGTTATGAATCCTTTACATTTCAAAAGTGAGGACTATGAAGAAATAAAGCTGTGAAAAAGTCATGAGGATCAGACCAAAACTGACTTTCATTTTTATTCACATTTGTCCATTTCTTCTGGATATTCTATCCTACAGTTAGGTTTCATGGAGCTCAATTCATAATATCAAACCATTCTGATTTTGAGACTCTCTATGGAAAACTTCAATGATTTTTCCTGTAATCTATCTAGAAGTTAAAAATGTCCAGCCTTTGGTATTTGATGTACACCTGCTGTGTTCACTACAGCTACTGTTGAAATAGTTCAAGAGAAAAAGGAGACAGCCAGTATTTGTATTGTCCACGTCTGCCCTATTTTGAATCCCATGCTTGGAGAATCATAAACGCAATGCCTTTGCGAGGCACAGCTAACAGGTCAACTGAATGTGACACACTTAGGCTTGACCCAAATCAGGGCAAAATAAGGCACTGCACAGTGTAAGCCAGTTAGCCTGTCCTGTCTGCGAAGCTGAGCAAATGCATTGCTCTGGAGGAGAAAAGTCTCTGCCTTTGAATCGGGTTACATTCAATGCCACATTCTCATAGCATGCTGTCATTCCTAAGAAAAAAGTGTCACTCCGAGCTTGTGCTAAATCAGGGAGTGCCTGTCTGTGAACTCTCACACCAAGCATAGTTTTAACCAGGTCACCACTGCCTGAACAGCCTCTCCTTGTGATCATGCAGCACCAAAGTGCCCAAACATCATTTTTCCACAAGTGTCAGAGATTTTTATGTTGTGGGGCATGAGTAAATTGGATTGATACCATGTATGAGTGTCTGTCCCTTTAAGCTGGACATGACAGATGTTTTCTTTAGTATTGCTTTTTGTATGACAACATTCTGCATTTTACTTGATTCATAAGTGTAAGCTAAAGAAATGCAGAAATGATCAACAGACACTAAAGGATCTAATTACAGAAACTGACATAGACACATTTTTTAGATGCAAACACAGTAGTTTATTTAGAGACACACATGCACTTGTGTGCACCAAAATGGGTTAGAAAAAGAAGAGTATGCCCTTGCAATCTGATTTCAGTGGTACTTGTCTGACCTTATGTTTCAGCCACACATCTCCATAGTGATGCTTTTTGTAGGAACACTTTGTGTATCTTGGTAAAGCTTTCTGTATTATATGTGGATTCAGTTTTGTAGAGTCATAAACTGAATTTATATTTAACCCACCTAACCATCTTTTGCTTACCTCTTTACAGGAGAAAATGAAAACATGCATTTCTATACCCACGACACTTTTGGAAGAATTTAAAAAAAAATTTCCTTACAATGTCATTGCAAAAACTTATCTAGTTCAGGAGAGGTTCAGTTCATCTAAGGCAAGCACAAAACTGACACTTCTAGATCTCTGCTGGAGCAGACAGCATACTCCAAAAGGTAAGTGCTAAAATAGCTAGTATGTTGAAGATAACCAGACTGAGAACCTGTCTGCTCCTACATCAAATTCCCAAACTGGGTACCTAAGCCTCAACAATTAAAATCTTTCATAGGTGCTCAAAGCCACCCATTCTTTTCTGTTGACCATGTCCTTACAAAGTACATATTNAGTGTCACCATATAGATTGGGAATTCTGACATATTTTATGACTGGATTTTAATAGAGACTTTACATTGCACATATGCACATATATATATATATATTTATTTTTTTTTAATAATGCAGGCTGATGATTGCAAAAGGAGGTGGTGAGTTTGGGCTGTACTTGGTCTTTGATGAACAATTTTTATGGACTTTAAAGTAGATGAATTTTCCCAGGGTGGATTTTCATTTTTATATTCAGACCTTTACAGGTTCTCAAGCTTAACACTGTGGTGCTGACATCCTATGAAAGCAA
>VZTN01021392.1:16953-50886 GCA_013400515.1 Erpornis zantholeuca
TTAAAAAAAAATTTCCTTACAATGTCATTGCAAAAACTTATCTAGTTCAGGAGAGGTTCAGTTCATCTAAGGCAAGCACAAAACTGACACTTCTAGATCTCTGCTGGAGCAGACAGCATACTCCAAAAGGTAAGTGCTAAAATAGCTAGTATGTTGAAGATAACCAGACTGAGAACCTGTCTGCTCCTACATCAAATTCCCAAACTGGGTACCTAAGCCTCAACAATTAAAATCTTTCATAGGTGCTCAAAGCCACCCATTCTTTTCTGTTGACCATGTCCTTACAAAGTACATATTACCTTCTGTGGAACTGCTTCGTGAGTTACCTAAAGCAGAGAGACAAAATATGTCTCCCATTGGATAGTTACAGTGTCACCATATAGATTGGGAATTCTGACATATTTTATGACTGGATTTTAATAGAGACTTTACATTGCACATATGCACATATATATATATATATNATATTAATCATATTTTATTAAGGCAGAAGTGGGATTTTGTTTCTGTGTGTATTATAGGGAAATGATGAGTTCATCATAAGTTACTACATGGACAGAAACAGGATTGTTCAGTGTGTGTCATAAACACAGTATTCTTTGCTAGCCCAAAGTTTCTTCTCTTTTCTCCAATCAAACTTTCCATGCTTTTAAACTTTCTGCTGTTAATAACAATTATTATTATTATTATAGGATCAAGTGCTGCAATACTTTTGAATTTTAAACTTCTGTGTGACAAAAATCAGCAAAAAGTAATGCAGAGCATATTAAGTTGATGAGATGATAACTTGGTACAGAATTTTTGACTTAGGATTCTGTAATATACTTTAACAAAAGATGTTTCCTGAAAATACTTACTTTAGCAGAGAATGTTTTCTGAAACATTCTCTTATCATGGAATCCTTTTGTAAACTTTCAGTATTTCTTTGTTGATATGTCAGTATTTCTGCTAACTAATTTTCTTACACTACCATTAAAAAAAAAAGTTTGCTCTCTATTTATTTCCCCGTTGCATTGTTTGTTCCACTATTTTTTTTTCCCTTAGAGAATGAATTTGCAATGTAGTTGTTGTGAAGTCACACTTTGTGTTTGTGAAACAAAAACGCATTCTGCAGGAGAAACAGGACATTCCGAAGTGTCCTGTCCCTCAAGTGTTTGCAGGGATGCTGGTTCCTAAACTCAAGTAGACAGGAAACAAAAATAGGCAGGTTTCACAGCATTAATTTATAAGATTTGTCTGTACTTCAAATGCAGTTTTTGCCACCATCTAGATTAGATTCCTTAGCAGCCAATCTAAATGTCTAATTGAAGAGTAGCTTTCTGAAGAGTCTGTAACTGTCGCTTGGCTTCATCCTTCTCTGTTTGTTCCTAAGGTTTCTTTCCTCTCTTGTTTTCCTTCTGAAACAACAATGCACTCTATTTTGGGGTTGCTAGTCATGATTCCAGGAATGGGAATCCAACTCTTGAGTACAACAGGCTTTACATAGTAACTTCTTGGCAGAAATTCAGAAATGCTTTGGCCAAAGGGAATTAAAAAAAGACCCAGAACAAGGGTAACTTGAAATGAAAGACATTCACAAAAAAAAAAAAAAGTGTGAAAAACCTCACAAAACCTCACATAAAAAAATACCTTCAGCACATAAAAGACTGAAGAATTGAGATAAATTGTGATATTTGTTTTTCATGCTTAACTGAAAGCTTTTTGCTACTCTATCACCAAGTATCATGAATACTAAGATACTTCTCTTCTAAATGTGTATGTGTATATGGGAACGTTCTAACCCCAAGCTTGCCAAACATCAAGTCCCTTCTGTTTGCTCTCTTTTTAAAATTAACTCTTGATGGAGGATTTGTTCCATTCAGCAAGGCAAGGAGTTTAAGTTTTCCCTAAGTCTGGGGAATTAGCATAAGAATGGTCCTGGAAATGATGAACTGTCTATAACACTACTCTGCTCACAAAGAAATGGTTCACAGTTCCAGGCTACCTGTCTGGATGCTGCTTCTCTCTCCACCCCCCACCTGTGCCCGCTGCAACACCGAAGAGATGTCTTTGGGGTCAGAGGCACAACAGAAGATTTGGGATTTGGCACCTGAATATGTCCCTTTAAATGTTTTCCCTTACAAGTTCCTTTCCCTCTTTGTGGTTGTGTCTGACTATCGTTTGCCTCACTTATCATGTCTTCCTCTTGAAATTACTGTCCCAGCTGGCAGGATGTGGACATCTAATACAGCCCTTCTCTCATACCTCAGAAGGCTTCAAAAAGTAGGTGTTCTATCCAGTTCTGTCTTGTAACAGCTCTTTTAGGATTTTAAAACCCATAAATTCCCATGTTATTTTGCTCTACTTTTCTGCTTTTATCATTATCTTGCCTCCCTCCATCTTCAAATCAGTTAAGAGAAAGAAAAGGAGTGCACAGGTGACAACAAAATATACTTTTCCAAAGAAACAACATATCTAGTTATTGCCAAGGGGAACCACCTCTCTTCTTTCAACATTTATTTATCTATTGCTAAACATACTAAAGCATCTATCATATTTTAAACACAGTCTTTTTCAAGCTATTTAATAAAGTGTACTCTGTATTTATGACTCCTTAACCAGAAAACCATATCCTAATGGATAGATTTCAAGTTCCTGATCCAAAACCCTTAATTAACTGTAAAACCAACATTCTTATTCTTCTTCAGAGGAGTATTATGTTAGCAGATTTGGAAGTTAGTTCTGAAGGGGCCTGTTTTTATAGTACCACAGATCCTGAGGGGGGGAAGTCATTTTCTATTCCAAGAAAACATCTACCACTAGTACCACTGAGAAGCAGAGATCCAGTTGTTTGGGGTTTTCTTTTAAGCCCTAATGACTAGTTTTTATTCCATAATCACAGAGAGCCCCTTTCACCTGATGATTTTTGTTCAGTCTTCAACATACTTCCTTTCCTGCTTCATCATTCATCAGCTATGAGGTCATTAATTTTAAATGGGAGATTCTCAGTAACCAGTAGAGAATTTCATTGTAATGAAAACTTCTCCAGCTGATAAGTTAATTTGGCAACAAGGCAGCAAGGCAGCTAGGCAGCCCTTTTGTTTTGTATGGAATTTTCCAGACAGTCCTTTAAGCTGACTCCAGAGAAATCAGGATCACCATTTACCATGGGCCTTCAGCCTTGATGGAGGTCCTCAAAGAAAACAGAGATGACATAATTTTCCTTGTGCTCCCAAGGTCTCTATACCTACAACTATCTCTGTTCTACTCTCTGCTAGGATATGTTTGATCATACTGCCAATGTATGGATGCATGCCAAAAAATTGTGTATGGCCATTAAGGAACACTTGTTCTCTGGCTGAAAGGGCCCCTTTACACANCACAAAAGCTTAATCTCCAAGATATGACAGCTAACAAACTCATTACAATCCATATGGGGGAAGGGACAAGTGGATACAAACCAAGTAGCCCAGATGCCCAGATGCCCACTATGCTTTCACATCAAAACAGCAATCAGAAAAAAAGCTCTGGAGCCAGCAATGGAGCCAGCTTTTATCAAACTAGGGGTAGATTAGCTGTGCTGAGGAAACACCACAACACAATGCAGGATCTGGTACGTGGGGTTTCTGTTAAAAATTACGCGCAGCCTGGTGGAGCTCAGCAAATTGAAACAGATTGAATTAGCATTAACTTCTCTGTCCAAAGAAATTTTACATGCCAGATCATTGCATCTCTCATGACCTGGGTTCAGCCTATGCAAATTGTTGGGTCAAGGAAAGGGATAGGTGCAAGCACATACTTGCTTCATCAGTGCTCTTACTGGACACATGCAGTGCTGGTTAGGGCAGCTGAGCTCCAGTCGAAGTTGGCCAGAGGAATCAAGAACATGATAATTTCTTAATTCCTCCTGGACTATGCAGAGCTGTGGTATAGAGAAATGTTTCACATGGCATATATGCTCCAGAAGCATGATTTTTTTTAAATTAACCTCTAATACTAGTGCATTTGGACAGGTGAAATGGTGAGTTGCTCTTCTATTTGAGACATTCTGTTAGGACAGCTGTCCAGTACAGCACTCTGCAGTGTTGCTCTACTGACCTTAAAACCAACTCTTGCTTTATTTCACATTGCTTTATATGCAGAAGGGACTAGCAGGACTTGCCAGGAGGAAAAATGGATGGAGTCAGAACTTCAGAAAGCTTCTGCATGTTTGGGTTTTGCTTCTGAATTTCCACAGAGAAGGAAGCAGAGAGTATGTTCCTGTGCACTTATTTCTGGGAAAGATCACTGGTAATGGCAATATCCTTGGAACACCAGCAGTGGCCATTCTGCAAATGAGGATTGGTTTCCAGCGCTGCTCTTTTACTGCTGTGCTTTCTCTTTAGTTTTGATCATGGCATCCCCACAGCTGTCATTTTTCACTCTTTTTTTCACCTTTAAAACAATTCCATTCCCTTTTCCAGGTGACTTTTGAGGACATCTCTTTGATTCTAATGAGCTACAGAAGTGACCTCTATTCTGACTGCCCTGTCCCTGCTTCCTCTTGGCCTGAACCATCAGGACCACAGCCAAGGCAGCCAAGTATTAATTACAGAGCTGTGCAAGAAAGAAGACCCTTGGTACTGGGATTACTGCTGATATCACAAAGTATTTTGACTGCTTATAGCACCATAGCCTGATCCTGTCAGCAAGCCATATGTAGACCTCCCATTAGCTCTATGGGTGTCCTAGAGGCAGGCAGCTGGGGACAACCAGCCCCTCAGAAATGTCTAACAGATCTGCACAGGACTATGAATGATGCATACTGACATGTGATTTTCCACATGTAACACCAACTCAGCCTTACTGCTGAAGCATTGCAGTAGTTGAAGGAACATGTTTCTCAGATCCTTTCCCAGACTTTTATGATTCAGGGTAGTTAACTGAAAATGCAAAAGCCAGCTGAGTCGCTGGGTGGCTGCTCATTTGGAATTTTGGTGCATCAATAAAGGAGAGAGAAGTCATCTTGTAGCATACTTTGTGCTATCAAAGGCGTGCTGGGCAGTAAAGCTAATTGCATTATGCTGTGTTCAAACAAAATTGCTTGAAAGCAGTTCTCTCGAGCTTTGTGAATATGTGCACAGAGCTTATGTATGTGACTGTTGCAGTAAAGTGAAAATGTCTCTCAACGAAAAAAGAGAAAGAAAAAAAAGAAATATATCAGTATTACCTCACGGGAAATTTTCCCTCCAGTTTCTAACCAGTAATATCTTCCACTCATTTGCCCTTCAAGACATTCTCAATGAAGTGGTTTCTTGATCATAAAACAAATCATGACACCAAAAAAAAAACCCAACCAGAACAAGACACTTTATTGCACATGCTGTATCTCAAGGGAAAGGATGAGATAATAAACAGCATGCAACAGATGTTATTCACGTTGCTTCATGCACTGTTGGAAGGCCCTCAGACACTGTAGTTCTGAGCATGGTGAAAGAGCCCATAGACACAGAATAGGGTCACAAACAACATATTTTGCTTAGGAAGAGATAAAAAATTGGTTGATTATTTATGCATAAATGCATACATAGACAAGGTCTTAACAAAAGTAAGAATCTTGAATCTTTCCACCCCCCTGCAGCCCTTACAATAAGATCTTCCGAGAACACAGAAATTAGTAAAGATTTCAGAGTATTAAAATTTTCTGAACCAATATATATATATAGGCAAAATAACAGCCTTGGTAGCATCTTATGAGGAATATCTGGATCTGTGCTAGGTTTGAATCGTGGGGTTTCAAGGGAATTTTTTTATTATAGATTTGGCTCCAGTGCACTAACACCATGTGGGTTTTTGCTTTGAGTTCTGGGTTTGAATGGACCAAGTACTTCAAAGCATGACTCTAAATCAGGAAAATGCAGTGAGTTTCATATGCTTTCCACTCAAAACCATACCTTGGCCCAGATCCCCTCACAATGGAGCCCAGCCTCACTTGAAACTCAGCCCGTATTTGTTGAAAGCATTTACAAATCCCATCAAACCTGGCCCAAGTTTCAAGTTTGTAATAAAATCTAAATTCAAGAGTTCTTCTTGGCTACAAATTACACTCCATTCTAGTAATTTCCACTTGTTTCCATTTAAAAGAAAAAAAATTGTATAATTCATGCTGATTTCTTCCTGTTGCACTGACAAACCTGGAACAATTCCATTAATTCATCGAGGTTGTTTTAGATTTGCACCAGGATAGGTGTGAGCAGGTTGAGCAGAGGTTTTATTAAGACAAAAGTGGGAAGCTGGGTGTACTCCAAGGCCAAAATTCCTAAAAGCAACCCATGCCTTTCTGTTGAAGTTAAAATGCAACTGCAGCCTGTAGGCTTCCTTGGGTATAAGCAAATATTTCTGGCTATGACAATGCCACTCGGAAGTGCCTCAGCATGGTGCCACGCCAAAAGGCAATATTCATCTTTCTGAACTCATGCTGTCGCAGCTCCCCCATGCTGCCTGCTTCCCCCACGCTGCCTGCTTCCCCCACTCCCTCCTGCCCTTTCTGCCAACACCAACCTCTGTACGGGAGATCAGGCTTGAGGACTGTCATTTGTTTCCACCTGTATCCAGGTCTTATAACCAAGCAAGTCTTGAATCAATAACATTGACTAAGAAAGAGGATGGATCTGGAACATGCAACTGGGGACACCATTTAGAGTCACTTAAATCACCATGAAACCATCCCTGGGCTTGCAGAAGTAGGACTGTGTAAATACTATTGCATTTGCCAGGTTCTACTGTCTCACTGTACATTGCAGATTTGCAGGGCGATATTATAATCTGTTAATGTTATTATCTATCATGCGACACTAAGAATGATATCACTGATACACCTATTACCTGATCCACCATTGGATCATATTGTCTGAGAAAAGCCCACCACAAGGAAAGAAAAAAAAAAAAGCCTGCAGCTATCCCTATCCAGTCATGAAACCATAGTAGGGGGCCATCACATAGCCAGATTTCAGTAAGAGCAAGACAGGCTTCATTGTAAAATCCACACTGCAATGATATGGTTGCAACCTAATTTGAGACTGGAAGTGCTGAGACATTGCAAGGATGTAAGAGGGCAGGCAAAATGCAGTGGCAGAAAGGTTTTTGCTCTGGATGCTTAGACCAGTTACCCTTTCTGCACATCCTCTGTCAGGAATGCTCAGGAGAACTCACCCTGACCCCGTGGCATTACTACAAGCCGGGGCCAGGCATGCAGCTCTCTGCCTCGCAAAATCAGTCCCTTTGGCTCAGTTTTTCATTCTTTTCTGTTCTCTGGGGAACTGAGATACAGAGTGGGGAATCAGAAATATATATTTTTCAGTGAACCTCTTTCAAAAGGCAGATTTGCTCCTTTGCAACCTTTTCCACCTCTTCCACCTCACCCTCTGTTACCCTGAACGATGTGATGTTAAATAGCCCCCAGCTCCGAGCAGTGCCTTCTGATCATGACAGAAATATCTCCTAGCACTGGAAGAACTCCTCGCAGGCTCCTACACTTTGCTCCCACACTGTCTTATCATCCAGTGGCAGTCCAGAGGCAACTTTGAGCAGCTCCACCCCACCTGGGGCTACTCTCACCCCTCCCTTCCCTTACCCTTTTCCCCTGGAGAAACGCGGAGGGCTGGGAAACAGCTACCTGAGGCCCTGAGCCGTGAAAAGATGTGATGGAGTGCAGAGAAAACAAAGTAAACGCCATGAGAAGGCCGTCCCCCGCTGGCCCCCCTTCCCCAGGCGGGCCCACCAGAAGCGGCCGGAGCGGGAGCCGCAGCCGGGCCACAGGGCTGTTTGATTGCCTAAGCCTGGTGGCCAGACAATAGGACCAGAAAGAATGGCTGCTTCCTTCCTTCCTGTCGAGTGTTCTGCCTGAGTGAGCAAATTCAATAGCACTTCGCTTCGCAGCAACACCAGGCTCTCTCGCACAGGCGAAAATCAACAAAGAGCCATTCTCGGGCATTTCCAACTGCACCTAAGCCAAGGCACTGAGCTGTGGAGCCATCCGGCCTGGGGAGGGGAGCCACGCAGGCCTTGCTCTTGGGTGTGCGGCCAGGCACCATAAACATCCAGGTTATTCTTTATGGTGAAGGACTGCTTCCCCAATCTTAGGCACCAGGCAGCTTGGTTCCCTACCCTACCCCCAGCCCTGCCACTTAACTCCGGGTTTTTTGTGCTTTCCTGACGAATTCACTGCTTTAAACCCCTCCATACAGGCTGGTTGAAGGGTGCTATGAGGTATTCAGGCGTAACTAAACTAGGTGAAGGTGACACAAGAGTTGCTGTGTGGAAAACCTAAGCCTGCTGCTTTCTGCAGTCTCAAAGGGTCGTACATTTAAATCACAGACTGGCTGAAAATAAAATAGGTGTCAGTTAATGAAAATATTTGACAAAAGCAGTAAAGCAGATGACTAAAATTGTGATGAGGTGGGTATAAACTGAGACACCAGTCCCTATAAACTTCATAAGTAAAAAGGTAAGATAATAATTATGGATTGCCATTTTTATTAGTATAAGGCTCTTTTCTGTCTTCCACATCCCATTCTTTAGTTCAGTGCCAAAATAAGAAGGAACATTGTCTTAAAAAGACAAGGATCCAGGATGTGCATACCTGGAGCTGACAGTCAAAAGGCACATTTTTTGTAAGTACTGAATTTATAGATCTTTGGGGCCTCTGAAGTAGGTTCAGTCCATGAAGCTTTTCCCATGCAGAAATAAAAGGCACATACAGTCTGTACATCACTTTGCAGTGAAACAATTGGTCCTGAGGAATTCCTGTGCATCCACAGTAAGGCATCTCCCCTCTACATCCATGGCATAGAACGTGGCTGTACTGAGGGACGACACATTCTTGTGAACATCTGGGTTTGTTGATTCAGTGTGTGTGGGAAGAGGAATGGGGAAGTGCAGAAGGAGTCTCAAAAAAAGAAAAGTTTACATGGAATTTTTGGAGTTTTCTTTCTGCTAAAAACCTAGGTTTTTTGCTTTTTGTCTTTGAAACAAGCAGAGTAAGATTTTGCACTTGCCTGCTGCATCTGTTTTCTCAAGCAAAGACCTGTTTGTTTTTCCCATTGTGTCTGAACCATATTTGAAACAGACCACTGAGCCAAGTTTCATCAAGCCTGTTTCTTTTCTTTTCTACTTCTGAACTATGACAGATTATCCTAACCCATCTGCAGGCATGATTAAAAATATGAAAATAATTTTTACTTTTCTTTTGAACTGCCTTTGATATAGTATTTGCTGTCAGATAATCTATAGAGTTTTAACATCTGGTAATGCAAAATGGTATGTTATTGCAGCTGAAGAAAGAACTATTTAGAAATTTTTATAGCAATATTTTTGGTGGCATCCAAGATTGCAATTGTGGCTTCAGTTTATGATAAGCTTGTGGTGGTGCACTTACAACTAAATTATTCATTTTTATTCATCAGAACATAGTTTATAATGCAAAGGTAAAAAACCCAAACCCAGCACAGAGGATCTTTATTAAGATACAAATTCTGCTTACATGATTGGGATAAGTGACATTCAGGTATGTCATCACCCAATCTTAGGAAACTAGCTCAGACAACTTTCTATTAAGCAATAACCTGTAAGTGACAAAACAATATCTATTTCAGTCATTGCACAGTGAAGGCTAGATTACTGTAGTTGAAAGATTTTTCCTTTCTCCAAGAGCATTCAGAAGCAACATGCAGAGAAAAAAACAGCAGGTGGACAGCCCTATAGACTTTCATCTTCTAGGATTTGAAATCAAGGGGAACTCATACAATTTATAGATACAGCTGATCTAGTTGTAGGCATTAATGTTCATGGTCTCTTTCCCCACAGAAAGATAGTCACTGACTTAGCACATGACACACTCCTGGTTTGGTTTCCTTGGGTTTCCTTTGGTTGTTTTAACCACTGGAACAAGCTCATGACATCATGCAGTTGTTTTACTCCTAACAAAAGTAGTTACCTAAGAGGATGAGGTATGCAGTGTATATATTTTAACCTAATTCAGGCAAAGTTTCTCAAGGAGACCAGTCTACTATTTCTTGTCCCATGGAAAAGACTTTGCAACTAAGGGTGAAGAATCTGATTTAGATCAAACACCACTACCAGACTGTATTCTGATTGCCCCCAAATCTGGTATTGGTAAGAACTTTGTTTTTGCTGCCCTTTACTCAATACCCTCTGGAAGTGACATGCAGATAGGTACCTTCCTGACTCCCTTCAACTGGAAGTGTGCATCACAATAAGAAGATTTTGGAGTCAAGTCTGAAGATTCTACACAGTCAGGTATATCACCTTAGTTCTGAGGTCAAAGCCAAACTATCAGATTCTAGCATCTGTGATTACTGGCTGCCAACTGCTCACTATAACACAACCCCTATTTAAACACCTTCTGTTCTTTTAAAATGGTCTGGTACTTTTTTTTTTTTTTTTTAATCTCCATTGCAGTCAAGCTAGAAAGAGGTCAGATGAGTCAGACATTGGTTAAACCAACAGAACTGAGATAACTTTTGACAGTTATATAACCTCCCACCTTCATTTCAGGAGGTTGCTCATTCCTCTAGCCACTAGGACTTCCCACAAGCTCCTAGGGAAAGTTGAGAAGATAACCACGTATGTATTTTAGGCTATATATTAAATACTCTCCTTAACCCTAAGCATCTGCATTCCTCACAGTCTTTTGATACATTCGTGTTCAGATTGCACCTGTGAGGTAGAATGATCCTTTTACACGTGAGGAACTGAGCCCTGTCTTCACTCCCTTTGGGAAGTGTGGCAGCAGCAAGGACAAGCATGGCTGTGTTGGTGGCAGTGAACAGCTCAGGCACTCAGGCACTTGTGGAAGCTTAGACAAAGCAGCCTGAGATGCACAAATCTGCCTGGGACTCTCAGCATTTAACCCACATTGAAGCCATGCCATTGGAGTGATTCCCATCTGCAATTCCCAATTTATAGTAAGTGGTTTGCTGAACCATAGAAAACAAAGTTGTCACAATGGTGCTTTTGCTTAAAATTTTTATAAGGGGCCATGGTGGCCTTTGAAAACAGTGGGGGTTGACAGTGGTCTTGTGGTGCTGCTAAAAAGTTCAGGAATGCTGAACTTTAAGGTTAGGTTGTCTGACTGCAGTGCAAATATATGCTAAGTGACTTGCCCAAGGTCATTTGTATTATGATATCTATAGTAGAGCAGGCACTGAACACTGATTTTCCATAGCTCTGGCTAATGCTCTAATCTCTGCTATGAAAAGAAAAAATATTTTCTAATCTGACTAAGTATGTTCAATTGTATCTTAGGCAAAGTTTAACTGGCTATACAATATATATAAGTAGGCAAATAAGCATATCAAGAATCTCCATCTTTACTTCTTCTCTATGTGAACACTTGAATTGAAATAGCCGTTCATTTTAATTTACACCTTCTGATATTTTTGGTGCAGACTTCAACACAGGAATTGAAATGGGACACACTTGTTCCCAAGTGAGAGGAATCACAAACAGGTTTGGACAGAAACAATGAATGACCTGTCTTGAAATCACTTTTATTTCTCCCTACAGGAGAAAGTTGCAGTGGTTAACTAAAGGAACAGTTTAAATTAATCTAGTTAAACTACATTAAATGGTGGGTGGAGGTCTGTTATATATATATATTCAGAATAAATAGAGTTTACAGCAGTTTAACTGGGTCATTCTTGAAAAACTCTGCATGACTTTGTTCTATAGACAAAGTCTGCCATTATTGGGGTGGACATTTCTTTATAACCCCAATTTCAGAACTTGGAAGGAGCTTTTCTCCTTCAGGTTTATTTGCTGCTGTACCTTTTGAAATTGTCACTCTCCTGCTTTCCACAGACTAATAAATAATGGGGCACACTGCCCTTCTCAAAGAGCTTAATGGCTTGTCCATGTAGCTAATATGCTAATATGGCAAAATTACTTATGATTACTGTAAACAATATTCAGTGTCTTTTCCAAAAAAGCTGACTGTACTGATTCCAAAGGATTTAGAGTACCTGAGAAAGTGAAAATGCATGTAAAAACATATATTAAAGTTTTTCAAATGGAAGAAAATCCTTTCTTTAGATGGTTGTATTTTCATCGTGTCTTATTGAAAGAGAATTTGAACATTTAGAATAAGTAATAATTTTGGAAATTGTCACTAAGGAAAACAAAAGGTAATAGGAGCAGAAACATCAGTGATGTGCGGAATTTCACTGACAGTATATAAGAGTGTAAAGGAGCAGCCTTTTTCATACCCCAGAGAGTGCTGTGCAGTCAATAGTGGAAGCCTATGCAGGGGGAATAGATGGTATAGAGACTGCAGGAATTCTGTAAAAGTATGCCATAAGCTCAGAGAGATAGGGAGACATGAGTGGGGAGGCTCCCTTTCATTTTTATGCAAAAAATGAATAATGGGCTCAGACCTGAAGATCTAATATGTCTGTGCTTAATTGCATTGCATGCAACTTACACCTGCAAAAGAAAAATGCCTCTTTTGCAAATCCACCTCTTGGGTGTGGAGCTGGGGTGAGAACTGCTGTCATGCAATAATTCATGAAATGGAAAATGACTGCCTACACACTTTGTTGCATCAGGTGCTTTGCGTAGCTGTCTGGTTTACAGTGTGACAAAGTGCAACAAGCTGAGGTACCCAGCAGCATGAAGCGAAAGTGTTTTGCATTAAAAACTGTGAACAGCCAAACCATTTTTAAATATAGGCAGAATCTATAATAAGCAGCAAAACGCCCATGCCTCTCATGGCTAATGAGAATTCCCATCTGTAATGGTCTGCCACATCCCTGGTTAATTAGAAACTAAATTACTAGCATCGCTAATTATTCATAATGACATTCTTTTACGTCTGTTAAATTAGTTATAAAAATGATTAGCATAAGAAATGCTCGGCTTTGAAATACTAGTCAATAAGTCAAAAAGCCTCTGTTTGCCTATTTAATCTAATGAAAGGTATTTTATCTCACACGGCATCTAAGCACACAGGCAAAATTAACCCTGTGAAAGTAAAGGGTTTTATCAAACAAAGTAAGCAGGGTTGCACTACTGTCATTTACATGTACAGACTCTTTCCACTAATAAATGTATTTCAGAATACTATGCATACTTTGAATAAATTACATAATTTTCAAGGGCATATGTTAAAAAAAAAAAAAAGCTTTGAAAAAATGTATGTCATGATTTAATGTATTAATAAAATGATGACCCAACTGTCTCCCAGGCTTTCCAGATACTTGACTAACCTATTTGTTTAAAAGGTGTGTATGAACAGGCAAGTTTTCACAGGGTGTCATTTTCCATATAATCAGGAGGGCTTTGTGCTAAATTGTATAAGAAAGCATTCAGGGTTAAAATTCAGCATGACTCTCCCCCAAACAACCCTTCCTGCACCTTCACCCCCACTCCCACTTAAACCCTTTTGGAGGTTCCTGCCCTCCCCTCCCTGTTCTCCTCTTAGAAGCAAACTCAGCACCATTAGCACACAAATGCAAAATAACTAGCCTAGGCCTCTTCCCAGGAATACAAATTAGGGGCAGGTAGTTGAAGAGCTTAGAAAGCTGAAATAGCGAAGTTCACAATGAAAAGGATGAATAGATGAGAGACTGAAAGTGGGGTAAAGTGTTCAGCTTTTGTCATTTAAAGTGACGTCTTTAACTCTTTGCCTTCATGAGGCTGCTCTTCACAAAAATAATAATGAATTGCAATTAAGACCTGAAGGACAAAACGGAATTATGTGGGAGAAAAAAAAAGAAAAGGAAAAGAAAAAAAGAAAAAAATTATGACGAGAACAAGATTATTTTTCCCTCTTATGCAGCATATGAATATCTGTCAGGAAAGCAGAGAGGATAGTTTTAGGACTGTCATTGTTTAATCTGACAATGGTGCCACTGTAGATAGTGAAACCAATGATATCATCAAAGCAGCTGGAGAAAAGTTTGAGATGGCTCATCAGATACTCTAAATTTATATCCACACATGAAGCCCTGTAGCTACTTCATGTTCTGTTCTACTTTTGGGGACATAGTACTGTTTCTTACTGAAACAGGAGATATTTTAGTTGTAAAGTACTGTTGTGTATAAAGTTATTTGTCCTTCAATTATGCAAAGCCTTTGATTCAGCTCCACCTCTGGACTTGACTGCCACCTGTTTGTCCCCTGCTAGAACAAAGTTCCGTTTTATTGCATAGACCTAGGACTAAAGTCATGGTCAGAGTTACAGCTTTAAAAGACTTCTTTAAAATGTGTTATTTGTGAATACAGTATCCTGATATTGGTGTAAAATGGAATGGGCCTTTGATCACACTGAGGACAAGCAATTCTTTAAACTAGTTGTCTGATCCATCTGAATGAGGGGAATGGATAGGGACCCAAGTTAGGTGCAAACTAGTCCATATTTTGGTCCATATTTTCTCTTACCTTTAAGTTATTAGAGCTTCTCATAAAACCTGAGAAAGCTGTCTGGAAGAGTTCCATAAACCCCTCTCCCATTTATTACTGCTACAGTATTTCCAAACAAAATGTGGTCATCAGCCCCCCATATTCACCCACAAAAGGACAAACCCAAAGTCATCACTGGGGCAGCTTGTAGCAGGCCATGTAGGATGGATCCACAGACTAGGTACTGCAATATTTGGCAGAAGGCTGCATCAGTATTTAAACAGCAAAGTAACCAGTTGAATCTCGAAAAGACAGCTTTTGAAGATGGAAAAGGAAAAAATGAACAGGAAAAATAAAAGTAAATAATTATGATATTTATAAATATCATGTAAATATTTATGATAAAAAGTTAAATGAATAATATTAGACAGCACTGCTCTAAATGACAAGTGAGGATTATAGATCCTTCTGGTTTTATCTGGGACGTTCTTTCTAATTACTGAAGAAGTAAATGTTTTTTTCAGACACTCTCTAATGGCCATTTTTACGTTGTTACATTACTGAATTTAATAACAATGTGCTTTGGGAAAATTTTGCCAACAGACCCATTCATGCAACACTTAAAACTTCAAAGTAAGGCAACTTATCCAAAGTTTACCAGGACCTTTAATTTTATGAAAGAAAACTGAAAATTTTACAGGCCCTCCTGTAATTCCTGCACTAGTAGCCACATTGATTTCTTGGTAAGTATTTCTTGATTAGATTTTGGAAATACCAAAATTCTTCTTGAAATAAGAAGAAGCATTAAAATAAGAGAATAATGAACAAATTAAAGGTGACTGCATGCTACTAAATTAGCTTTTCAAAAAGAGTTTACATCAATTACATCTGTTGCACTTGCATGACAGTTTATGGGTGTGGGAGGAAAGAAAATTTCATTTTATTTGCATTGTTTTACCTGTTTTCTTTGTTGAGGATATTTCAGCTCCATGATGATTACTTGACATTCCATATTCATTGTTTACTGTGACATTAAAAAAAAAAAAAATCAGCTATTTAGCAGCTTTAGGGTATGTCTCCAGGGACAGGTACAGACAGATGCAAGCTTGTCTGTCTGCTCTTCAAATGGCCAGACATGAGCTCTGATCCAAAGTCATATACAGACACATTCACATGGCACTTGTGTTTTGAAGTAACCAGCAGGGTTGAGCAACCTGAGTGCAATTACTTGATTCTGGACAGGATCTGGCTCTGTCTGACCAGGTCAGGGCATAGCCAGAGGACCTTGGGTTTGTGCTTGTCCAAGCAGTCAGGCTGCAAAAACCTTCCAGAGCAAAATGATGGACAACGGTGACAGCTGAAAACAGCCCTTTCAATGTCATTATAATGTAAAAGAAAAAAAATTTTAAGACATATTTTCTTTATGGTAACATGAATTTGGATGCTTTTCAACAATCTCACCACAGTAAAAAATGAGTTATAGCTTTATGTTTTATTTACATCTTAGAGATGATACATCTATTGTGAGATGTTGTGATTAACTAGTCTTTAAAAAAGACCCTCCAGACAAGAAGTTTTTGTGGCTTTCTTCATTTCGCAATTCCTTTGACTTCTTAAGCATATTAAAAAAAAATCAAATTAAGGTGCTTAAATTTTGTTGTAGTTGATGGAAATATTAAAAATTATTCAGAACTACTCATTTTCCTTAGCATGCCTAAGTAAATATTTCCAACACTGTGGTCTATTCCAGCTTGAAATTCCCCAGTAAAGTCAATAGGAACTGAACACGTGTATCAGAAGTCAGACTTTGCCTCTTTATGATTTCTAGAGCATTTTTAAAAGTCTCTGAAGGAACATCTATATAAAACACTTTCTGAGGTAAGCCCCATAAGGAGAACAAAAGCAGGTATTATTTAACAGCTTCACCAAAATGCAGAGGATCTGGAATAAATCAGGAAGAGTTTGGAAGGGATTTATTGGAAGAGTGATGCTTCTGTTTAGCTTTGCATTTTTTACGGGAAGAATTAGAAATGTCATTTGGCAGATGTCTATAATGTTTTTGGAACTGGAAGGAAATTTGGCTTTTCCATTTGGTGTGGGTGGATGTTCCTCTAGGCCACATTTAACATGTAAAATGAGAGAGGTGGGTTTGAAACCCTTCCTAAACAGAGACTTGTAGCTTCATGTTTTGCAGACTTACCTTAGAAAATCCTCTGCCAGCAACCTGCATACTTGATCCATATATTACCCCCAGGTAGATGGCCCTAAGCACCAGTTTCACCCTTTTTGCAGCATAAAGATTCGAGCCAAAAAAATCAAAGTATCAGGATTCGGAGCAACAAAAAATCAATAGACCAGATAAACTGGTTTATCCTCCTTGCTGCTGTGCAAAGGAGTTATAAACATGACCTAACCAGCCAGATTCCACCAGTGCATCTAACCTTATCTGTGTTTCATGCCACTAAGTACATTTTGGGTTTATGCTTGACATTATATTTAATGGTTGTCCTCTCCGTCCCTCCCGGAGCAGAATGTAATTCTAATCTTTCTGGATTTAGGGGGGTGGAAGGGAAGGCTACTACTGATAATAATAACCCTGATGATAATAATAACTGACACAGAAACAGTGAAAGCCCTGATGCATTGCAGGTGACTACAGGAAGCTTCAAAGAGTACCACACTCTTCATGCTAGATGAAAAATCTGAAAATTTTCAAACCTGAAGAAGACACAGAGGGACTTGAACATTTCACCAAACATTGATAGAAAAATCTAAAGTTATTATGCCCCAATACTGAAGTACGTTTCCTTCCTCATGAGAGGAAACTCTCAAGGTATAATTCCACTGGTATTCATACATTTGCCTTACAACAAAATGATGACACTGCCATGATTTTTGTACCCTGCATCTTTCTTGATAATTGTTGCAAGAATTTGAGCTGCAAAGCCATGGAAGCCATCTGGTAATATTTCTTTTTGATGACCTGACAAAAACATTAGCAACCTAATAAATGTCTACAGAAAACAGTGAAGCTTGGTGCAGGGGCCCTAGAAACATATGCACCCAGTTAGATGAATGAGCTTTGTGCTGCACCTGAGGGTTTATACTGCAGGTAAAGTTCTCCAATACATTCAAGGAATTATAAATCAAAGTACAGATCAGTCAGTATACCTTCAATCCCTATAAAGGTACTGAAATATATCTATAAAAATCAGTTTGCAAGTGTTTGGGGTGAAATTAATCGTACCTTCTTTGATCTGCTAAAAGCTAGATTTAGAGTATAACAGTGGAACTCCTTGCTCAAGGAGATTGTGGACAAACATGCTAGAATGGCTTGAGATAGTAGGCTTTAGAAATTAACAGAAAGGTTGTTAAAAGCCATTAAAACACTAGGTTGGATGCAGGAAGTTTCTGGGTTGAAGAAGTACTTTATTATTCCTTAAATACTAATGTATCAGTGGTTATAACTTTTTCTGGATGTTCCAGTGCTGATCTCCTGGGTATGAATGTTTGCTAATATCACCCAGCCAATTGCTAACTTTGCAGAACCATCCATAAGGGACAGCTAAACATCTGTGTTCACATTGTTGGGTGTTCTGAGGGATACCAGATTCAGTGTCTTTTTGACTTAACTGTTTGAAAAGCTGAATTTTTGTGAGAAATCTTCCATAAGGCCGCTGTAGAGAATTATTTTATCAACATATTTAGCAGAAGAATTTTCATCTTTGCACACTGTCAGCTATGTCCATTCACACTGGAAAAAAAATTCTTAAATCTAGCACCCCTCTGTTAGGTTGGGGGGGTTTTTTTGTTGGTTTTTTTGGGTTTTTTTTTTTTTTTTGGGTTTTTTTCCATTACTTCTACATATTTTCTAGGAGAATCCAGATGGAGACGCTGAACAGCCATCTGAGCCTTGATAGGCTGTAGCAGACAGCAGCTGACACACAGGCAGTCACTATAATTCCCCTGCACCTACTTTGGGAAAACCCAAGATCTGAATTGGTATGGATTTCTGTTTCTCAAGAATGTCTTAAGAATACGAGGACTTTCTATGACCTCAGAAGAATGGTTCATATAGTCCAAGATGTATTTTCTGATGGTGCAGAAACAGAGCAACAGAGATGCTCTTTAGGGAAAATGTGCAGACATGGCCACTCTCTGCAGTCCATTCCCTTCCTATCCCTCTCGTGTGCCACCACTGTTGTACTGGGATAGGAGACAGGATACCCAAACCCCCCATTCATTTTACTTTCTGTTCAAGGATCTATGATTCATAAAGCAAACAGTTCACAGATACACTCAGAGTGCATGTCTTACTTTTAACACCAAATTTACAGAAGTGAAGGAGGTCAAGGCAGCCCAGAAGCAGACTGCAGTTGAGCTCTGGAAGCTGGTTATCATTACTGGTGTTGTTCAGACTGTGTCTAGTTGTGAAGCCTGTTTGTCCCTGAAGATAGCCTTACACATCTTCTCAACCAGCTCCTGGTTATGGATGCATCTCAGCCTGATTCTTACTTCTTGAAAGTAAGGTATGAGTACTTCTTATGAGGTATCTAAATTAACCTGTCAGCAGGATCTTCCCTTACTGCATATTCTGCTCTTTCTAGTCTTTATCAAGCAAAGAAATACAAAATATTAGCTTACTACAGCCCTTACAAATGTATAACTCCTGAAAAATCTGTTGGTATAGTCCCTGTAATTTGGGGGAAGTTGAATCCAGAATTTAACCATGGTCAAGATTCCATTCTGTGCAGGGTAATGAAGAATCTGAAAGCAAAGATGGCTCTTTCACAATCGCACTAAAAAGCATGATCAAAAAAATGTAATTACCAAAAGTATTTACGGTCCTGTGGTAAGACTGCTTGCTTACCAAAAGGATGTTTACTCGTCACATCGTTTAGGATTCACAGTGACATTCGCTCCCACTATTTCTTCCTCTCTGCAACCAGGAGGGGGGTCTCCTAAAATGCTCTGCCTGTCCTTCCTGCCTCAAGACCAAAAATCAAACAGATCCTGCTTGAGCAGTGAAGCGTGACTACCTGTAAAAACTCCTTGCAGCTGGTCAGGAGGAGAAGAAATGTTTGCATTTATAAAAGCAAAGTCTCTTGCATTTTAAGACACAGATGTGAAATGCAAAGTGGTTAGTAACATCTTTGGAGGTGTTAACCGGAAGGTCTTATCTTCTCTAGAGAAAATTGTTTGGGCAATGGTACTTGTTTCCTCGTGTTTTTTAAACAAACATTTTCTACTTATCAAACGTTAAAATCACAGTGCTAAGAGCATGACTGTAGCTTTTGACATGTATTGGTAGAGATGGTAAACATTTTCTTGGTAGCATGAATGACCAAACCACATGCACTGAAATTCCAGTAGCTGTGGCCACATGAACATTTTACCTTGTGCTAATGATCATGTGTGAGCAAGCAGTTGCTAAAAAACACACAGTTTTTTTCTTTATGAGTGTGGACACAAAGACAACAGCTTTCTTCACCTAAGATAAATGAATTGAGCTAACAGAACTAAATCATGGACTACTTCTTTCTTTTGGCCTCTTGAGAAAGGGAAGAAAATGAGAACTTCTGAGGCATCACAAATATGAAGGAGGAACTAATTACCTCCCATCAAAGAAGTCCACAAATTATTTTGAAATCTTTTTAAATCTGTGGAAATATGGTGACAATCTAAGCAGGGAAGATCAATAGCCTCTCTGACTGAAACAGCAAAAGCTTGGTGGTGAACAGCAACCAAAGACCATCAATTACCTGAAGACCCTATATTCTGTGGAAACCAGGTTGTCAGTCAAATCTCAGGAGCCATTTATTGTCCTTAAAATGAACTGAACTTTGGGTGTGAGCTGCAAACTGTCCTGGTTTTTAAACTGTGTTATATTCTTGTTTTCCATTTTATCTTCTTGCTTTTAACTAAGCTCTGGATTAGTCTTTTTGCAAAATTATAAACCAAATAAAGTATAAAGGAACCAGGATATTGTTTGTCATTACTTCCTCTAGTCTCTAATGTAATTCAAATGTTTTATGTAAAAAACGGGAAGTTTGTGTATAGGTCACAGTCATTACATAGGTCTCAGATTCTCAGTCTTCTGCAATGTAGTCCATGGTGGGTGAAATAGTCCACCCACCGTTACACTAAATAATAGCTTTCATAACTCCATATATAACTACAGGCTTCATGTGCTCAAGAGCTGTAGGTAGCTTTCTAGCACAATTAAACCATTGACTTACAAAGCAGAGCTGATATTACCTGAAATTACAGACCATTTCTGCTTCTGAATCTTGCAGAAATGGCAGCATTATCCCCAAATGGCCCAGCCCAACAAACACACAAACACCACAACACGCCAAAATGAAGGTTTCCGTATCAGCAGGGCAGTCACAGTGGTTGTGCAGCTGTGAAGTCGCAGCCCCCAGAGACACTGCCTCTCACGTATCACAGCTATGTGAGCCTGCCCACTAACCTCCTTCCAAGGGCCCAGGTTTTTTGTCTCCTTATTTTCCATTTTGCATTTGTCAACTATCCCCGTCTGGGAGGTAGAGGAGCTCGCTTTTGTTTGATGTGAGCTGAACGCCTGGGGGCACCGAAGGGGTTAAGTGGAGGAAATTCTTGTCAACTTCAATAGAGAATAAGGCATTTTAAAGGATTTTCTGTAAGAAGAACCCAGTATGTCTGACATCAGAGCCACAGCACATCACAGTGAAGGAGTAAAATTTCTACTTAAAGGGTTTTTTATACTTTCAGAGTGGAAAATATTCATATTGTGGTTTCGCACTAAAAATAAATTCTTCCATTCACAGCCAGCAACAGGTAGCTGAGGTTAGATCAAACCACTAGCTTACTAATGACTATGAATTGCAGTATCTATAGAAATAACCAGAATTCAAGGCAGCCTCTAAAATAACCCAGATGAATCATTCTTGAAAAATATTATTCACTCCATAATAAATAGACTCAGCATAAATGTCCACCACACAAAGCATGCTTTAAGTATTTTTTAAAAACTTAAACACTGTTGCATGTAAATTGAAATGATCAGTTTTCTACCTTTTGAAGGAGTTCTCCCTTTTTCACAAGTCTGGGAACACTCAAGTAATTCCAGGACCCTAAAGTTAAGTGACTGAATAGAGAGCATTCTTTTTGTGCAAGCATCTTTAATGTAATAAAAAACAGCTCCTAAAGTATTATAAATAAGGAATCTGAACTGTCTTGAGTTGTAGTGAAAACTGTTGTTCAACAATGAAGCAGAAAGAAACAAAAACAGATAAAATCTTAGGATTATTATTCTACTGTGCAACATGAGGTTTTTTGGTAGAAAGTTATTGGTCAAACACTGCTCATGGAAATCAGAAGAACATCTCTGTCATTAGTGGTGCCAGGTTGATTTACCCCACTTGTGAATCTGGGCCCCAGTTAAATGATTAAAAAACAAAACCTAAAAATCACAAACTCCCAACAGCAACCACTGTCCTGCAGTGCTGTTACATAGTTTTATACAGGGATATATTTTCATATTTCATATCCCATATTTTCTCATTAAGGCAAATCTATGGCCATAGGACTGGCAGACCCTAAGAGACTGGAAGAAGACTAGAACTGTTAGGAAAGAAAGACTAAAACAGTGCAAAAAAAAAAATCACTTCTACCATCACAACATACCCACCCCACCAAGGAAGCAAATACCAAAAGAGCATAAAACTTTAACTGCAACATTTTTTTTATCTCTGGCATTTCCTTGTCCCAGTAAACCTTATTGCACATCTCTGAAATTGTTACCAAGGATGGCAGGTTGTTTTTCTTTTTTCATTGTCATGCATGCTGTATCCTGCCTTCACCAGGGAAAAAAGAAAAAAAAAATAAAACACCAAACCAAAACCAAGAAAAAAACATTGAAGGAAACAATACCTTTCATGCTCTCAACAGGAGATGTCTAAATCACACTGCAGGTTTAAGTCACTAAATTTAGGAATTTAGAAATGAATGCTCTTTGTACCTACTTGGTGTCTGTACTACTTTATCGGTAAAGTCCCACCAACAGTAAATGTAGCAGTCATTATTTCATGGCTCATGGTTGGTTTCTATACCACGTCACATCTGTGCACTCATCCTTCTCTTTATCACTCATCCTCTGATGATATCTTCTCCCAAAGTAGTAGTTCTGTATATCTGTGCATCTGCATGAGAGCTGCCTATCAGTTGCTTCAGGAATTGACAAAGGCTTTGAAAGTTTTCATAGTTGTATGATTAGCAAGAAGAAAATTAGTACTTTCATCACTTATTTGTCACTGAAAGTGCAAAGTGGAAAAAAGCTGTTCTGTTTACCAGACCAACATGCTATGCCTGGGAGACTTCAATACATGGAGTACAGGGCAGGTGCACTCTGCAGATGTTCTCTCTCTGGGGTGGGAGAAAGGAGCACCTTTCACAGTGTCATTTAGAAAATTACATGAGAAAATGTTATAGCAAAAGCTGATACTCTGAAATAGGGGTATTGGTAACAGTGAAATATGGTAATTCAATCCTTCATTTCCCCTAAGAAAGATGTATTTGTGATGTGCATATATATCTCTTTGGGAGATATAATGTGCAATGTAGAAATGTAACTGTAACAATATTTTGCCCATCTTAATGGGCATGTCAGATGAAAGCAATCCTAGTACACACAGACACTTCTGACTGAGAGCATCTCACTGTACTTTACTTTAAGCATGTTTTCGCTTATGTAACTTCAGGTAGTGCTTAGAGCTGGATTTAATAACAGTCACAAAACACTGTGCAGATACTATTAGTATGAATGAGCCTATTCCAATTAGCCAGACTGTCAGCTAAACCAAATGAATACTCTCCCTAGACTTTTTCACAAGAGCTGAGCTAAACTGAATTCAAGCTGTTGCAGCTTCAGTATACAAGAATGGGTTGATAACACTAAGCTGAAATAAAGGGAGAAAGTCTATGCACAAGCTTTATCAGCACAAGTCTGTCAGCAAAAAGCCTAACAGGAATCTGCAGCACCCTTAATGGAATTAACCCCCAGAACAGAATCTCTTAACAAAATCTAAAAGATTGATGCCTAAAGGAAGCAACTACATATATCCTACAGCAGTGGTAGGAATAAATTATCTTAGTAGTAGAGTAAGTTAAGTAGCATCAGAATGAAGGTTAAAAATCCTAAACTCAGATAGCTACTCCTTGATTCAAAAGTGTGTGTCATGCAATTATAAAGTTTTTTTATTCCCCTAGGCTGCTGGGATTTTCCCAGGATACCCATTCAAGTGTATGTTCAATCAGTACATATTCAGGAATTCACCTCTTGTCTATACAAAGTTTCAAGGAGGTCAAGGAGAATTTTGTCATTGCCTCCAGTGAGGCCAGGCATTTCACCCACCAATCTTGCAGCTGAAGTGAGGTCTTTGGATAAAAACTATGTAAAATGTTAACAGCACAGATCCTGGACACATTTAATAAACTGAACAGGATATCTTTCCATCAAATATTTCATTTAGCTTAATTTATCAACTTAAAACAAGAAAAAAGTTGAAATTGGTTCTTTTTTCTAAAGCAGAGATTTTAAGGGGTGAGTTGTGACAGTCCTGTTCTCTCCAGCCACATCCTTCAGACTGCATGTATTCAGAAATATATTTTGCACACACTTGAAATATTTTAATAAGATCTGTCCTCTCAGAGGCTAAAATCAAGTGCAATACTTTACTCATCAGTTTTTCTCTATCCGAGTCTGAAAAATCACTCAGCAATGGCAAGGTTCCATAAACCACCCACTCTATAACCTAGGGGCTAAGACAGCACAGGGCTGAAAGGAATAAAGAAACAACACTTTCCATATCTTGGGAAAAGATGAATTTGTAATTATTACCATGAGAGGAAACTATCTTTTGCGACTGTTTTCTTCAGAGATGTATGTAACTTCCAAAAGCAAGAAACACCATCTCAATTCATTCTTAAAAATCAAGTGCTGTAACATATTAAAGCTTACTTTTTTAGTGAAAGAAAATATAGGAAAATGTCTGGTTTTATGACTTGTCAGTAGATACTTAAGAAATAATTTTGAAAAAAAAAACCCGAAAAGCCATTCCCCAAAACAAAGAAAAAAATTACAAGTTCAGGTTAGATACAAAATATCAATATATAATTTTAAGTAACTACCTGGAGCCTGTGCCCCAGTCACTTAAGCTTTGCAAAATTCTAAAAAGTTACCTAGCCAACTGCCTTACTCCTTTGAGATAAAAAATTAAATTGGTTGCTTCTGTGCAATTAAGTTTCTACTTGGGGATTAGATTGTGTCATCTGAACTCATGAGAATGTCTGTCTTTATGAGTGAATTTCCCTTGAGATGAGATTTGTGGGAGGGATCTCCTTCCTCCTGGACTGCAAATAAAAGTGTCCAAGAATGTTCCTGGGCACTATATTCCAGCTGGCCCCTAAAGGGCAGTGTCCATGCTGGCAAGCTGATTTTTGGGAATGGCTCCTGAAATGTGTTAGAGAAAAATTTGGGAGAGTACTTTTTGGCACATGCTTAACCCACACCAGGCCAAGCCTTAACGCTTCACTAGTGTGGGCAATTGCAATCCATTGCCCAGGAATATTTCCACCTACTGTCTGATTTATGAGTACAGAGGTGGCCAGAAACACTGATTTATGGCCAGTTGTGCACTTTCACACTTTGTACTGCAATCATGTGTATGCAGGAGAGGACAGGACAGGCACAGCCCTGATGGGAAGTTCAGCTTTCATACCACAGCCCCTGCCTCCTCCCAGCCACACATATTTCAGAGTAACCCACACCTTTTTTTTTTTAAGTCTTTTTCTTCCACTTGGGATGAAGGGGTCTGAGGAGAGCCTTCCTCCCCAAGAACAGTACTGAGAACAGTTAAGATAACCTTCATGTGTGGCTGGGTTTTTTTTTAACAATGGTATTATGGGATCCTCATGCACTAATTTTAAAGAATGAACACAATGTTTCTCCAAAAAAGAAAAGACACTGAGCCATAAAAACATATACATGATAAACAACTGTATAATCTCCATCTCCAGAGCAGCAGAGATCTAAGACAGTAAACCTACTGGTGAAAGGTACTGCTATGAGTTCTGTAAGATGCTCCTGCTTCACTTTACTATTTAATGCAGCTGCATTTAGGTTAAGTTCACAAAGTGAATTTTGGTCCCTTAACTGCTCTACTTACATATTTCATACTGCCATATACTTCAGGCAAGCGAGTGTGAGGGGGTGGGGAGGGTGGGAAGGGAATCACAAAACAGCGCTCCATCAAATTAGCACATTGTCTATGATAATTAAACAAAATTCATAAATAAAATGACCCAAAGCAAATAAAAATATTTCAAAATTTTCTCCTCTTTGCAATGCTTTATGAAAGAGAAATGAGAGAGAAGAAAAACTGCTCCCTTTGTGCATTTGACAGTTTGCATACACCAACTTTTACATGTATCCTACAAGAAACAACACCACTTTAAGTAAATCAGTAATTAATAAAACTGCACTACGGAGGAAGCTGACAAACGTCTGAGTTGATTTTGAGACCTAAAGCGGAAGTGTGTCTAATTACAGAAACAGTTTTAAGTATAACCAACCAGTGCAATTTACTTACAGTGCAACTAATTTTGAAACATGGATTGCTATAGACCTGATGTTTGTATTCATTTCTGAAGATGACAGTGGTAAGTTTGGTCATTAAAAGATTTTCCATTTTAGTGTGCTTTTTTGACACACACTGTAAGAGCATCATAATACATTCTTTCATCAGTAAACGTAGCAGCAACCAAACGATTTATGACTCATTCATATGCACCACTTCCTAATCAAAATAAAACGAGGGTAAAAAAGAATAACTAAAAAACACCCTTTGTTCAAGGGGCTCTCTATGTAAGTTGGTGATTCTTCCTGATACACCCTTGTGTACTGGCTCAAGTACTCTCCAAGTGAAACTTGTGCCTGCAACTCCAAAATGGCATCAAGAAATGCATAACATATCTTGGTGCACCAAGTGGTTTGGTAATTACACAGCAGTCTTTCAGGAAAGCAGAGCTCCTCTGATTATACAGTTCCTTACCTTTTAGAAACAGATTATCTCCCTTGGCAAGACCATTTTAAAATGTAACTTAAACCCCTAAGTATTAAAATATCCATAAATAATCCTACATAATAGCAGACTACATCGTCAAAGCTTCTGATTATTGGTAACTTCTACTGAAATGGGAACCGATTCATTTTAGCAAATTGAAGTCTAGCAATTTGAACATTTTAGTCCTAAGCTTCTGTAATCAGCCTGCATAGTTAAGTCAGAGAAAAAAAAAATTCTTACACCACTTGTAAAGAGACACTTCATATATGTAGCACTCATATCCAAAGGTAGCTACATTGGCTCTCTCCTGAACAATCCCTGTGGCAGAGGAACAGCAGCAGTTCATGCCTTTATGGTAGTAGGACCTCTGCCTCTTTCATCTGAAACACAGTGCCAGTGGGTTAAAACAAAGGGGAACTCCTTAAAGACACATAAAGCCATCTTGAATTATAAAAATCATACCAAAACAATGAAAATAAGATGTTTTCTGAAATAGTGGATTCAATGTCACATGGATGGAAAAAACACTTTATATTTCTGAAAATGCAGGATAAGTGCAGCAAGGTAATCAGGTGTTAGAGCTTGTCCTAAACTTTGAGGCACACAGTACTAATGAGAAAATCATGTTTCATCCTCCTCTTTCCCCTTTTGTCCTATAAGTGGCAGTAAACCTTTATGTATTATGGCTAGGAAAGGTCAAGGAAAGGGATAGGGACCAGAAAGAATAAATATAAAGAGAAATAACAAAGACTGACACATAGGAGTCTCCACAGATTGAAACAGGAAATATTTTTGAAGTCAAAAGTACTATGTATATCTGCACTATATATACACGTGTTTTTTGAGCCAAACTGTCCTGACTTCAGTGAGACATTAGTTTTTATTTGTAAGATTCCAGTTTAAAATCAGATTGTATAAAGAGGGAAAAATGCGAGTATTTTCATTGGTAAGGATTTGCTGTGGTTTGTCACCTGCAATCCCATGTCTGGTGTGCTGTCTACCTGCAATCCCAACTGTCACTGATTTATTTAAGATGACCCAATATGACAAATCCTGACATTTTCAGCAGTATTCATACAGACACTACTCAATCGAGCATGCTCTCACATTCAGCCAATTTCTTTTTGGGACTCTGCACCAGTGACTGATTGAGAAATTAGTCTCACCAGATGAAATCATTATTACTTGCTGTACCTGCACCCATCTAGAAATATCTGAGACAAGACAGGCTGTTCAAATCCATCTTTCCCAACTGTTAATTCCTAAAAATATTTAACTGTTTCACTATAGAACAGAAATGCATTCTGCTTTCTTCATGAGAAAAATCCCTAAGATTTCACTGACCACAAAAAATAATTATTTTGTATTTTGCCAAAGATGAAAAGGGTAATACAGGTAATACTGTACATTTAAATGCTGGGAGTTTAGTAAGAAAGTGCAAAAAAATCTATTGTGTTAATCATCCATGAGCACTTAACTGCTGCACTTCTGCACTTGGAGAATTTGTGCTTTTGAAGATTCATTTGGTAAATCTGTTGAATATGTAAATACTCACCTGAATATGATCTCAAATCCTTTAGGAACACATTTAATTTCCATCTAAAGCACTATTTATTCTCCACTTGAATCCAAGTCTCTTTTTTTTTCTTTTTTTTTACTGTTATGATCCCAATCTCAAAAAAGAAATTATCATCAAGTTTCAAACCATTAAAGAGCAAAGTAATAAAAAAATCTTGAGAATATTAATTGAGGAATTTCTGAGTTTCTCTAAATTTGTTGTATTTATTGTAGCTCATATTATCATACAGAAAAATAATTTGAAAAAATGCTATTTGTTTCCACTGTTAATAGAGTCAACTGTCAGTCCAATCCTACAAGTCTCTATACTTTAAACAAACCTTACAGAATCTGTAAGTTAATGGATCAAAACTCTAAAGAAACAACACAAGAAATGGAGCAAAAATAAGGGTTTTGCTCTCTCTCAAGACTTCATAGCAGTCTAAAATTAAAGTCCTATATGATGTACATCAAGCATGACTTTCATGGTTATCCTCAAATCCTGTGTATGGAAAATTTTTCTTACTTGGACCTCCACTTTCCTATCTTAAAGGATAAAGTAGGCATGCTTTAATAACATTATCTCAATCCACTTGAAAAGCCCTCTTAATTCTTATTAAAACAATCTAATCTGCTTGAGGCAAGATTTTGGTTTTGTTTAGAATACTAAACCTTATCTAATTAAGTGCAATATTAGGATGTTAACTAATATACACAAGCCAGCTTTTAGGAGTCCAGTGGGCACACATGCCAATCCATACTCAAGCCTACACCCCAGGGCCAGTTAGCCCTGCAGACTACACTTCCCTACATCCCTGCTCCCAAGAGTCATACATGCAATCCAATTCCTGGTAATGGGCTTACCTGGGGTGGGGGGCATCCACTATTTTATCCTCATCAAGAACCAAGTGGAAGATGACAACCATTGCTCAGTGTTTAAACCAGCTTCAAATATCACCGTCAACAAGAAGACTTTTCCCATAGAACCTAACTACTGGGCAGACAGAGAACTTACTATACTGAAAAAAAAAAAAAATTATCCACACCCACAATTTTAGTATTGGATTTTAGCTAGTAGGACTTTTGAGTTGTACCCTCTTTGACTGTTGTACTGCTCAGCCAGCCCAGAGTTTTCCAGTTTCACCTTCAGCCTTCTGTAGAGTTATCTTCTACTGAAACACAAATCACTGAAAACACAGGGCTGGCCTTCAGCTTTGTCAAGTTCATCAATACAGTGAAAACACTGGATTTACCGTCTACTGAAAAGAGTGGGATTTGGGGTTTCCAACAAATAGCCTAAAGGTCAAAGACTCCCCCAGTGTTTGTTTTCATCAGCAAGATTAGCCTAGGACAGTCTAGGCATAAGCACCTAACCTAGTCCAAGAACTACAATCAGTGAACAGAAACACATGATGGTTATCAACTCTTTCAAGAACAAAATTGCTAAAAAAAAAACCCCTGTAATTAAATAAAAATCTGTTTAGCAGCAGCCAAGCACAGTCTCACATATACACTCCAATACTCAGTTACAGTTTACTGATGTGCTTTAAATAAGGACAAATTACTCATGTAACATAAGCTACCTTCTTTCTGGCAAATATAGAAATATTCAGAAAGCTAAATATATACTGTTCGTCTTTGTATACCAAAGTATCCAGCCAGCTGGTGCAGAGAGGAAAGAAAACCAGCTTACAATTTTCACCAGAGAGGTAAGGAAGAAAAAAAAAAGAAAGAGAACAAGCACTTTTTAATTTCACTCCATGATTGATAACCAATATGCACAAACACACAGTGTAAGATTTTTGAGTACTACAGACCTATGTAAAATCATCCAAACACCAGACCTGAGATGAAAATTAAGGGGCAAAAAGACAGAACATTTACTCAATGCTCTGGTTTTCAACTTTTAGTGAGTTCTTAATTTATTAGTAATAACTTGTTTTTCTTGGAGGGAGTTCAGAAAAGGCTGTGAGACTTTTTTAAGCATCAGCTTAAAAATACTTACAACTATTCTTAAATGCCAGCTTAAGAAATGTATAAATAAAATTGAACATTAAGACCTCTAAACTTGGAGAGACATACTCAGAACAGGAAATGATAGTTTGTTAATAAAGAAAGGTAAATCATTCTCTAGGCTTCCGGTGGGAAACTTGGCAGGGAAAGGATTTTGACCTCAGTGGAAGGTAACTGCCACAAATGACAAATCAAGCAACTTTCTTCTTACAAGTGAGGCAAATGTTTGACATAAGTCTGGACTGCATTCAGATCTATCATTCCCTGTGGCATATTCTACCTTCAACAAATAATCCTGCAAGCTTTTTGCATTGACTGTATTAATTACCCTTTTTTTTCCCTTCTCTCTCACTGAGTAAAGCCATGCAAGCCTAACATTTTTTGTGAATGATAGTTATTTCCTATTTGGAGCACAAAAGCTCATCACTTATAGAATAGGTCAAGCTTTCAGTGTCTATTAGTCCTAGTCTGGAATGAATTAATGCATTTTCATGCTATTTTCATTTTCCTTTTCTGTTATAGGAAGAGTATATGGGACATTTGTGCAAAGGAAGGGTGTAAAAATCCTGCATTGTTTTCAGGTGAAGAAGTAATCAACAACAAAAGAATACACTTTAAAAAATCTCTTTTTGGTTTCATATTAGACTCACTGTGACTATAGCACTGTGAAGTTTGCAATTAGAAGTATTAATTCTCCCAACTCAAAACAATAAATGGAGGGAAAAAATGACAAGTACTCCAGTTTAATTTCAAACGTTAATATATTTTCTATTTTATAGTGAACATATGCATCGTTCACCCCTTATTTGCAGCAACTATGACGTCCTCATAAAAAGGGGTGACATTTGTAAGATGCCTCTTAAAATAAATATTTCTTTTTATAAAATAATAAAACTTCAAATAAATATTCTTTACACTAAACAATATGTTGAAAAAATTAGAAAATAAAGGCTGAATTTTACTGTAACTGTACAATATACATGAAGTCCAAAGGGAAATCAAAGTCTTGTAATAGAAGGTTTCTGTAAGACAAAATACAATCTAAAAACATACTGATTGATTCACATTCTTCCGAATGTACAACATATTAGTATAATATTTTGTGACTGTGCCATGTCTTATGACAGCACTTACTTTTCACAGTTGAAAATATTATTGTATATACAAAAATATAGCACATTATCTCTGGCAGAAAACAATGAAAAAAAAGGAGTCATTTGCTAATTTACAAATTTTGCAAGTACTATTCACAAACAATAGAGTTGCCTAGGAGTGTCTGTGTTGCTTTAGCTTATGCAATATGTGGGTCACAATGTACTGCATCCCTTTTTTCCCCTGTATGCCACTAGCTGGATTCTAACAAGCGTATCAGTTAAGATGGCACACACACAGAAAAGCATTTCACTGCAAACAGCGAAGTACATCCCCAACCCTTCTACTACAGTGCCAAGACCATAGCTGCTTAGTTGGTTGCATATGTACGTTAAAATAATAATCCTTGTTACTTTAGTATTTCTGGCTAGCGATGCTATGTTGGCTTTTCAAAGTTCCTGGGGGGAACGCTGGGAACTTTGCAGCAAATAGTGTTGGAGTGCTTACAGCGGCACCCAGGCCGATTTACCCGGTCGTAACAGCCCTGGCACAACTTAAGGCAACCCTTGGCTGGTAGGTAACACCACAAGCAAGGCAGAAAGAGGGACACTACACCCATGGCGGACCACCTAGTGCAGCAATGTGACTGACTGCAGGAGCAGGGGTTGTCAGCACAGTTGTCCTCGTCATCATTAGAGCAGTGATAGAAGAGGCCCTTCACACAGCAAACGCAAGTCCCGTAATCAACCACGTTCTGGGCTGAGCAAAGACACTGCTTGTCACAGATCCAACACGAGGGGAGGGTCCTTGGATAAGTGCACTCCTTGCACTTACACTTTCCACAGTCCTCACACCTGTAGCTGTGTGCTCCCAAGTCTTCTTTGCTCAGTGGCTTCAGCTCACTCGACTTAAGCTCAGACTTGGGCTGCATTCGGACTATCCCGTCAGCAACCGGCCCCGAAGATGATCCTAGAAGTCTTTGTTCTGACGAATTACTGCTCGTACTTGTCCTCGTACTGCTCCGTGAGCCTGTGCTGACTGTGCTGATGGATCGGGACAGAGGCGCTCGAGGAGACGCGTGTGTTTGTGTGTGCTGGATCCGGCTAAAATGACGATGCTCAGGCAAGCCATGGGGCCTCTCATTTTTGGGCTGGGCTGTTACCCGAGGAGAAGACTTGACCCCCGGCCGTGGAGCCACCGTAGGTCCCTCTGTGTACTCATTGGTGTTTCGGATGGCTCTGATCTGGTCCAGCGACAGGACGTGAACCTGCTGCATCAGGACATCCCGCAGGTCGGGCTCCCCGTGCGGTCTCCCACTGTCACGCCGAGCCTGTAGCAAGGGCTGCGACCCACTGCCGTGCTGAGTCTCCATCAGTGCCCGGAAGCTTGCTCACCCCGGCAGGCTTAGAACACATCTGAAATCCTGGAGCAACAAAGAGAGGATTCACTATTGCAACACATCTCATGCTCTCTCCAGCAGCCTTCCAAGCCTGCAGGACCCCACAGCACTGCACACAATCAAGTAATGCATCAGCCATTAAAACAAGGAGTCACATCTGGGACAAGCACAGTCAGCTGAGTGCACTTCCCTTGGCCTGTTCTGCCTACTGCTGTGAAGAGCTTAACGGGATTCTTTCCTAGGACCATGAAGCTTAACTTGTGGCTCTAGAAAGTCTAGGTATTACTCCTGCTAACTAAGGCTTCCCAGGCCATCTTCTGGTTAGACCATGGCCTTTAAAGTGATTATGTTTTAGCCACTTGAAGTGACACTTCTTTTCACATCAGGCTACTGAAAACCTTATATTAAAAAAAAAAAATCTACCTTGCAAGTATTCAGCAAGTGCAATGTGACCTGCTGATGACAGACATAATTCTCTAATTTTGTTTAAAACTGGATAATATTTTGGTAGGCTAGTCTTTTTACACATTAAACTTTACATGATGTAAATAGGAAATTTTAGTTTAATACCAATGGTCCCAAGAAAAACACTAAATAGCAATAAAATGTTTGAGGTTAGACATTAAATGAGTTAGTGCTACCAAAAACTTCAACAGCACAAGTAAAAATATCTCTCTCCAGTATTTTAGTGTGTGTCATACTGGTGCACACCACTGTGATTGTTATTTTAAGGCTCAATACTACAAAAGCAATGCCACCACAGTTGTTTGGGGTTTTTTTTAACGTGTAAAAAATTCCATAGACTACATTTCAAACTGTAAATATTACCAAGAGTGGCTTGTGGGACAGAGGCATGCATAATATAATCAAATAATGCCAGCATCCAAGAAGTCTACTTGATTGTGAATATTACTGTAAAGGATCATTAACTACAAAGTAGAAATGCAGACTTTAGAATTTAAATGAAAACCTAGTAAAAGACACAGAAGATGAGAACTTGTAAATAACTTTCACACTCAAATATGCACAAGTTTCAAGTGCTGCCCTCTAAATTAGTTAATATTTGTTTTGCCTTTATCATTTCTTAAAGTGGCTCCAAAATCCAATTACCTACACAAAAATCCAGAACAGTATTTTGCAATTAAAACCCAAGCAAGAACCAAACTTACAAGGACCACACAACGTCTTCAATTATACCTAGAAAGAGCACCACAGTGTTACTCTGTACACATCAGTTACCAACAATAATGCTGTACTGCCGTATAATAAAATATAGCCAAACAGTTTAACAATGAGTATCTCAAGACACTCTCTTTATTCTAACATCAATGCAAAACATTTAACCTTTTAATTCCTGGCTCCCTTCCTTCAAGAGTTTTTCCTTAAAAAAAA
>VZTN01021392.1:63511-78685 GCA_013400515.1 Erpornis zantholeuca
CCCCCCCCGCTCCTTTTTTTAAGCCTAAAAATTATTTAAGCACAGGAAATCAAGCATGTCAAAGTTTGGCAAAGCAGTTTGGGTGATTTAGCAATTACAACACTTCTTTCTCTATTAGCCAATCCTTGGGCTTTGACTTTTTATCTCCTCATTTCCACTGCTTTCTGCATCTGCTCCGATGACTGGGGTAGCTCATCCTTTGTCTTCCTCACAGCAAGGGAAGTGATCTGCATGGTTTGCAAGGAAAAGCTGTTAACTCTGATTCTTCACTTTCACAGGAACTCTGTATCCTGCAGTTCAAAAAGATGTCATGGACTTAGCCAATCGAGTTATTTAGGAACAAAACCCCTGAACCTGAGAATTACTGAAATGTCTCGCCGTAGGCAAGTCTGGACGTCTGTACTTTGCTTAGTACCCTTAACTATCTGATGCAGGCAGTGTTGATGCATTGCCACATGTGATAGATACATCATACATAATAACGTGCATAATAATGTGTTGGATGCATTAGATTTTAAATATAACTACAGGTTTTTCTCCTAAGGCCTCTGCAACCTCAGGCTCTGATGCTGCAGCTGGACCCACACGGGCCAACATTTGTGTTTGCACCAACCCCCTTTAGGAGCCCACCTGCCTGGATCTGATTTCAGCCTTGGAGCTGTCATTTCCTGCCATCGCATGAGGCAGTTAGTGCATGCTAACTAACTAAAACTCAGATCTGTTAGACTTAGTGTTGCTGTTTAGCAATGCCCAGTTCTGCCAATATATTCAGTGCTTGGAACTGGTGATACACTTAGGAAATAGAAAGCAGGGGTCAAATATTCTTTGCAATGTTCTGCAATGTCGGTACACTGTGACTAAAATATTGTATTCTAGCCAGAAATGTAACTCTTAAAAAAAAACCTGACAGAAAAGCCAGAGGACGAAGTAAGGAGAAAATCCAGCTTTTTTGGAGGTTTGGAGTCTGTGAAAATCAAGGCAAAAAAGAAAGTGCTTTTAATGCTGCAGCAATAAATTCTCCTTACTCACATAACATAGGATATATGTTCTTATTTCTTTATCATGACACCTATTAGCAAGAATATCACTGTTGCCTTAAGGGTGGCCAGAGGGTATTTATTTGAAACAAATGGTCATGACAAAGGAGGTGTGTGGCAGCAGGTTTAAGTCTGTGATCTGCGCAGTTCACTCCATGGCATTAACCCATCCATTTTGGCAGCATTGTACTGGTCAGGCCATGGGAAGAAAGATTTGCATATTTTTAAATTTTTTTTTTAGTACAGTAACATACTGTTTGTCTTTCGCTTGCAATATGATATGTTTGTATGTCTGTTAATATAATTTCATCTCCTTGTGGGTGTGGTTTCAGTTCATCTATCCACAGCACAATTCTGCCCTAGTTTAAAGGCTAAGGTAACGTAGGCTTGCTAAGTGCCTGAGACTCGTTTTCAGGCAATTTTAGCCAAACCTTACAGCATGCTGTAAGACAGGGCCCTTCTGAATATCTTTTGAAATCTTATGGGAGTAAAAGCTGTTCAAAACCTCAGACCAGATGCTTTGGTAGGATCCAGCCTTTAGCTTGCAAATTACTTCAGGCAAGGATCTCCTTCCTGTTTGGCAACTTCCTTGAACACTTTTGCAGCCGGATACATAAACTGTTTATTATACTGAGGAGGAGATACTCATCTGGGGTGATTTACCATTGCTCACTTCCATCCTCTGAGAATCCAGCACCATATGGAAGTCAGAGGTTATCCATGTCCTGCAAAGGGAACCCATGATGGAAAGCTTTTACCGTAAAAACCTGTTTTCTTACTCTCCTTTGCTGTGATCGAGAATTACACATTCTCTTATGTCACATTATACCAGCTAATCTAAGGTCTGCTCACACATCGAATACAGCAGTATTTTGCTGTTAAAATGAGTGTCACTTTAGAACCTGCCACCTTGAGGGCTTTGAGGTGTGTCTTTTATGCTGGGGAACAATATGAAAATGCCCAGTTAACAAGTTTGCTATTGCCTTTGCCCAGCAGTGCAAAATGATTGCTTAACCACCATTAGATCAGTGGAGAAAAAGAATCCCACAACAAAACAATAATTAGGATCAAAACCTCTGCTGTTCACTGACCTACATGTAGAAGAGCACTTGAAAAACCATTACAGAATATGTGAGCTTATTCCCTAGCAGAGCTGAATCCTTCACTTCCCAATTCTTCTCATATCTTTGGGTAGGCAGAAGAAAAAATCCAGTGCTTTGGAACACTGCTGGCAGATAAAAACTCAGTGTCAGTACTTTCCTGACAGGCTTTTCCTACTTAGCTATGCTCATTTTTAATGGGGGATTAGGAGCAAGTATGACAAATATTTTTCTTCCGATGTACAAACACGTCTGTGAGCTAAGGCTGAGAATCCTGCCATATGAAAAGAATGACAGCAAGATGGCAGGAGAGCTGACAACATGTGCTGAAAGAGGAGTGACATCAAGGCTGACAGAGAAGCTTAACTGGACAGTCAAGTGTGAAGAAAGTGCAGCTGGACAGGTGTCTCTAGATGACAAGATGGGAGAAAAAAGTGCCAAGAACTAGTAACTGTCTGAACAGGGTATCCATTTCATTAATTTCTACATTTATTTATATTTTTATTTCTTGCCTTATAGCCCTGGAGAACCATGTGTTGTCTGGATTGCAGTGAGGAAACTGTTTTTACTTTTACTTTGCCTTTGCCTCAGTCTTGCAGTCACACACTCCCTTAACACTTGTTGTGAAATCTACACTCTAATAAAGTCAAAGGGAATTTTGCCATCAAGTTTAGTGTGGCCAGGATTTTATGGCAGTGTCAGCAGTGTTGTACTTGCACAGACCAATCTTAAAATTTGACGACAAGTGGGGAACTTTTCCCACATTTCTCCCCACTCCTCTTCCCAAAAGAAAGATGTAAGCTGCTGTTGAAAGACAGTTAATGGTACTCTAGTCAGATCCGTGTAAACTGTGTGAACTTGGAGGAAAAACACTCCTTTTGCGAAGTATAGGCTAAACACAGCCTGCAAACTCAATTTATCCAGCTTTTAAGCTACTCCCAGGAATAGCTGCAGGAGCAGCTTGGGAATAAATTACATAGCAAATTCATTGTTTCTGGGAAACATGGTGCTAGTTTGCATGCCAGTCCAATGGACAACTCCATGAATACTCTAGCTTGGGCTATGTGAGTCATAAATGCTGGGATAGAAGGCTCTCACTGTCTCTTAAAAGGAGGTATTTGTCCAGACAGCCAGAAAATATTGGTAACTACTGATTTAGATCACGGTAAAATTTTCTTTTGAGATTCTTGTCAGTGCTCCCACCATTCAACCAGGAAGAAGCTGGGCTGCCAAATGAATTGAGGTTGAAACCTGTTTCTGAGCATATCTCTGGGTTCAGTAGCACATAAATGTAACAGATGAAGCTTTGAATCTTTTGAAGTCTATAGGAAAACTACCCTTCACTTTGATGAGGTCTGAATTTCATCTTTTTCCCATCACCTTCTTCTTCCCCGTTCACTTAATTCACCTCATAAAACAAAAACTGAGGCCCATGTGTGTTTTTGTATAACTGTCTAGATTCCTTTGAGCCATGCACTAGCATACAGGCTCCATTTGTATGTACAAAAGCCAGCTATACATATGCAATTGCACTAACAGTGCATGAGAAGATCCTCTACAACCTTAGGCTTCAACTTATGAAAATCTGATTCTGGAAGCTTTATGGTTCCAGAGTCTTTTAGGGAGAGTCAGGGAGCCAAGGGATGTGTCTGTCTGCTACATTTTTCAATGAGTTTTTACTTGGGAATAAAACCTGCAAGATGCTGAGTGCTGCTGTTTGCTTTAACAAGAGTCCCTTTGAAGACATGGTAACGTGGGATCCAATTTTGTGAGAATCCGATAATGAGAATCATGAGGAAAAGAAAAGGTCTTAATTTGACTCTGTCTTTGGGTTTCTGGAGTCCTTTGTATGGATTTTGTAGTGCGTAGAAGAGCTTAACACACATTTTCCCTCCGTCTGGAGTCAGGGGGCGAGCAGGCCCCGCCGTTTTCAGCCGCGCAAGGAGCGCAGACATCACGCGTCTCATCCTCAGAAGTTCTGCTTTCACTTGGCTTCAGAGGCATGGAAGTTTTACCTGAGTAATGACAGGAAGATAAGGCTCATTAGCTAATTAATTCTCACAACGCCCAGGTCACACCCTTTCCGTAGCCGGTTGGGCACAGGTGTGTTGGACATGTGGATGTGCACAAACATGCCCTTTGTAGAGCAGCATCTCCCCTTTGTGCAGTGCCTGCTGTGCCTGAGCGCATCTTGTGCTGCTAAGTGAGAATGGTTTGAAGATGATTTTTGTTACACAATTTAGCCCCCGTGCCCTGGGATATCTTACCTCTCATCTTGGAGAAATTCCCTCCCTGGGTCTGCCTTGGTGTTCCAGATGCTAGAAGTTAATTATCCTACAGCAATCTGACACCTGTGTTACCTCACAGCTGTATTTGTGATGCATAAAAAGGTGCTTTTAGCGCCGAATGTGCGATCATTAAGTTTTAAAAACATTTAATTGGGGGGCTGGAAATGGGAACAGGAAAGGACAAAGCTCCCCTTGCAGGTTTGAAGCCCACAAAAAGCAATGCTCTATGCTCCCTCTGCTGGCACCGGGGCAGCCAGTTCTTCCTCTCCGAGATGGATTACCACAACAAGGCACCCACACTTTTTCAGCACGAGAAAACTCATACATTTAATGGCATTGCTTTTGTTAGGTGTAATAAGTAATAAGCCATTTAAGATTTTCTTCCCCTCATTCTGTTTTTTCAGAAACAAGGGTTTGAGAAAGAAACAAAAAGCATAGCTAGGCTGCATGATTCTGCATTTATACTTTTATCTAGCCTGAATGCACTGCTTCTTGTTACATAAGCTACAGACAAATAGGGGAAAATACACATTTAAGGTATCATTCATAGTGAACAGAGCATTTGTACTATATTATTCTTATTTTCAATTTGGGTATTTTTCTCATGAAAATCATACCTAGGCTGAGTGTTGCTATTCTATGACTTCTGTTTTTCATTCTAGCTGTTTTGGAAGTTCTTAGGTTATTAATATAACTAACCTATTTATTTAAATGGTTCAATGAATATTAAATAAGGTTTTGCATTTCCTTTAACAAATGTAATACATGGTAATATTTTCCTTTAGTGAATGACCATTGGCACTGGTTTAATGAGCTGCAATTTATCACAGGTGATAATTGTGACTTTTAAAATCTCTGATTTGTGAAATTATATTTATTTAATTTCAATTGTCAAATGAAGAGGACAATTATTTTTCAATTTTTTAATGTAATACTTTTTGATGATTCTGACAAAAAAATAATGCTAACACGCAATTATTTTATTTATTCCTTCTCTTATTTGGGTATGCTTTTGCTTGCAGTGGAACCATTGGTGTAAATGAACAAGAACTATGTTTTTTCCTAACTTTGGCTAAGAAGCAGTGCAAAACCTTTGGGTCAAATGACTGAACCATCACTGGTCAGGTACCTCTTGAGGAAGAAGTACAAAGCTCCCCTTGAGGAGAGGAGCAGAAGTGAGAGAGATGTGCAAACATTGGCTCTATAGTGATTCTTCTGCGCTGTCCGTGCTGGAAGGAACTGATGAAGATGCTGCCCATCAGCTGTAGTCCATTGTTCTTATTTTCTGCCTCTTTTTTATTCACTTTGGTTCATGCAAAGAAGGATATAGCTGGAAGAAGAGCTGAATTTCCAGAAGGCAGATCTATTAACAGTTTTGCTTCAGAAAAATAAAGAAAATGCAGTAGGGGTTAATTTGGTGTAATAGAGAGGCTTTGGTGTGGTGCAGATGGGAAAAGCACATCTTATGCAGACAAGCATGGCTGAAGTCAACCTCAAGGCTTACCAAGGTCAAAATATCAATGCACACATACAGTAGTGGTCAAATAACTCTTGGACAAATTTGGGACAATCTCAGCTTCAGACAACATTCTCAGCTGCAGTCACAGAATACTATGACTAATTTTGAAGGTTTGACTTACTCTTCTCTCTCTAAAATCAATGACAGTGGTTGACGCTATGACCAAACAAATTTCTTGAAACAGAATCTTTATTCAGTACAGAGACACTTCAAAGAAAACACATTTGAAACCAATTAAGAAATATATGCATATCTAACTTTTCCTTGAGGCCTATCTTTCCTTAGATCTGAAGGGCCTAACGAATTTCACTGCTTTTCACAAACTTTCTTTCTCTTTCTCTTTCTCTTTCTCTTTCTCTTTCTCTTTCTCTTTCTCTTTCTCTTTCTCTTCTCTTTCTCTTTCTCTCTTTGTCTTTCTCTTTCTATGTTTCCTTAACAGCTTCTTATAAGTAACTACCACAGGATAGGAAATGTTTTTCCTGTTCCACAGTGGGACAAGACATTTAAAATTTTTACATAATTCACACAAAAATTCCCCTCCCCTTTCCCAAAGATTACTGCTGAATAAATGAAAATAAATAAGATTTTGCACTTAAAAGAATATGTAGTCATTTACACCAAGCAAAATATTTTCCATAGGCAAGCATATAGTGCTGAGATTCTTTAAAATGCTGCTCCAGTAGCTTGTGTTGAATGAGCCCTGGTATTGCTCTGGCAGCTTCCCCATTGCCACCTGCTCAGAGGATTAGCTGGAACCTAGAAGGACTGAAGGGAAGAACTGCTCATCAGCTAAGCAGGGGAAGCCAAGGGAAGAGAATGTGGGTGGAAGACATTTTTTTTAAGTTAAGTAGTTAAACAAAGAATAGTAAAATGAAGAAAAGTGCAGTCTCAACTCAGCTTGGGGCTGGTAGATTGTATAACCTAAAGCAAAACGTCACAGTATGAGCTTCTATTTAATTTGGAGGAGGCAGGCTGATGGAGAATTCTGAACTGGGGTGGTATAAAAATTTCTCTGAATTTAACCCAAATAATGCACCAAAAACCACAATTTCCTTCAGTAACCACAGTTTTAAATGGATGTGATTGAGGGCCGTGTTCTGAATGGAAAAAGCAAAAGGAAAAATTGTGTGAGAGTTCTCTGTTGATAAATCCTATTGTGGAGTCTTAGAGCAGACTGTAGTTCAGCTTCTGACATAATGAGTTGGGATATGACAGCTGTACATGTTAGCAGCTCGAGTTAAGTGAGGTGAGTGGGTATTTGTACTTTACTTTCCCATGTACTAGGACACTGTTGGTCTCTGGGGAAGAAGCAGCTGATGTTTATTTCTCTTATTTTAATGCAAGTAGTTCTTGTTTAAAGCTGAGAAAATTCCTTGTCAATAATTTGATCAGAAATATTACAATCCCACAAAGGATTTTCTGATAGGAAAAAGCTCCTTCCCCATCTCTTGTCTAGCTTTAACAATGTGACCCATGATTATTTTTTTCTTTCCCCTGTCCAGTTGTGGATGGGAACAGTAGAGCAGCTTTGGTGGCTGCCTGGCATCCAGCCAGGGTCAACCCATTGCATATGGTAATTCATTTCATTGACCAAATTGCAAACATAACTCCCAAAATTGTTATTTCCTATAATTTTATTTAGCAGTCTGATCAGTTGTACAACTGCCACGGGTACCATTCTGCTGGATCAAATGTCAGTCTGTCCCAAAGGTTTGTGCCAACTTTTGGGAGGAAACATGATCATACATTTCAAAGTCAGATAGTATTACATCTCACAAAATTAGGCAAAAAAAAAAATTCTCTTTTTACGTGCACACTCAGAAGGCAAATCTTCTTCTACTGGTAACTGGATTTTGGAGTCATTCTGCAGTTTGCTGTAGCTGCTCACGTATAACCTCAAATAAAATGTTTGCATTCATTTAGCCCAGAGGGTCATGAAAACGAATTTTATGGACAATACATTATTTTGTTATGATACTTGATTTAGCACTATTTTCGTGTGCTCATTAGTAGCATCCACTTCATGGGTAATTTAGAACAAAGCCATCCAAGTGATAGCCTAAGTGATATTGTAGCACAGAGGCCAGTTCAAGTCGTCAGGACAACTATGACATCAGATAGGAATTATTTTCCCTGAGAAAATGTCTGTGATACGACCCATCCCACAGTAGTCAGGAAGTTGTGTAGCATGAAGGTGAATTAGTGTTGGGAGTCTGAACAGCTCACACAATATGCATTGGATCTGCGCAGTGGGAAAAATAACGGGTTTATCATGGGTAGAATGGACAAAGGATGATTCCAATCCTACTGAAAATTTCCCCCTAGCTACACCTGTGAGAACCCTTGTACAAACATTACCCAAGTACTGAGTTCGTACAGTGATATGCCCAAGAATGAGATTTGAATGCTTGCACACATAAGAAGGAAATCACTGCTGTGCTAAGGCAGATGGACTGTGATAGCACACTCTCCTTTTCAAGGATAAGCCTAAGGTAAGTGATGATGGAGGAATCAGAGAAAGACTAACAGGTTAAATAAATGTTTAGAATTCTGTGTACTGCAAAGAATTTGTCTATCTTGTCTTTTTCTTTTTCCCTTTTTTTCTCCAATTTCAATAGCATAAATAATCTCCCAGACACTTAACCTTATCTGTAGCTACACTGGAAAGGTGGAATTTAATGGAGTATGGTTAATGGACAGAAGCAAGCACTTTTAGAGTATTTCAGATGGCTGCTGTAGGTGAAGATGAGACACATCATGCAAGTGCTCTCCAGTAGCTATAAAAGAAACCAAGATGACTAATTTGGAGGTAGATGTCTTTAAGTATTGTGATAGCTTTGTCACAGAGCTCTTCATTAGGTCAGGTGGAAATCATTGTAATTCAACTCCTATCTCTAAGTTTCTTTGTAGTCTTGTAGTGGGAGAGCACTGGTGTTTCATATAAACACATTGGATTGCTGTATGTATGCAATATGTACATAAAAGACAGAAAAGACAAAAGGTATTTCTCTTAGTTCTTTATGAGAGAAACACATACTGGAGCAATTAGTATAATCTAGGATAATATTAGAGGAAATAATAATGCAACTGTGGCCATAAACCTCTTCTTTACACCTGCAAATGGAGAAACTGATTATTCCTTTGGATACATTTGCTGGATTTAAGCTCTGTCCTGTAGGGAGGTTTATCCTTTCTATATGAGAAACAATATTGACTTGTGTTGCAGTGTGCTGGCTGCTGGATCAGCTGTCACCAGATAACAATGTGTAATTGCAAACTGCCTGCATGAGAACATCCTGTCGCCTCCTCTCCAAGAATAACTTCATTGCAGAGTACATTGTTCTGCAGGGTCACTGCCAGTGAAGTCACGTGCTGCAGACCTCCAAGAAGAGGAACTGTTACAATGGTCCAAAAAATCCACATTTAAAATTAAAAAAAACCCCAAACAACCAAAAAATGAAAGAAAGAAAGAAGAAAAAAGCCCTCCCTAGCTTCTCCTTTCCCCCCAAACCCAACCAAAAATACCCAAACCAACAAAGCCCAGCAAAAGAGCCCCAGTGGTGAAATTTGCAAGGAACAAAAATTAGGCCTGCTAAAGTAAAGGAACTCTCTTTTCTTGACAACCTTAACATTCCCTTTACACCACAACTATGATTACATACTTTTTTTTTTTTCTTTGGGGCCTCTGACACATTTACTACACAGCATAGATTGTCTTCTTTGATTTTTGTCTTGCTTGACATTTCCTAGGTGTTATTTCATACTGCTGATTATTAATTGTTTGCAAATGCATTGTAGTTTCGACATTCTTGTCCTTATGTTATCTCTTGTTGACATTGCTGGCAGTTGTAGGTGTCACAGCTGTAGGACTTACAGAAGAAATTCAGTATATATTTATGTGTGGGAAGACACTATCACTATTTTTTCTTTCCAGTCTTTTAAGTGGTCTTTCCTCTCACCCACAGTGTTGTAACACTGAGATAGTTACTGCCTTATATATTCTTTTAGAGTTGCTGTAGCTACAAAAATAAAGAGCAAAGAAATAAAAGGACATTTTCTGTGTATTGGGAAAGAAGTGAATGTTCTATTTGTAATGGAAAGCACAGATATAAAAGTATATCTATTTTCTCAAAATGGTAGTCCATTTTAATTTTTCTCCATGTTTTTCATGGGCTCACATTGCTGATGAAATATGCAATTGCCACACACTGTATTTAATAAACATAGGCACATAGAGGTGGCCTTTCATCCTTTTTCTGATTCCATAGTGAAATGGTTAATTTTAGATTACTGGTTGCTAGTGAACAGTGGTCATCATGCAGGTGTTACCTTAGTTGCAAGGGGAATACTATATGGATTATATTAGAAAATATCTTTGAAAATAGTCTTTTCCTTAAGAAGCAGAATTTTATAAAGCTCAGATTTTTTTAACAGTTATACTGCTGAGTAATGCAGTGTTCTAATAAGTTCATTTCGTAAGTTCATTTCGAATTGAGCAGAATGCATGAAAAGAAAATTAGTAATTTTAGACTGGGTTTCCAATAATTCGGTGATACAGGTTTTCTGTCAGATCTGATGGCAAATGAATTATGCTGTCCTTTTCATTAGAAGACAATGATTGCCAGGAAGATAAAGCGGTTTGTTGTGGCACACACACATGCATACAATACTGCCTCAGTCAGCCTGAGACACAGGTCTCCTGCATGTTTCTTCCTGCAGCTTGTGGCCAGTAGGTTTGCTCCATTTTGGAGATGGCAGGGCCCACTGTGGTGACAGTGGGCTGGCAGTGGTTATAACTTCCAGTAAAAAATGTGCACTGTGTGTTCATTTATATTGATGGCTCCCTCACGTTCCCAGCACTGTGCCATTAAAGGTGTTAAATCATTTATTTTCTTCCTACTACAACATACTTCTCAAAATGCATTCCTTTGATAGCTGACATCACTGTAACACATACAATCTAAAACTTCTGAAAGCAATCAGGATTACGTTCTCCCATTTCATCCCTTTGATTTAAGAGATTAGACAATGACAATATCTCCTAGGTCTTTTATTTTCCTCACCTTGCCAATATCAACTTTTTCTACCAAAGTTTCTATTTTTTTCTGTTGGCTTAACCAGTCAAAATTAAGCATTTCTTGCAAGATATTTATTTCACTTACATTTCAGAGGTTATTAAATCTCAGTATTGCATGTTTTCCTAATGGTAGGCCTAACATTCATCTTTGTTAATATTGTCCTTTTTCTTAATTTTACTCTCTTAAACAGGCCTACATCATTCTGTGCACTTTTGTGGTGAAATCTTAAAGAAAAGATAAACTTCATAGAGAAGTTTATGGGAAATTTGGCATCAACATCAAAAAGGGTAGAATCTCACACTTGGTTTTGTCAAAGGGTACTTGTATTTTTCAGGGTGAGGAAGCCTTACATAAAATGCTTACCACAGAGCTTTGAGAGAGCAGGATTGGAGTAGAACACAGCACATGTTAGAATATCAGGCCAAAAGGGTGCACTGTCCAGACCTAATACAAATACTCTTACCATAAAGATGATATGCTATTTTGACCATTCACAAAAACCAGAGCTAAAGGTGTTGCCGTCTGAATTTCTGAATTTTCTTTTATTTTGGAATCAACTTCACATATCACATGCATGCATTAATTCATCCTCCTAGATTTCCTAACATTAAGAAAGCAAGGGTGGGATTTGTCTCATATGACTTGACGCATGTGCAAGTTAGATGTCTAAATCTAAATTAGGCTGGTTTTTATACCCCCAGGAGAAAAGTAGGCATCTCTGGATGTGTCTGATGTTATTCCAGAAGACATTATTATTGTACAGAGTTTATGTCATGGTTTTACCCCAGCTGGAATCTAAGCCACACAGAGCCGCTCACTCACACACCATTCCAGTGGGATGGGGAGTGGAATTGGGAGGGTAAAAGGGAAAACTCATGTGCTGAGAAAGATACAGTTAAATAGGAAAAGTGAAGTTGCACGCACAAGCAAAACAAACCAAAGAATTCATTCACCACTTCCCATGGGCAGGCAGGCACTCAACCACCTCCAGGAAAACAGATCTCCATCATGGGTAACAGTGACTTGGTGTTGTGGTTTAAGCCCAGCCAGAAGCCAATTACCAGGCAGCTGCACTGTCACTCACCCACCGCTGGGTCAGCAAGAGAACTGGAAGGGTAAAAAGTAGAAAACTTTTTGATTGAGATAAAGACAGTTTAACAGATAAAGCAAAAGCCATGCATGAAGCAAAGCAAAACAAGGAATTAATTCACTGTTTCCCATGGGCAGGCAGGTGGTCAGCCATCTCCAGGAGAGCAGGAGCATCACACATAACAGTTACTTGGGAAGACAAACATCTTCATTCCAAACATCCCCCCTTCCTCCTTCTTACCCCCCTCACTTTATTTACTGGGCACGATGCCATATGGTCTGGAATATCCCTTTGCTCTGTTGGGGTCACCTGTCCCAGCTGTGTCTCTTCCCAACCTCCCATGCATCCGAACTTTCTTGCCAGCATGGCAGTATAAAAAGCAGAAAAGGGCTTGGCTCTGTGTGAGCTCTGCTCAGCCATAACAAAACCATCTCTGTATTATCAATCCTGTGTTCAGCACAAATTCAAAACACAGGCCCATACAGCCATTGAGGAGAAAATTAACTCTACCCCAGCCAAGACCAGCACACTTGGGAAGACAAGAGCCATCGCTCTGATCATCCTCGTTTTCTTTCTCCTTACGTTAGCTTTTTGTGCTGAGCTTGACAACATGTGTGATGGGATATCCCTGTGATCAGCTGGGGTCACCTCTCCTGGCTCTGTCCCCTGGCAGCTTCTCGTGCACCCTCAGACTACTTGCTGGTGGGGTGGTGTTAGTAGCAGAACAGGTCTTGGGTTTGTGCAAGCCCTCCTCAGCAATGATGAAAACATATCTGTGTTGTTAACATTATTTACACCACAAATTCAAAACACAGCCCCATACCAGCTACTGTGGAAAAAAAAAAAAAAGCAACAAAAACTCTCTGCCAGCCAAAATCGGGACAGGTAATTTCCTGTTCTTCTTTGTCTGTCATGACAAACCCAAAGATATTGGTGCTTTTATTGCCCAAGATAGATCCTGTGAAACACACCCTAAATTTCCTACATTCTTTGCCAAAGATAGGTCTTTTGATTACTTTTGATTCTTGAGTGCTTAAAAAGTACATTATGTGTCTCAATGTGGTTCTTTTCTGGACCCATTCCAAACAGTTGAGAATGATTTTGGAGGGGCTGGCTCCAAATTTCTTGTAATTTTTTTAATGCTAAATAGGATACACCATTCAGGTTGGTATCTTATTTTATTTTTCCACTTTAAATTTCATTTTCTCCCCTTTTTCTTTCAATAATAGAGTCTTTTTTTTATCTTTGTACTTCTTTTTCCCCTTTGGTAACTATATAAGTCCTATTATTCTCCTTTTCCCTTTTTGGCTTATTCAGATTTAAGAGTCCTTGGATTCCTTTCCTGCCACTCCTTCCTGTATATGTACTTTGAACTCTGAATAGCCCTTGTGAAGACACTCTGACCATTGCTTTGCCTTATATCTCCTCTTTTTCCCCCACAGATGAGTTTAATTCCTTTTGCATTTTCTCCAAAAGTCCCCAATGTTTTTTCATAAAGATAAGACTTAAGCATTTCTTCTTATCCCATATGCAGTATTTTGTGTTTTCTAAAATATTTCTTGAAGTGGAGTTGACTCCCTTGAACCTTTTGTTCTCTCTGAATTATTTTCTTCTGGTACTGGATTCAAGTTCTGTGATTTCATAGTTTCAGTGCCCCACTTCCAAACAGCTGAAACTTTGACCCAACTTTTCATCTTTAGTTTTTGGGATTCACTATATGTGTTTGACAGTTTTGCATCTGTATGCACTATCTGGAGACTTCATCAACTAGAATGTAGTCAGAGGTTTGTGCCTTCCCTGGCTCTGTTCCAGAGTGCTGGCCTAAGGGATACACATTAAATTATTGCTCTAGGGGATTTTTGTTCATTTTGCTTTTGTTTTTTTCTTGTTTTTATAATTTCTTGTATGCTTACCCGCTATTTTTACCATTTTACTGTTGTGACTGTCAAAATGATATGTGCCTTGAAAGGATTATATAATATGTTTTACACCTATTGATTTTCTCCACTGTGCCTTTCCCATGCATACTGCATCCTGTCTTTTCAACACAAGGGAATTATCCCACTAAGTTTCAGTTAGTCTTTCCAGATCGTAATCTCCTTTATTTAGTACAGCACCTTCCAGTTGTTGCTTGTTTCCCCACACATTTGCGTCAGGCATTATATTCTTGTTATCCTTCATCTTTTGCTTCAGAACAATTTTAGTTTCTCGCCTAATTTGTATGTTGGAAGTACAAGCCGGATTATTCAAATTAAGTGAAAAGCTTTCCCTTTCCCTCCTTCTCCTGAAGGTTTGCAGCCTGCCTAACAGGCCCTGCCAGTTCTGAGCCAGGGAGGCTGGCACCCCGTCTGTGTAAGGGAGACAGTGTAATCCAAACAGTTGGCTGCGGCGGCAGGAGGCATTCCAGTGATCTGTGCATTCAAACCCCTCCAACCTACCCCTTCGGATCTTCCCTTGGTTGGCTTCCAGCACCTGCATTTTACTTTCTTCACCCATGCTTGACTTTGGGAAGTCTTCTGCTAGTTCCTTATCTGCACAGTTCCAATCAGTTTTCTTTTCCTTACTGTCTGAAGAAGCACTTTCTTTTATATTGTATCAATATATTTTGTTGGTGTAATTTGTTTTTTTAGGGACTATGAAGATTAGAGCTTCTGGAGCATTACTCAGTAAATCTAGCAACACCTTTGTTATGACAGTCTTTTTCATCCTGGCTGTCTATCATGTTTTGCTTTTGTAATATTTTGAACTACTCTCCTTGTATGCAAATTAATCAGTTGGGACTGTTTATCCTTTCTGTCTTTCTGACAGGTCTCTTTCAGTGCTTATGCTGTGGTCATACGTGGTTGGAGCTCTTTTCTTCATATCGAAAGAATAACACACTTGTTGCAGATGTTAGCACTGTTTCCACACATATTTCCCATCTGCTTTTCCCGTGGGCTTTTTTAGGATTCTGCCTTGGCACAAAGCTTTCTTTTTCTCCTCTTCTATATGTGGGGTCTAAATTGCCTATTTTTTTTTTTTTTTTTTTTTTTTTTTTTTTTTTTTTGGTTTTTTTTCATTCC
>VZTN01021393.1:0-43728 GCA_013400515.1 Erpornis zantholeuca
TCTTTTCAAACCAGAACACATTTACTTTCAGAAGTGACATTCCAAATAAGTCATCAATGCAAAAGAAGGTAAAACAAATCAGCTACTTCCAATGCCTTGTTTGTATTTTTTGATTAGGCATTGAAAAAATTCTTCACAGCACCTCTACTTTATCAACCACAAAAGTTTGCATGATATGTGTTATGAAGACACACAGCATTCAGATAAAAATAAATATTGAATATCTTTCTTTCATTTCATTCTGTACATTTTCATTGTATGAATGAGTCAGGAATTCACCAGGAAGAATTTCATGTGACTGAGAGATGACTGAGCAGTTATTTACACTATGTAACATTAAGTATTTAACTTAGTGCTCCTAATCATTCCCTAGAGGCATTCAATTCTCTCCATTCTTTATATTGAGAATTTCAATTCTTAACTTTGGGTGCACTAAATTGCATGGCATATGCTGAAGGAGTTAAGTAGATGAGGTGAACACTCCTATACAGCTGAAGACCTGCTTAAGATACCAGAAGAGGCCCTTAGCAGACAGGACTATATTCCAGGGCTGATGATCAGACAATGGGGAAATGCATCAGTGTTTTAATCTACAGAGATGAGCTACAGTTTTCATGGATGGCCTGATGAGCATAAATTCAGAGGAAGTCGGTTCTAACATTCCCTAGGATTGCAAAAGGAGCCTGACAGGTGGGGGTCAGGTTCCAGCTTTACTCATATCAGTAAACCTGATATTACTCTGCCAACCACTTTCATGCTACAGTGGCTATCTGCAATCTGATACACAGATTGCCACAGTCTGTCTGCTCTTCTTGTCTGGCACACACTAATGGTCATCCTCAAGATCACAGGCTCACAGGATTGCTTAGGCTGGAACATGCCTCTTCAGGTCATCTTGTGACCAGCTTTGTGAATGAAGAGGGGGAAGCAAATGTTTCCTACTTGGGCTTTAACAAGACTTTTGACACCATTTCTGACAACTCTCATGGACAAGCTGGCAAAATACGGACAAGAGAGCAGTATGATGGATTGAAAACTGGCTGAACAGCCAGGTCCAGAGGGTGGAGATCAGTGGTACAAAGTCAGGGTGGAGGTAAGACACTGGTGGTGTTATGCCAGGGTTTGATACTGGGACCAGTGCTGTTCCCCAAACATCTTCATTAATGATCCAGAAAATGGAACAGTGCAAGTCTGTAGCAAGTCTGTAGATAATACAAAACTGGGAGTGAGTGATATAGAGACAGTTGTGCTCCCGTTCAAATGGACCTGAATGGGCTGGAGAATTAGACTGAGAGTAAACTCATGAAGTTCAGCAAAACTAAATGCACCTGGGGAAGAATGACAATGCACCAGTACATTATCCCCAGGCAGAGCTCCAGGCATTTCAGCTGCAGTCTCACAAAAATGTCATCTTGCCTTCCCAGCCTGTCTTTCCAAAGAGTCTGTACCCAGCCATTGCAGAAATTTAGTTGCTATTGCATCATGTCTCCATTAGCTCCATGACTGTAACTGCATGTGATTTCCGATTCCTCCTGTAGGTTCCCCATGCTATATCCACTATTGTCAAGCATTTCAGAGAGGCACCCAGACATGTTCATTCACCAGAATAGTCTCAAAGTCTTTTCTGCTTATTTATGGACCTATGCTTAAAGTGGTTCCACTTCATCATTGGTTCTGTTGATTTCTATGCCACTTCTCTTCCCATCTCCCCTGGCTCTTATCTTGCCTATTCCATCCTCAACTTGCTCACTTGCCATTTGAGGAATCTCCAGCTCTCCTGTAGTTACCAGTTTAAAGTTTTCAGTTTGGCCATCCTTGACACAGACTGTGTGCTTCTGGTCTCATGCTTTGGACACAAGAACCTCCTCCCTCATTCTGCATCATTCTGTTTTTTCTAAGAAATGGGTTCCAAACTCCTGCTGTTGTAAACTTGCCAAGCTCTATCTCACAATCGTGGAATATCTTGTTTGTATTTCATATGGAAATATTGCTCTAGAACATCACTCCTCATCTACACAGAATATTATCTCTGATTTCTGGATTTTGTTCCTTATAAGCCAACATCATTCACTTTTATCTCAGTACTGGATTTCATTTACATGTATCTTTGCTTTGGTAGCTAATCAAGGGTCTAAACGTAACTGCCCTTTGCATTTTTTTGATGTATCCTTGAGTATGACTGATATCCAGCATGGTTCCCCATGCAGGACTGGAAGATATTACATATCACCTGTAAGTATTACACTTTCCTGTAGTAGTTTCTAGAGGTTATGCAGAACAGACTACACTGTATGAAATGGCATTAAAAATTATGTTTAAGTACCAACTAATTTTTCTTTTTACTCTTACATCACCCCTTGCACATGTAGAATCTTTGCATTTCACCTCATTCTCATTCTGCTACCAAACCATGTTGGTTTAGTCACTTCCTATGCCCCTTGCATAAAACTCAAACTGAGGAGAGATCAGGTTCCTGGTTTTCGTCTTCAAAGTGTGTTTTAAAGCCCTGAGTAGTTTTGAGGTCAGAATAATAGGCCAGTGTATACTTGGATATTTTCCCCTCTTTCCTAAATATTGATATTTTATTTGATCTTCTTCAATCATAAAATTTGATAAATACATTTAATATCTTCACTGCCAGTCCAAGAGGTCAGGTACTGGGTTTCTGCAGCGGAGGTTACCTGTTATTTCTGTATTTTGAGAACACTGAACTTTTCTTTGCCATTTTGCTTTCTCCCGCATATTCTGCAGTGTGTAATTGCAGATATGTTGATTTCTTTTCAATCATGGAAAATAACTATAAATAATATTAAAGAGGTGAGTGAAGTGAATTTCAATATCAGAAGTGGATTGAGAATCAATTAATCTCTTTTTTTTCCCTGTGTTCTTTTCCTGTAAACTCTCCCAAAGCTTAAGGCTAACTCTTCTCCCTTCTCTGTTTAGCCCATGGTGGCTGGAACTGGAAAAAAAAAAAAAGCAAATGAGGTATTCAGTGCTCGGAAATACACGCTGAAAAACTCAGGGGAGCAAATTTGGAATGTCTTGCTGCTCAGACAAGAATGTTTTCTTATCAGCACTGTCTTCTTTTCTGCTGCTACCATTTTTGCTTTAGCACTCTTAAGGAGTGCCTGAAAAGGTAGATATTTCAAGCAGTAGGAGTCCAAAAATAAATGCTCTAACCATAATCATCCCAGGTATAACTAAATCTTGTTTATGTGTTTGATTACCCCTGGCTGGCTCACCTTCTGGCGAGGAAAATTTGTCATTTCGGTAGGGGGGAAAGGGGGAATGTTTTAAAATAACTTCCTAAATAATAACACAAACCAGAGCTAGTCAGTAGATTTACCTATCAGATGTCTGAATATTTATAACAATTTATGTATTTTTCATTTGTAATCAGTCACCTGAGGAAAAGAATGTGTGACTGCTACACAGAATGCTATTTTTTCTGGTTTTATTTAATGTGAAAAGACTAAAATTAAATGGAATGATAGAAAGGAGACCTGGTTAAGTCTTGTCAGGTCATTGAGGTTGTCTGCCTGCCAACGGAGCTATGTTGCCTGAGGTATATGCAGGTGCTTTGTTTCAGTCTAATTTTAAATGACTCATACAGTGAAGCTCCTTGCACCACCTCCCTTGGGAGACAGCTCTGTGATCTGACATCCTAACAGGGAGGAAATGCTTCCTGATACTTGGCTGGAGATTTTACTGTGCACAGCTTTAATCCACTGTCCCTATTTGTATCCACCAACGACACTCAAAATCATTTTTCTTCTTACTCTGGGTTTGACCTGCCTAAAGGAGGTAATGATCAAATTTCTCCCATTATTTTTACCACACTGCATTCTGACTTTTAATTAGTTCAGTCAAACTAAACTATTCCTAAATACTGTCTAAGTATTCCTAGAGCCATTGCATATACTCTTTTACTATTCTTTCATGGTTTTTTTTTCTTCCCACTTGTTTTTTGGCACTGAAATACTTCAAATTCTGGATCCAAGGTGTAAGTTATCAACATGTCACTTCACTGCAGCTCCTCCAGTCAGTGCTCACTGTTGTTTCTCCACCAGCTTCTCTGCTTTAACACTCTCCTCAAAAGCACTTGGATGGGTTTGGCATGTGTAACCTGGGACATCATCACAAAGCATCGCAGGAAGGGAGAAGAGGAATCAAACTGAAAGTGGGAAGTCTGAAAGAAATTAGTATTTCCAGATTAAGTGAGAGGGAGTAACGGGGCACTAAAATTAAAATCCTTTGGTAGTGATGGGAAATTGGAGGATGTTAGTCTGAGGTACCACAAATTTGTGCAGGATGACTGGAAGCTAAGTATATAATATAAGGGGTAAAAAAGCGAAATCTGGACAATTACTACAGCAAAAAGTAATTTCTTTTTGAGAGAAAAAATGCACAGAAAGCAAATATGCCTTAGTTCACTAGAATTGGTTTAGAAAAGCCTCATGTTCTGTGGCACAGAGGAAGATCAAGTTAATGGTGCTCTGGTCCCCCTGGCCTCTTCATCCAGGCCTGCTGCTCAGAGGAATAGGGTCTTGCAGAAAGACTTCCAGTCCTTCACTTCAAAAAAAAGGCTGGGGAAGAAACTCCCTGCCCTTAGAGGCAGCCTGGAATCTTGACACTCCCCACTAGTGTGGGACCTCCTTGTCCCCCTAGTGGGGCTTGGGTACCAGCTATCATTACTTATTAATAATTTTGCTTTATGCCAGAAATTTTCCCCTGATACATTGTATTTGCAAGTCCGATCAAGCACATCATATGTCCTTTCTCTTTTAGCTAGAATTAGTTCATTTTGTCCTTCTCTGATGCGTTCTTTATCCTGAACGCCTTCACTGACTTGTGGCTCCTTCCTAGACATGTTATTGTTCTTCTTTTCAAGGCAGCAAATATAAGTTGCTCCTGAAGGAGCTTTCTTTTGTGTTTCTTTAGTCCCTCTGGGATGATGCTTCTTGGTGCCCAGTACCCATTTGCAACTTTTAAGCTTCCCCAGCATTATTTGGGGTAAAGAATTTCAATGATGCCTTGTGAAGAACCATAAGGATAAACAACTTAAATCCCCGAAGAATTTATTTCTCAACAGTTAAGGTTTTTGCTTTCATGGAAACCATTTCTTAATAAATGCAATCAAATGCTCATCATCATCTTCACCAATTATTCCAGTGTTCATCAGGTAATTGATTATTTCATAGTTTCTAATAAGACAGATATTTATTTCTTGCATTTATTATTATTTGTAATTTCTAGACTTTCCATTTTCTGTCTGTTCTGCTACTTGTGTTGTATTGTGCAATGATACCTTTTCCTCTAGAAAACGTATGAGTGTTTTTGAAGATCTGTGTTTAAGATGTATTTTTACACAACAGATACATTCCTGAATGGTCCCAAATGAACTCTGAGTAAATAACTGAAACTGAGTATCTTTCACCTATAATTGGAAAGCAAGGATTGCAACTGCAATGAACTAAGATAGCAATAAGTTCAGAGAAATAGACATCCATGAGGCTGAGATAATATTGCTTCTGAAGCACAGCAATAAAATGAGATTTCAAACATATGTGTGAAAAGGGAACTATATCTGATCACTTTGTCTCCTGATATCCAAGGGTATCCATTTAGGCAAATCAAACTTACCTTAGTAGGAGAACATACTTCTGTTTTCCCCCCAAGCAATACATTTTTTTTAAGCTAAAATGACATCAGTAGGATGAAAGACAATATCCAATTGAAAAAAAGCCAGAAATGAAGACATGTAGACATAACCTAGAAGGTTTCTAAAAGGTCTAGTGAGAACTTTCAATAATAGAAAAATCACCTTCTAAAAAAGACAATGAAAAATTGTGAATCTAAAGGACACAATACAGTTCTGAGATACATATAATACCTTTGGAAATGTCGGGAATGTGATTAAAACTTTCTTTGAAAATGAGGTAATTTTTTCCTATCATTAATCATAATTATTATATAAGTTAATATTAATTAATTTATCCAGTAAAAGCATTTAGGCTTGAAAAGTACTAATTGCTAATTGAATTAAAGGCTTCTTACACATTGACATATTTGCTGATATATTCACATCAGTAAAACATTCTTGAGAAAATGTGCCTTATGTTAGTAAGAGAGGTTTTATAAGGACAGAACTCCCACTGGTTCCATAAATAAGATAAACTATCCCAACAAGAGACGTTCTTTGCTAGTATAAATATGTCCACTCTGAGGCTTTTGCCAATGCAGTCATGTTAGTTGAGGAGGCTGTGAGGGATCTTTTTTCACACTCTCGATCAAATTACTGTGACAAAAATCCTGATTAGTCCACAGTCATTTCAAAATCAAGGAAAATAATTCAGAAATCTAGGTGATCTTCCCATGTCTGTTCTAAGGAGAGCATAGAGGCATCTCTGATGTTCTGGATGATTAGGAAGAATAGAACACCTAAAGCTAGAAAAATTGTGCATTGCCTTTCATAATTTCATTGTCTCCAGTTGGAATAAACTGGTTAAAGTCCTGGCCAATTAAAATGTCTTTTTATTAAATAACGTTTTTTATAAATCAGCAAAGACAGTTAGTTCATTATAGTGGACAAGTGGGATTTTGTCCTCAGGATATTGACAGTCTCACAGGTGATTCATGTTCATAGTTTCATGTTTGAGTTGTAAGGTGTAGTTACATCACCAGGATAATAACATTTCCCAGTTGTATCTCTCACTGTCCTATTAGTGGGACACACACCATTTGGCCAATACATTCTATAAAAAAAGAAAGTGAAAATTGTCCTGAGGTAATTCTAATTTGTATATATATATATGTCTAAAATATTAATTCCAAACCCAATACTTGTGGTTTTTTTTTTTTTAAATGCTTAAGATGCACATTCCAACAAGGAATGGATTGAGTGTTTAGAAATCAGATCATGTGGTATATATTTGGTCAACGTACCATGAAGCTGTAAAAGTAAAATTTGTAACCATGAGATAACTTACCATTTTGAGAAATATGAGACTGAATGAAGTCTACATGAAATAATGTGAAAAATGTGGACTAGAAGCATCTTATTGCCAGTAGGCAACTCTAAGGTTAAGAAGGTAGTTAAACATGAAAATTACTTTCAATATAGATTTAGAAGCTTGTGGGTTGGGTATTATTCATTTTCTCATCTTAAAGTCAATGACCATACTATCCAAATGTAAAGTTAGAATGTACTCCTCCAGGTCAGTTAATGAACCTGGAAAAGCCAAAATCTAAAGATTCTGATTTGTGTTCCATGATCAGTTAAAATTATGTCTTCACTGTTAGTTATCAAAAATTATCTTAATGCATGCTATTTAGTCTGTGTGTTTGAAATGAGTGGGGTTAAGAAATGAAAATGTAGCAAATAATATGACATCTCTTTCAGTGTTTATTACTTTGGTAATTGAAATACCCTTCACTCTAGTACACTACTTGGTTTTACTCCCATTTTACTAGTTCTATTACAACTTGTTTGAATCTCAGCAGATACATCAATCACTGTGAATATTTGTTGCAGTGTTCCCATAAACATGCTGTTTCATGATTTTTCTCCATTTAGGAGTTTTATATTATTATTCCTGTGATAACCAGAAACATGTTACTTCTTTTTTCCAATCAAATCACTAATCAGAGCCCAGAATTTTAATAATCCTTGAAATGAATTATCCACAAACTAGTTGGATCCAATTAGTTGTCTCTATCCACAGACAGAGCTCAAGTAATAAGAATGAGTGAATTTGAGAAACTGTAAAATTAAAAGAAAGACATATCTTTATAATCACGTTCTCTAGTTTCTTTTACATAACATGGGTATGGACTATTGGTGTAGTGAGTAAAAAACCCTTTCCACAAGTGCTTAGGAGAAAGTCTTTATTGTCTACGGAAAATAATTAATGGGGCTCATAAGTTTTCTGATATAATTTCATATCTTCAGAGTTCTCATTATTACAAGAGGCTGTAAAAACAGGGTCCTGTATTGGGAGTCGTGTCTGGTGTTAAGCCAAAATTGATAATTTTGTTATCAATTATCTCAGCATTAGCTAAAATAATGATATGATTGCTGAAGATTTATCTAACTTTTGGATCCAGTTACTTTAGGTTGAAAATCATGTAAGATGATTGAAAATACTTGTGGCAAAAATTTTAGAAGTGCCAAGGTGGATTAGATGTTTAAAGTGAGTTGAACGCTGTTTAAAGTTTGCGTTCAAGGTAGGGTTTATAGTATTATTTGGGAAACAAAACTAGACAAAGGAGTAAGCTGTAAGTAGTGTGGATAAAGTAGATTTAGAGTTTTACCTGATTACTCAGTGTATTTATGTATTTATTCAATTTAATTTTTTATTGAGCACAGAGAGACCAGCATAATGAAAAGATTAAATGATTTATATAACTACACTGAAAAAGTGATTGCACAACATGCTCTCAAATATTTGAAATGTGTAAATGTCAGCAGGGAAGAAAGGTTATTTAGGATGTTGTGAGCAGTATAAGTAAAATAGCCAGATTAAATTTAAAAAGAAAGTATTTCATCTAGCTCTCGGGGTTAATTTCTGACAGAAGAATCCTTTGGGTTATAAAGTCTTTTTGAAAAGAAGCATCAGAGAAGTTCTCATTTAGGAAATCAAAAATAAACCGAAGCACAGACTGAGAAAATGATTTTGGGAAATTATTAACCTAAGTGTCCCTGGAATCCAGCTTTAAGAACAAAATAAATCTTTCCCATCTGTACTTTTGATCAAAAATGCTAATTTTAATGTGTTTATTTTACAAGACTCATCTTAGTATTCACATAGTGAATAAGTGTTGTTTATTTACATTTTTTAAGATTGGAGCAGCTTTTGATTAGTGCTATGAATTAAAATTCCTATTTTAAGCTAAAAGGAAATTTCACAGCAGAAACTAACATCTGGCTACAAATAACAGAAATTTGGTTTTCACAGGCAGTAACCTGCCCCCATGCCTCTTCCTTATATATTAATTGCAATTTGTTCTCTATTAACTGAACATTTTAGGTTTTCTTTTGATGTTAGTGTAGAGGTTTTGAAGTATACTGGATGGGGACAAGAGCATCAAAGGGCTCTGCTTACCTACCAGATAGCCAAGATCACCCACACTCTTTTCAACCACTGCCAACAGAGAAAGTGTATATAGGGAGGCTGTAGTTTCTAGGTAACAAAACTATTGTCCTTAAAAGATTTTGTGATGCTGACACAAATGGTGGGAGTCAGTTCCATGCTAAGACACTTGTGTCTAGGATTCTGGCGTCCCACTGCTATCAGTTTATGAGATCCAGTTAATCAGCCAAGGGGAATCTGGAGAGGGATTCAGCTGTCAGCCACTATGTGTCAGCTTGAGGCTTGACTGAACCATTCCCTCTGCTCCACAGTGTCAGGCCAGGGGGTTTCAGCTGCTTAAACAAGGTCCTTTAGTATTATTTGGGAAAATGTAGCCTGCCTTTGCAGTGGGAGTTAGTACAGGAATATGGGAGCAGCTCTGCAAAGGGAACCACCCGTTTGCTGTGCTCCCAGTTGTGCACTGCGAACATCCTGCTGGTTAGGCTCTGTCCTAGTCTTGCAGACTGAACAGACTTTGGGGGCAGAGGACATCTTCTGTGTTAGTTGCATCAGAAAAAGATACAGCTTGTGGGCTCTGAGATGGTTCCCCATGCACAGCAATGCACGGGAACAAGGAACAGTGGGGATTGCATCACATGTGCACTCCTGATCCACACTCAAATGCTCAGATGTATGTACAGACCTGGTACATCTCCCTGGACCTTCAGCTGCTGTTCCAGCAGGACACAAGTCTCCCATGAGTCCTGTTTCACGTCTTCCAGTCCTGTGTGAATGCCCCAGGCATCTTACTGACTCCAAAGCTGCAGAGGGCACTTGCACTTCGTCAGCTGGCCTGTAATCCTGATCTCTACTGCATATCATGGAGGTTTAGACACTAAAGGTAGACATGTACGTTCAGAATTAGTTGTCAATTGCCCAGTTCCATGCAGCAAAATAGACTGAAGTGACAAAATTCAGTCTCAGTCTCTGCTAATGTTAACAATGAACTTTCAATTACAGCAGCTGAATCTTTTTTCCCCATGTTTCTGGTATTGTCAATTGTTTCTAGGTTCACTTCATGCTCTAGTTTCACATACTTCATCTTTCATTTATATTCATGTTTAAGTAATGTAATATTTATACATTTGGTCTTGGCATCCAGTGAATACTAATGATAGTTAGATGTTCTCTCAGTCCCAGAAGAACCAGCAAAGAATTTTGTAAATTACACATTGCTTATCACATAAAATCACAGACAAGTATTTGGCTGTGTGTCAAATGCCTCTAGCTCACAATTGTAGAATTAAACTATGGAAGGATTGGAAGTGCTGTTTTCTGCTCTGTTGTAAACCAATATTTCCAGTTTTCTTAGGTGGTAACCTCATGGTCTTTGTTTTATCCAGCATCTAGTAGCAACAGTCTGGAGTGAACTTTGGTAGTTAGTCTTGGCTGGAGTTTGGGAGGGTTTCCTTTACACAAACTATAGTATTATTTTGTTCTTTAAGTGGATGTTCTCAGAAAAAAATGATGAAAACCAGGTTGCTGTAAAAGTAGCTGTGCAGACAAGACCACATCCACTGTTAGCATCCCCAGTCTGGCACATATCGTACAGCAATATGGGGAAGAAAAGATCCTCACCTTTACTAAAAGACATATATATATATATATAACTGTATAGGATAAGCCATTTTAGGAATAGTGACCCTAATCTGTAAATATAAATACTGAATAGATGGTGTGAATGCTAATTGACAAAAGCAGACTGATAATGACTCCTTCCAAACAATCACAGTTTGCTTTTCTCATCATTTTGTTTCCCTTTTATTTTCCACAACGTTCATTGCCGTGGGAAAAATCCATCTGCTGACAAATTACTATTGTAGGGTGAGCTGAAGTGGCAAGAGAAAACTCAAAATGAGTTGAAACTGTGCCATGTTCTGGTTGACATGGTGGCGTTCAGTCATAGGTTGGACTCAGTTGTGTCAGAGATCTTTCCACCCTATTTGATTCTGTAATTCTGTGATAGGTAACAGGTCTGGAGAGAATTTAGCTGAGGGTTAAGCAGTCTCAAACTGATTCGAGCCTTCTTCAGAGCATTGGATCCAAATGGCTGCTCCATCCTGTGGTCTGTTAATTACCTGCTGTTTTCTTCCCCATCTCTTGATTGTATCAAAGGTGTAACCCATGCTTCTCTCAATCTCCTATGTATTATAGCTATCATATCAAACTGCTGGTAAAAATGAAGTGTAAGAGTATTTTTCACACAGCCTAACACACTGAAGTATCTCATTAAATGACTCACTGAACATAATATGAATTATTCCAAATGCTGGTGAAGCTGAGTCAGCTGATCCAGTAGGTTATAAATAGCACAAATACCTTTGCTTGCTTTCAAGCTGTCTCTGGCTATTACAGTTCATTAGGAACAGATGCATGTTGCTTTCCTCTGTTACTTGGATTATTCAATCCATTAAGACACAGGAGTGAAAGGGAAAATCATGAGAAGTTTTGTGTCGATATTGTTGCCAGGGAACCACTTTTTATTTCAGTGCATGGGATACTGGTGTCACTTTGAGCTGCAGAAAGACAATTTCGGAAAAGATATCAGGGAGGTAAAACAGCATTAAGGAAATCCTCAACTTTAATTTTAAAGAGAAAATGAGTTATAACAATTGTTTCCGAAGCATCCTGAATGGCCTGAAATTTGTGGTTTTTTAATAAATCTGATCAGAATTTTGAAGGGAATGCTAAAGATGACAGATAGGAGAGACTTCTGGGTCTCTCCAGACATGTCTTAGATGATAACCCATATCTTTTTCTGTACATGCATCATTGTGGTGCACCACCATTTAAACAGAATGGTGAATAACTGTCTGGAAAGACAAGGATTATTTCAGTCTTTCCAGAAGTGTCTCCTGCTCACAGGTACCTGTACCCCTCTTATGCCTGGAAGGGTTTCCTGACTTATCTAAACAGACTTTAACCATTCTATCCTATAAACAGCTTTATAGGCCACATTTCTTTTAAGACAATCTTTATATGTAGTTTGTGAAGCACAATAATTACAAATCGAAAACTAGAAAAAATGCAAATACAGTCTATAGCTATGAAGTCTGTGTAACATGAGAAATTTCATCATTGGATTGCCTTATGTCATTTAAAACTCATTTGACATTCTCTTTTTGATCAGATCTTCCTGAGAATTAAACTATACATAAAAGGAAATTGAAGCAGCACCAGTAAAATGATTCTAAAAGTAATATTTCTTCTCCATTCTTTAAGGGATGGAATCATTGACAGCAAAGAACCACTGCAACAGTGAAGTTGAAACATCCTCCCACCTCCTCTGAGGAATTGGAGTATTCAGCTGGTGGCTGGATAAATAATATTTAAAGTTCTCTTTTCAAACTACAATATTTGTGAGATTCTGATCACTTTTGTCTCAAAAGAATTTATCTTAACTATATGCATTTCTTATTTGGAGGGGATTGGATTTAAAAAAAGGGATTCATCAAGATTGATTTCATACCTTAAATATATTTGAAATAGACACAGGAAAGCAATATAACTGCAGGGCAAGAAAAAAATCTGTGCTGGTAGGGGCTGAACTAGATAATACTGTGTGTTTTTTCTGTCACTCGTTTGTGATGTTCTAGTCGTTAAAGCACCTGGGAGATGAATGGTACTAAATAAATAATAAGTTTTGAATGATCCTTTGGAACACTAAAAGCACAAAAATTTTCTAGAGAGAGTGGGAAGTGCAATGAATCCTAAATAAAACTAAATAGGTTCCCAACATCAAAGCTTGCTGTCTTCACATTGGTTTTATCTCCTTCTTAAACTTCTTTCTGTTGCCCACTCGTGAGAAGTGGAAGCCAGATTTTCATGGATGAGTATCAGAATCAGGTTACAGTCTGAGAGAATTTTATATGCTTAGGGTTTTTTCAGTCATTTTGAGAAAACTGTCATTTTTCAGTTACATTTATTGATGTGTGATTGACACAGAGCATTTTAACCATAACTTAGAAGGTTGTCTTCCTTAACAAGTCACATTAAACAGACACAAACTGTACATCAGTATAGCTTTCAGGAGGTCAAAAGGATTAAAAGTCCAATTCCAATCTTTCTTCCACCCCAGCACATATTACAGCTGTAACCAAATGTCTGAGTATGTTATGACCTGGACGGGTCTGCAACTAGATGAGTGGAAACTGGATACAATTTATTCTATTATTTATGGATATATGCATATTTTTAATACTTTTATTAAAGAGTTTATTTAAATAAATCATGTATGATGAACAGCTAATTGTTTTGGTAGCCTAACTAGGGGTCAAAAGCTTCTGTAATATGGAATAGTAATAAAAGTCTTGATAAGAATATGCCTCTTGCTTAAACACTTGAAAAAAGATTGTTAAAGTGAGTGTGAAGAATCATATTTACATTCGTTAAAATTCAGATTAGTTGAAATTTGACTTTGTGCTTGCTTGGTCAAGGTTACAGTGTTTCTGTGGTCTGTGATGCATTCACTATATTGTATATCATTCATTCTCTAGTTCCAGAGCTGTAGAGGTAACTTATATCATCTCATGTATCATTTTTGCTCCAGCAGTTTTTCATGCAGTTTCTGTCAATAACAGGACGGAATCCATACCTTTATACATACAGAGATTTCTTTTTTTTTCCTAAGCTTGTGATACAGGTCCTCCTGTTATGTAAACTTGTGTATATCCAGCTCTCTTGAAGGTTTCTCAGTCATAATGAATTATTAGGAAGCAAAATATTTCAAGAAAGTATTTGTCTGTCTGCGTTAGCTTGTCACTGTTAAGCTTAATTCATTTTGTTCTCACAGCTCCTTCTGTGCAACAGCCCCACAGACATCTTTCTTGCGCTTCAGCAGGTATAAACTTGTATGCTAAATTGTTTTCCTGATAGGCAGACACCACAGCTTTCAGAGTCCTTGAGTACTACACAGTCTTAGAAACCAAAATCCAAACGTGTGAAGAGATGTTTACTGAGTGGGGGGCTAGTTGCCAAAAGGCAGATGACCAGTTCTGCATTAGAAGAGCTCAGTAAATGATGGTAGTTTGTAAACACAAAGCTTTTTTATGAAGAAATGATTAGTCATTTCTATGGACACATTTATGCAGGTCATGATTTTTTTTCATAATTGGTGGTAGTTAAAGAGCATAGCAAAGCACATTAAATGGGTGCAAGCTCCTGCTCTGGTGTTAGGGCAAAGAGATAAGGTGTCTCTAGGCTAGTAGGACCTAAGGGGTTGCATCATCTTTGTGTATGAAGCTGCTTGAAGCTCTCCTCGCTGTCTCTGTCCAGTTGTGGTGCATGCAGTGCAAGCAGGAAGATGACAAATTGGAGAGGAATTCATAAGAAATATTAAAGTCAGACTTGAATCTGTTTGGTTTAGCACAATAAAGGTGAAGGGGTGACTTTGTCACATTTTTCAAGTATTTCTGCAGTGTTTGTAGAAACAGATACCAGGGAATAGATAGTTCTTCAGTCTCGCAGCCAAAGTGTAATACAATCCCCTGGCTGTAACCTGAACCTGTTCAGATTAGACATGAAGCACATTTTTAGCAGTGGAGACAAATAATGAGATACCCAGGGTTACCATGTATTACATTTTTTTAAACTAAGGTTATTTTTTCCGGTCAACCATTCAAATGCCAGTTAATTCAGGGAGGGATGTGTTCACAAGGATACCATGATATGTTATAATCTGAGAACTTGGATATTATCCCCTCTTACCAATTTATAAGATTCCTACAAGGAAGAAGAGAGGTGGCTTGTTTTGGATCACACTAGCTTGTGCAGAATGCTGCTACAAGATTCCAGATGTCAACAGGCTGGAGAGTTGGAGTCACCCTGAGGCAGGAGTCCTTTTTTTGTCTGTGCTCAGGCCACAGGCTGAGCCTTGCTTGGTGCAGTGCTGTTGCAGAGCATGGCAGGTGAATCTATTTCTGGCACCTTTGGCATTCACAGCAGATGGGGCCATCTAATAGTTTTGGCATTGCCAGAGTTCTACTGCCGCCGACAGGACACTGTGGGGGAGGCAGTTCTGTGCATGAAGAGATGCCCTGGCTGTGCTTAGGGATTGTGGGGTTAGTGGCATTTCCAGAAGGTGCTGTGTGGGGTGCAGGCATGGCCCCTGCACCCCAGCCAGCTTTTGGGAGCACTGCTGTATGCCAGGAGCTGTGCAGGTGCCTTTACACCCAGGTCTGATGCAGCTCCTCTGCCTGGGCATCGCATGGCACATGGACCTTGTGCACGTGAGGTTCTGGCTGCTTAGCAACTGCATAATAGGGCTGTCCCAAAAGAACACACCGTCTGTTTAGTCTATAAATGTAAAATATCCATTTTAAATCTGCACAGTACATCCTAAAGAACATTGGAGCACTCTGTGTTTTCATAACACCAGAGGTATTTGGCATTGTCAGAGCAGCACCTCCCCAGCACAGTAGCAGTGCCAGAGGTGTCTGTCAGACTGTGGCTGCACAATGCATTGACCCTTTCACCCAGTGAAAGCTCCCTCTGATTTTCCTCCTGTCTTTCCTGCTCTGTTCCACTCTGTAGATAGCATCATCAGCCAGGAAATTGCTTCATTTTCAGTCAGCTTAAATAAGTAGAAATGGTTTGGAAACTAAAAATTCACAGTCTGTATAGGAAACAAGTGTAAGTTTCAGAGCATGCACAGGCCACACAGTTTTTAAAAATATGGTTCTTAATATCATATGTCATCTTTTATAATACATTTGCTAAGAAGCTGTAATCCAAATTAGACAGACAAAATATCAGAATGCAAGTATATGAAATTGTAGGGATAGCTTTGCTAAAACAATCCACAATTGACTGTTTTTCTATTCCTTCAAAAAATTTTCAGTTCAACAATTTTTACTTGAATTAAAATGTAATCAGCTGAATGACAAACGCCTTCTATCTTTCCTCAGAGTAAATAGTTCAGCATGTTAGCTTTTCAGTTTGATCTAATGAAATGGTATGTCAGGAGTAGTAAAAAAGGGGAAATTAACCTGTGGCTATGTCTGCTTTTCGATTTGTGACTGATACCTGCATTGATAGGAGAAAGGTTAAATTTAGCTCAAAAGCTTCCATGAACAACATTCTTTTTCAAGACAAGAAAAAAAAAAAGTAAATGCAAGAAAAAATACTTTTTAAAGTAATTAGTTATCTTCATTTTTCCTGAAAAATAGAGTCAAGTGATTAATCAGCATGACAATTTATAAAACATGAAAACTTGGGTAAAAAGAAGCATCCATATCCATGGTCATACATGCATTACTTCCTTCAAATGAAGTCTGTGAATGGATTTTGTCCAAGGGTTTCTAGCCACCAGGTAATTATCTTTTAAAACTGTCTCTCCCATAAACAGTCCTGCTTTTTGTGAACAGACAGACTGATAGATGAGAAGTCTAGCCCAAAACCTCTTTCCAAGTTGCAGAGGTACTGGCAGAATGAAGCAGTCCTGATTGTATTGCTTTCACATCTACCCAATACAACTTTGCATATACTTACTACCATTCAGGTTTCTGGATTTCCAGTTTTTCCACTGCACTCAGTGTACAACAGTCTTCTTTGTACAGTCATCTGAAGGACATTGAATTCTACATATGAAAAGATTTTTTTGACTAATAACCTAAAATTTCTGTATTTAATCCATGCAAATTTAATTTGCATGAAACTTAAGGAGATTTAGAGATAGAGTTGGATATTAAGCTAACGCTAGGGTCAAAAAAAAGGCTTTTTAATGAGTTAAAAGAGCCTTGCATCCCTTATTGTGCAATGTTTGAGTTGGATTCCTTATGTCAGTATGACAGCTGGATTTCACTCCTTTGTTGAGGCATTGACAGACATCCCTCCCAGCACCAGCTGGTGGAGAACTGGCCACCTTGGCTGTTCACTGTTGCTTTCTCCCACCCCTCTCTTTCCTGTAGCTCCCATTTATCTGCCAGAAGAGCAGGTTGTACTCAACAGTCTTCTGGTCTGCTTCAGACAAAATCAGCTAGGAGCACTATCAGTAAGGATGATGGTCCATAACAGGGCAGTGATGAGGAATGGGGGTCAGGTATGACTTCCACCAGCCTTGGATTTATTCCAACTTCCAACACCACTGCAGTCTAAAAGCTATTTTGAGAACTTCTCACAAAAATAGGTCTTGCTCAGCAAGGTTGGTGAATATAGTGACAATGACATCATTAGTTCTTCTGGACAGAAAACGTGCACAGAAATTCAGCATTTCCAAGGATAACACAAAAACTTTGTACCAGGGAGGCACTGATGTTAACGCAGCACTGATATGTTAACGCAGCACTTTAACTAATGGCACACAGCAGCAAGTTTTAGGATCATTCTGAATGGCATTTTTAATGTGGAACATCCAGCTTAAAAATGAGAACTGACAGTTGCTCTGCAAGTTTTTCCTTGCAGCCTGCTCAGTAATCATCTAATCTTGCCTTCTGTCTGAGGATCTCATTCTTGTGCATTTTCCATGCCTGGGTCACCTTTGATCCTCTGACACTGAACCATTTATAGCAGGGCTTACACTGTTGATTTCTTTTGTAGTGGTGACTATATATTCCTTTGATTTAATATAAATTTTGGATATAATATATGTAGTGCTCTAACATGGAAAATGTCTGCATCTCCTTGTCATTGCACTGATGTGGGTTCAACCTGGCAAATCTGCAATTCTTTAAACTTTGCTCTTTAGATGTACTGAGTCAAGTTCAGAGGTGTCAACTGGCCACAATACCATCAAAATTCTTTACAACTAAGGAGAGTTTGACAAAATTATTAATTTTGCAATTTTAGCCTGCTATAGTGATGTTTAGTATAAACGAGTTGGACCAAGTGTTAACTATGTACAAGGAGTATACTGTTTTTAGACATATTATTATTATTATTATTATTAATTACTTAATTAATCTTTAATCTGATTTGCTTTCATTTATAGGATTAAAGACACTGATTTCAGCAATGCTGTTCTGGGTCTACATTGGAGTAAGACAGTTCCTTGCTGTGTTTAATCTTTGGAAGGGATTGTTTGCATTGCCCAAATAATTTGTTCTTCGAGGGCCTCTGCATATTCCCACTAGTAACTACTAAGTGACCTAGTTAGGGTCAAGCTAAGATATGACTCTCTCATGTCAGTGCATGAAAAATCAGTGCCTGAGCATGACATTACTACTGAGTGCATGTAAATGTTTATTCTTGTGTTAATCTCTAGCTGCACAAGTTGCCATCTTTACAGATGCTAAGAGGCAATACAGGTTGCTCCATAGAGTATCATTATCTTATCTGCCAGTTGTTACTTTCTGTAGAGGAATGTGCTCACAAGCTCGTAGACTGGCACTAGAGTCCAGAAGGAACTTGTACCTATCAAAACTGGCTGAAGACTGACATCCATGTCTAGTCCCTGTTATGTCTGATCTTATTCTTTGCTCTTTTGAGGACAGGAATGTGAAATGTGGGTCTCAGAACCCACAGAAACATAGTACTTCAGAGCCTCTGAGAACATGAAGTTCAACCTTCACACTTTACAGCATGTGAAGTAACTCTGTATCTGCAGCCCCTTCTTGACTCAAGACCATCCTTGGCCATAGCCATAGCCATAGGACATACACCCAGTGCATGCAGATGCCCAGCAGTTACAAGGCCAAATTTAAGAAATATTGCCAGGAATTAATCTGTAAGAATCCAACCTACTCTGTAATAATGTATCCCAGCTTTTAAGAAGGAAAGGTGACAGCGGCCTTGTGAAAGTCCGTAAGGCTTTGCCAGTCTAGGCGACAATGATGAAAAATGTTTCCTGCCCTGCAAGTGCAGTTGTGTGTTCCTCGCCCTGTCTTCTCAGCCTACACTTTTTTGCTCCTTGTCTGTTCCTGCTGTGATTTCTGCAGGTTCAAAGCAGAAGGCTTTGCTGTGGAGCTCAGGTCAGTGCCAGGCAGAGCACTGGGCACTAGCGTTGCTAAGAGCAGCCCGTCCTCTCCCAGTTGTATGTGTGTGCCTTGACAGGGTCAGAGCGTGATTGAAGAGTGAGGGATGCACAAAAGCAGTGAAGGCTTGAAATTAAATAGTCTTTGAAGCTTTTTCTTAACTAGTTTCACTCTGGCACAAACCCCTGCCTTAAGGGGGTGATCCAGTGGAATAACAATGACCTGAAGCTACTGATCTACCTACTGAAACTTGCAGGGAGGAAAATTCATCTCAAAACTGACCATATGAGAATATCTGGGCTGTAAAGAAATGTTTTTAAAAGATCTAACATTACATTAACATTAACAGAATGAGGAAATTTAATTTTTTTTTTTTTTTTTTTTTAATAAAACTGGAGCTTTTTTCTGAAGTACTGAATGCTACCCTGAAACAAAAAAATGGAAAAAATCCTGATGGGTGAGACCTTCATCTCTCCTCTCATTTATTACTAGTGCCAATGGAGTAGCCATCCTAATTAAAAAGAACTTCCCCTTTCAAACAGAGGAGCTGAATTCTCATCCAAATGGCCTTGTAGAAAAGAAATTGGTGAATGAAGTCATTACTCTAATTAACATTTACGCTCCTGATGTTAACAACGTACTTGTAAAAGGAACCAGTAGCATAGATATTACTCTTTAAACCATCTAATGGTCTGGCATGGGCACTGATTTTAATTGCCCTTTGGTTATCAGTTTAGACAGATCTGCCAAGGGTAATTGCATTGTAAATCAGATATCTCAAGAAATTCACTAATGAGCTAATGAACGATAGTTATTTGTGAGATTAAGCTGATAATGCTTATTTAGATAAGTGTTGTACTTAAGTGTTCTGTGTTCCATATGGAGAGACATGACCACTCAACGGTAACTAGGTTACAATGTCTTAGCTGTTACTCAATCTACTCCGTAGTTTTATCTTTTATTTTCCATGATTAGCCCAGTCCCTGTGCTTTACACTCCTAAGCTGTTTCTGTGAACTGTAATTCACAGAACTGCAGTTTGGAGCCCTGCATTTCTATTTGACTTTGTATATATATTTCTTGTCTCCCTTAGCATAAATCATAATGACAGCCTAATTGGTTTATATTTCTGAAGCTGTTTGAAATGTGAAGTGTTGCATAAGTGTTCAAGGTTGTTATTACTTTGTGACTCTTCCCAACCATTTTCTGTCCAGAATGAAAATTAAAGACAAATTATTTGCCATTTACAAGAGTAAATATAGTGAATCTTGTCATAATTAATCACTCAAAGATCACCAAAAAATCCCCTTTGTTTCATAGAATTGCACTTTTTAAATGCTTGAACTTTGCATTTCCTTCATAACTCAGTAAGTCCATTAGCTTCTGAGGTAGTATTTGATTTACACTTGCGCAAAAGGAGAATCAGATACTTGATATCTGTGAGAGGGTAGTTTCATGGTGGAATGAAGGTTGTGGAAAACACAGGTCTTCTCTGAAGATTTAACTGTAATTAAAACATTGGGACATTTGATAAATGTAGGATTTGAGATTACTACATGTTTATTTCACAGGAGGGATATGCATAGTTGTACCAGTCTTTTACAGATTGGAAGATTCCTTCATTCACAGGTGCTTAGTTTACCTAAATAATTTACGTATACCAAACGATTTTTCTTTTTCCATAGAGCACTAACCCTTTAGCTTCTTCATAGGACCAAGCCAGTGCTTAGCATTACAAGAGAATTTTTCTCAAGTAAAGTTTTAAAAAACTAAAGTCAAAACAAGAGAGGTGTATTTAACTTCCTATGTTGCTTCCGCTGGCTCACAGGGCAGAGTCAAGAGGTATTCATGACAAAGTAGAAAAGTCTTTTACCCCAGAATAGGATTTTAGGATCAGAAATGAAGCAGGCAGGCAGGCCGGCAAAACAAGGACAGCCAACAAAAGGTAGCCTGGGGCAACACAGTGTGTCAATGAGAGAGAGAGATAAGAAACACTTGGACAGTTGTGCATGTTGGCTTCAATCTGTAATGACTGTGCAGACCACACATCCAAAACATTTGGCTGTCCTTGACAGAGAATGAAAAGAGCACAGATTTTTCAGCTACCTCTTTTTTGGTTTTTTTCCCCACAGTCAACCTGGTGAATAGAAATTCATGTACTTTACCTCTGTTTTTAATTATTTGTCTAATGGCCTTCAGGAAGTTATTAGTTACATCTTTGAGAGACAAAGTGAAAACTCTTCAGCTTTTTTCTGCTTTTTTCTGCTATTGGTCAGATGGATCTACAACTCCCACTGTTTTAAACAAAATTTCTATTGTATCTTTCTAGTGGAAATTAAGGGCAACATTGCCACCATCAACTCCAGTAACACTTAAATCAGTCCACTGCATTTCTGGAGTTCTGGGCGTGCAGAGACCTCCATGATCTTGGGACCAAAGTGTCTATTGGTGCCTAAATTCTGTCAGAGTCGATAAATGAGTGCAAAGCACATTTACCCCACTTCCCCAGCAGTCCTATCCATGCTCAGAGATTGTGTAATATGAGTGAGCCAAATGGCAAAATTCCAGGCTCTCATGGTGGTAATGACACTTTCTTTGCAATCTCTGGCCACTTTCTTGGTCGCCTCATGTCTGAAGAAAAAAATCAGGGGAAGATCAGAGTTTAATGTCTCACCTTGCCCTCCTGGTGAATGCCTTAGCTCCTGAATGAAGGTGACCCTCCATTCATTCTTTTGGGAGAATGACATTGTGAAGCTTGTAATTTGTGGGGTCTGAAGAAGAGCAAGCCAAAAGTGGCCTCATTATACAATTTAGGAGCAAGAATTAGGAGAAAATCATCAAACATGATCAAGCTTTTTTATTACAAACTTCAGAACTCTTTTCTTTCCCTATTTTTTTTTTCTACTAATACGTGATAAACTCACCCCAGGCAATATCAATTATTTCATTCCTCACTACCTATTAGTTTGTTTTTAATCTGAGATTTTCTGAATTATTAAAAAATAATTAGTTTTTAAACCTTCTTTTTCTTTCCTGTCTGAAAGTTGTGTTATAACACTGGTAGGTTGTGTGGTTTTAGGACAGGTTCTTGGGACTGTGGTTTGCCTCACCACAGATCTTTATGTAGTAGCTGAGCTCTGGAGGAGCTAAAATGTCTTGTTATAGCACAGGACCTCATTGACAGTAAAGTTATGGATTAAAACTCACATGAGAAGGGTAAAGCTCTATGTCAGCCATCCCAGGAGCAAAGTGGTTGACAGAAAATTGAAGTAAAAAATACCACGTTAGAGTTATCCTACTGGCTTTAAGGAAAACAGGGAACATGGAACCTCCATGAAGTATTAGTTATGGCTTAGTATTTTGGATTTATAATGCCAAATTACCTTTAAAAAAACCCTGATGATTTCCACTAATATGGCAAAATAATAATGTGTTGATGAAAATAGAATTTATGTAGGTTTTTTTTCCTCTGGGGTTGGGTTGTTTTTTTTTTTTTNGAAATGTGATTTATTCATGTTGTGCAAGATGACTATCCAGGACAATCTGTGGATGCCTTTTTAGGCACAAAAGGAAAGGATTCCCTACATACCTCTCCAATTGGCAAGATAAGTTTCTCTGGTAGCAGCTTGAATAAATTAATACAAAAACTGATTGATTACAGGGATCTCTTTTCTTCCTCAAGTTTGAAGAAAATGTCAGATGAAATTAACAGTCTAGAGTCTGAGTCTAAGTCTAACAACCTTCACAAGGTTGTCAAGGCACTTGGAGACATATTTCCAACTATAACACAGAGAAAATTCCACTCTGAAAATGTATAAGGTGTTTATAAACACAGCTTTTAAAATAAGCCTAAAGTCCTATGAAAAGAAGGAAAAAGGAAACACTGTACTGATCAAACCAGGGGTGGGGGCATTAATCCAGATTCTTATGTCAGGCAAAAGACAGAGCAGACAATTCTCAGGACTGTAAGACCTCTGCAGTATCATTTTTTGAATAAACTTCTCCTGCTTCCTTACACATGGCATTTTCAGATAGATCTGTGGCAACTCTGGATTGATTTAACATATGGGTAATCTCTCAAAAACTTCTGGTATAGTGACTCTGTGTTCTTGAAATTCATTCCCATTTTTAAACCAAATCTTCAGCTGAAAAAATTAGCATATCCTTTCCTTCATACCACCTTATTACAGAAATATAGTTAATTTGTACAAATGAAATGCATTTTATTTTTATTATAGGAAGCTTATAATTTTACTTGCTTTTGTTAGAACATCTTTTATTTATGTTTTTTTTTTTCTTTAAAAAAATCTGGGCCAGCACTGTATGCAATAAAGTTCTTAACCACGTGATTGAAGAGGAGCACTGCATGCCATTCTATTCCTTCAGTTCAGTTAATGATTCTTGCTTTGCCTATTATTTAGCAGAAGGAAGCTGCTACTGTACAGTGAGATGTCTACAGTAATGCTAGTATCTCTCTAGAAATGATAGTAATTTGCAAAAAAAATGGCTCCCTGATTTGCATTAATCAATAATATATTTAATCTAATATGATAACTTATCGTAGACTTATATGTTTTCTTTTTTTCAATCCTTCTGAAGATTCAGAAACATTCACTTCTGTGGCCCAGACTGAACTAGATAAAATTTTGTCTAGAAATGTTCTTAGACTTTTCTCATCTTTCCAGATAATTCATATGGGTGTAAAACCATGTAGGCACTACTGTCAAAAGGGAGGGACTCTGCTGCAAGCTGTTCTCTAATATGGCAAAGGATTTTTACTTCTACAAGAATCTTAGCCATAATATATAAAATATACAATGGGAAGCAGAGAATTATATTGTTTGCTTAGCCTAGATCTTTAAATGAAGGCAGAAAGTATAGGCATGATTTAGTGTGTTGGGACCTCGGTCATTAAAGGCCTGAATCAGAACGTCCTCTATCATTAGTAAGCTTAAAGGTGTCTGGACCTTCTTGTAAAGTTAACAACCAAAACCCAAGTACGCTTCCAGAGGTCAATTAATCCTATCTAAGATCACTACCAGGGCTGATGGGGGGAGAAAGTTCATTACTGTAGGCACCAAACTTCTAAGCAGGAGAAGTGAAATTATCTAAAACCCCACTCTCTGTATCACTTGGGGGTCATACACATTTAGGGACAAGTGATTACTCAAGGGTCCCATCCAGATAACAACAGCCAGCACACAATAAACAACATAAGTGTGGTGGGAAGAAGTGCCTTGGTATCTGTGCTTAGCTGCAGCAAAGAACACACTGTTTAGGAGTTGAACCATGTCTCTTTTCTGGGAAAGCAGGGATTTCAGATTACACTACTGCTTTTCAGAAGATGAGGTCAGATGACAGAATTGCTTTAAAGGGCGCAGAGCACTAGAACAGTTACAAATGTATTTATCAAACTGTATTGTTATGTAGTCTTGTTCCAATAGCCTGCATTCATACCTGTGTGATTCCTTCTTGTGAAGTCCAAATTCCATTTTTTTATTAATTATTCAATCCTGTCCCTTTGTCCATCATTTTCCTTAAATATGTAAGAGTAGCCTTTTCAAGAGGTATGTCTAGATTTTTCACTTTGGTACACTGTAATCAGCAGAAGATCAAATTATGAAAGTTAAAGGTCATTTCGTGTTTGCTGGTGGTTGGGAGATGTGTGATGATGTGCAGTGTGTGCAGCACACTGCTGCATCTGATAAGCAGTCCTCTCTCTTCTAGGCCATTATCTAAAACTGATGTGTTCTGCTTCTCAGGAAGAAGTACAAACTTGAAGAATATTTGGGAGAAATAAGGTCAGGACCTTAATCTTAGAGGAATCCTAAAGCAAGACAGTTCCCTCTCTGTAGCCACCTCCACCTGGACTTAACACAGGATGGTTTATAGTTACTTTATCTGAAAGATATTTACACCTTCAGCCCATGGGATTCCCACATCTGACAGGAGAACTGTTATTTCCCAACTGTGAGAGATTTAGTGCTCAAGAGGATTGTATCTGTTCACATGGTTTGGTCTTGGCAGAAATTGAAGGGATGATGAAAACAGTTCAGGCAGTACCTGATTTTGTAAAGGTGAAACTGTTCTTTCTACTTGCTTCTTGTACTCTTACACAGAGCTTTAGGGATTAGTCTTGCATAGGTGCCTAAACTTGTAGATGGGAGAGCACCTAAAACTTTAATTAGCAAAATCCAAGGAACGCAGAGTATTTGTAGGATAAAGCCACCCTAGTACTTAAAAAGGTGGGGGAAAAAAATCTTTAATTAAAAGAAAAAGTAGCTATGTAAAATGGAACTATGGAAACAGTGGTGAAGAAAACTTAGAAGCCTGAACTCTCTGAAATACACTAAAGTGTGAAGTGATATCTCTGAGGAAAATATATTTTTAAAAATGAGGACTAACTTATGTATGTTTTAATTTGGGGGTCTTCAAAATTTCTGAAAATCAGACCATGCCCTAGACAGATCTGGTTTACTCTGTCACCACCTTAATGTTATGAAAATTCATTTGCTACTGATAGTTATCTTGAAAAATGCCAATTAAGAAATAAAAGACTCATATATCCTTACTTACAAAGTCTTTCCCAGTCTGTGTGGAAAGAGATGTCCTTCTTGGGGGCAGCTGGCATCCAACAGTAAGAGAAGAGCAGTTTTGTCATGTTGGAAGGGTTGACAGCCCGTCTTGTCTGCATTGCTGGATTTGTGAATTTAGAAACTTCCTCTGCTATTGCATTCATTGGGGGCCAGAACACTCTTGGGCAAAAATCCACAGCTATAATTAGTGATTTAATTTTAATGTAGATGAATAGACAATCTTGAAGCCAGTTATTAAAATGTCATTACTTGATACAGAAGTTAGCATATTTGCCTAATGTCTGTTAGCAGAAGCTGCAGAGACCAACCCAAATGAGAATTCTGCCTGGGAAAGAGGCACAGCAACACAAGGCATCAAAAATCCCCCTGCCCCTGGGAAACAGCTGGACAGCCCCTGCCAGAAAATGCTGAGGTGTTTGTTGGGAATGCACAGGCAGTAACTCTGACCCCTCTGTTCTAACAGAATCCTGGGATGTCCAGAAAGTATTTTTTTTCTAGTAACTTTGTTTATATCTGAAACCCCATGCAGCTAGGAAATAGCAAGAGGAGAAAAAACAGACTTTGTAACAAGCAGCCCTGGGGATGTCTGTATGCAGCAAGTATGGAATTAGTTCTGTGTATCATGTGTAACTCATTCAGACAGCACTCCCAAAATAAATAAATTTTAATCTGTATTTTCAATTCAGACTTTAATTTAACAGCACATCTCAGAGAACTGAGAAATCTGGATTCAAAGGCTTAGTAACTTCTTTTACTTAGTAAAAGAGCAACGACATCTCTGGGACCTTCAGTCTTCCACTAAAAGAAACCAAAAGGAGCCACAAAGAGAAACTAAAAGTAGGCACAAGGATCATAATAAAAGCATAACTTTGCTTGTGAATATTTCAGAGAACACAATAGAAGTTAAAAGCTGTTGTTGAAAAATATAATTACAAATCTATATTTAATAACTTTGTTCTCTGAATTCGGGGGGATGTGAACTACGACCTTTTCTATTTCTATTCCATTTTAATGACAAAGTTCATGAGTAAAAATAATACCAAATCTAAAATCTAAAAGCCTTCAGAAGGTTTTATTTTTAAATTCCACTTTCCTTAGAGTCACAGTAAGAGTTCTGCAACTTTAATCCATCAAGCAGCTTTGCAAAACCATCATGAAAATGTATGAACCCAAGAACAAAATCTACTCACCCAACCTTACAACTATGATTAAAAAAAGCCCTAATTATAGTATAGTCACCCGTCAAAATAAATTACTCAGGGTGAGTGGGTGAAAAGAAGTTTGCTAGACTTCCTTAAGGAGGTGGTAATTGTCTTGAATTTTGTTAAAATACATCACTAATTATATTTTAACAAAGTCTATGTACTCTTCCTCTTTAGGAATTTTATAAGATGGTTGTAAGAATCCTGAGAAAGGGGTTTTTCAGTTTTAGAATATTCTATACGTGTGTGGTTTTCCTACAGAACAAAACAGAAATACAAAAAAATGCTCTAAATCACATACACAGATGATCAGAAATGTTAGAATAAAGTGATTTCATAAGAAGACGGCAATTGGACATACTTCAATGGCGAAGTGATGGGTGAGCACAGTGAAGTGAGAGCATGGTGATACCACATGGTTGGTTCATGGAAGTCCACAGAACCTTCATTTAAGAATTCCTTCCTGTCTTTGACATCCATTGCAGGCAGAAGATGCTCAGGAAAGTGGTTGAATCACCATCCCTGAAAGTGTTCAAAATCTTGTAATTGTGGCACTTAGGGACATGGTTTAGTGGTGAACATGGCAGTGCTGTGTTAACAGTTACCTTGATGATCTTAGAGGTCTTTTCCAGTCTTAACATTTCCATGATTTTAATACTAAATCCTTCAAAGAAGATGTCTGCAACCTATATTCCTGAGATATGTTGGCCAGGAAAACTTCAGACAAAATTTGAAAAACTACCAACGACACATGATCTTACCCTCATCTTGGTTTTACTGCCAGTGTGTTGGGCCTGCCCTAAACAATACCAAAACCATGAGCTTGTTTTCTCACTGTCTTCTGGAGGTTAACAGAAACCTACACTTAAACTTACATCCAAAGAATGCACAGGGTGTGGACCCCATACTGCAGCAGACTTGAGCCTGATGGCCCAGGGCTTGCAGGCTGGGGATCACCATAGATGGAGATTTTTTTTTATTATTTTTTTAGGCACTTCCTGGAAGATGATTGCTTTACTTAATACCAGTTGAACACTCCATCAGTTAGACACTAGGTAGGGTGAATATAGGCCATCATAATTCATTTGCAGACTCCAAAGCCAGTTAAGTTAAAAAATAAATATCTCGTTATGAAAAGATTGTTGATTTTCATAGAATCATAGAATAGTTTGAGTTGAAAAGGATTTTTAATGGTCATCTAGTCCAATCCCCTTTAATAATCAGGGACATCTTCAGCTAGATCAAGTTCCTCAGAGCCTTGTCCACGTTGACCTCGAATGTTTCCAGGGGTGGTGGGACATCAATTACCTCTCTGGAAAACTTCTTCCAATGTTTCACCATCCTTCCAATAAAAAAAGTCTTATTATCGAGTCTGAATTGATCCTCTTTTACTTCAAAACCCTTGTCCTATTGCAGCAGGTCTTTCTAAATAGGAGAAGGTAGGCCCCCTTTAGGTACTGAATGGCCACAGTAAGGTCTCTCTGGAGTCCTCTCTTCTCCAGGATGAACAACCCTAACTCTCAGTCTGTCCTCACAGGAGTGGTGCATCATTTCAGTGTCTCTCCTTTGGACTTGCTCCAACAAGTCCATGTCTTGTGCCGAGAATCCCAGAGGTGGATGCAGCACTGCAGCACTGTGGTCTCCTGAGAGCAAAGCAGAGGGGCAGAATCCCCTCCCTTGCCCTGCTGGCCATGCTTTGGATGCAGCCCAGGACACAGTTGGTGTTCTGAGCTGTGAGTGCACGTGGCCAGGCAGATTTTCTCCCACCAGCACCTCCAAGCCATTCTTGGCAGGGCTGCTCTCGCTCTGTTCATCCCCCAGCCTGTGTTGACACTGGGGTTGCCCCACCCCATGGGCAGCACCTTGCAGTTAAACCTCAGGAGATTCCCATGGGCCCACTTCTGGAGCTTGTCCAGGTCCCTTTGGATGACATCCTGTTCTTCAGGTGAATCAACCAAACCACTCAGCTTGGTGTGATCTGCAAACGTGCTGAGAGAGCACACAGTCCCACTGGTGATGTCACCAATGAAGATATTAATCACTCTTTCTTCCCAATATGGACCCCTGAGGGACATTACTTGTCACCAGTCTTCATCTGGATACTGAATATAAACAGACATAAATTATGAACAGATGTTTCTTGTTGCATGCACTAGGCTTCTAGTCATAAATAAATGCAGACATCTTCTTTTAATCAAATAATAAAATATTCATATTTGTTCACAGTATTATTTTATTGAAAATTAAGCTAATTTCTGCCTACCTAAAACTCTCTATGCCACTGTAATCCATTACATTTCCATATGTATTTGTTTGTAAACTGTTAAAATATCAAATGTAACTCAAATCTAGGCCACAATTAGACTTCAGAGTACTTCCCCTTAATTTATTGTTAATAGGGAGTGATCACAAAAGCAAATATGTAGAGGTTTAACATTCATCATAACATTTGCAGTTATTGTTCTCATAACTGGAAAATAAGGTTTTTCTTTCATTTCCTAGAGTTGTGGCTGACACACAATTTTGACTGATACTTCAGCAATTCAAAGCTGTATAAACAAAAAAGACAGATCAATCTATGTGAGGGTGCTGAATAAGCAGGTGTGTATCTGTAGTTGGGTATTGTTTCATACCACTCTAAAAATAAGTGTGAAACAGAATGTCTCTGCTCTGGGCTCAGAATCTGAGTCACACCATAGCTGGAAGTATTCATCCTAAAAGCTTCTGGCTCTGGCACACCTTTTGTTTTCTGTCTGGTTGTTCATTTTTACTATAATTTCCTAATTCCTCAGCACTACTTTTAACTTTCCATAACACTTAGATTTTTAAACTAGAGTTTCTAATTTCTTAGATGAGATCAGTGGAGCCTCAGGAGCGAAGGATGCTCTCAGCAATGACCCCCTTCCTCCACAGCCTGATAGCTCAGGCTGGCCTGGCCCGGGAGCTGTAGGAGCACATGCTCCTCCAAAGCCTGGCATGCACACCTGGCACAAAGCCCTTGCTCTCCCTTCTCTGCCCAGTAGGATGGCAAGTGGAGATGTCCACTATGCTGCATTTTGTCTCTTTCCTCACAGAAAGTGAGAGAGCCTGGGAAGGCCAGGCAGAGGAAAACACAGTAGGTCAGTCCCTGCAATGGAGCACAAAGTAGAGCACAACATGAGAGACACATTTATAACTGGGGTCATTGGGTGTCAAGCACATCAGTGTCAGGATATCTGAGTCTTGTTATCCTTTCAGCATGATGTTTTTCTTGCTTCTTTACTACCACCCAAATGCTCTGTCTGTTTTTCTTCCATGAGGGCTTACCTTTCCTCAGGAAGCAAGTTAGGGTATTGGCTCATCATCAAACACTTTATCAATAAAAGTCTTACTTCTTCCTGACATAGGTGAGCTAAGGTTAAGGGAAAAAAAGTAAGCTGTTTTGTCCTCCTTATTTCTCCTTTTTTCTTCTTCTTGTGACTTTCTGACTTCCTGATCTGGTCTCTGTCATCAGAGCAAGCCTACCCAGTAATTTGTCTGACTGTTTCTTGCAGAATCAGGGTGCTGATGAGGGTTCATGCAGCTCAGGGGTGGCAAGGGATACGTGGTAATTGCCACTGTGCCATGGCAGCCAAGGCACTTCAGCAGCCAAATCAAATAGGTTAGGCCAGACCCTCTTCAGTGTCCAGCTGCACTCAGAACCAGCTGAGAGCACTGAAGCAATCAGGAGCAGCAGCCAGATGGATTAAGCAGTGGTGCTTTTTGTGCACCGCCTGTCTGCACGGAGGCTTTGATCCAGGTCCAGCACAAAGAACTTCACTTTGGCTTAAACTGATCTCTTGACTCTGTGCAGGGGTGACAGGTGAATATATAAACATTTTTTTTGAATACAGCAAGGAGGGACCTGAGTAATAGAGCAGTTGCACTTAGTCAAATCGAGGGAAAATGTCTCTACTAGTGCCCCTTGGTAGATGTTAAGGCATAAAATACAGGAACAGGGAAGGCATGCAGAGTTCCATTTTGCACTCTGCAATCTGATTGTATGGAATTCTTGATTCAGAATTTGTACCTTTACATTTAATAGGCTTTCATGGTCTTTTTTTCTTCTATGATTTTGTGTAATTGCTTTTTGACTGCATTTATGATACTGGCAGCATCTGACAGTGAATGTCACTATTCTCTTATGCCGTGTGAAAGAAAAACCCACTTCTTTTGCTTGTTTTAAACCTGCTAATTTCATTGGGCATCCTCTTGTTCTCATGTAGTGGGAAGCCAAGCATCCATTCATTTATTTTCTAGGCACTTTCCCAGGGTTCTCCTGTTTTTATACATATCTGCCATATCCCCCTTCAGCTGTCCCATTTCCAAGCTGAAAACTCAAAATCAATTTAAGCAGTTCCAAGCTTTAATTGCCCTTCTTTAGTTCCCCCATGTAATTTTTGAGAGGCAAGTACCAGAACAGCAGGCAGTATACAAAAGAGAGGGTACTATGTGGTTTTGTGTAGTGCTGTAAAGGTGTTGTCTGTTTTGTGCTCCATTGATTTTTTAAAAAAACTCCTAACTGCTATTCTTTCTGACTGCCAATGAGCATGGGATTTACTTTTTCTTCTAGTAAGCTTTCTTCTTTATTTTTTCTTTCTTTTTTTAAATAATTCCTTTTTAAAAATTAACTACAGTTGAAATTATTTATTTTGTGTTCCTTTTGAACCTACAGGAAAATGAATTTCAGTACCTTGTGATTCGTGTTTCAACAATAACCTACCGAACCACCCTGGCCTTGCTCAGGGAAGATGAAAAACAGATCAGAGATTTTCCAAACTTCATGGCAACAAAAGTTATGCTTTTTAAACATTTATTCTTTATATTATGCCTGGGTATGACATTTGCCAAGGTTTTATGACAGTCTCCCATTAGCACTAATGTCTCAAGTAAGGAATTTCAAGACACTGAGAATCTCTTTGTGGTAAAAGATACAATTTACATTGATTCTAATTTTTCTGTAGTGGAGCATTGCTCCTTCATTGAAATGACTGGATCTCTCATCCTCTATATTTTTTTCCATTGGAGTTTAACTAATTTTTTTATGAAATCTGATAGTATATATGTGTATAGTTTCTTATTTTTATTTGCAGTGTTTATGCATATTTTTGAATTAAAGACATAAATCAATAGGTAGGTAGCAATTAGTGATGTAAAACTCACTTTAAAATCAATGGTTACTGGATCATAAAGTACATAAAGTGTTACATTAGAGGACAGAAGTTGGAAATTATACAGCATTTCCAGTTTGAAATTGAATGAGTTAAATCCTCTTTGGCTCCTGATCGTACATGTGCATTTTTTTCCTTATATTTTTATATATGTGATATTCACAGATTTTTTTTTTTTAGTTAATTTTATCTGTCTCTCACTAATGCATACAGTCAAAGTGAAAAAGTGTCTCATATGTTAAAATAACATGAGAGTGTCCTTCAGTTAAAACACCTCATCTACTATTCAGGATATTAGCATTACTGCTAATTTCTACTGCACTCAATTTTGTATGACAATGGTAAAACTAAGAACAAAGGAAGAAAGTCAAGGTACTACACTTTTAGTTTCACAGTTTGTGTCATGCTGGTATTATATGCCTGCGATTTATCTGCTGATATTTATGGAATCAGTGGAAATCAGTGCATATTTGACAAGATTGGTGAAGGTTAAGGCCTCCGAGGCACTGATTGAGACTGGTAAAATGGCTTAGGCCACGGAGTTTTTTTAATTGAGGAATTTTTTTTTTTAATATGTGATATTTCAGACTTGCAATCACCAGTAAAGGTAAGATGATCTTAGAAGGATACAAAAGTAGATTTCCAACTGACTGAGCACTGTTGGTTTTCAGATATGCTCAAAATAGCCTGTACTGTCAAATCTTAGAAATTTGACTGTGACCAGATCTGATCTTGACATTTTTTGGAAGTACAGTTTTGTGAGTGGATCAATGTCCATTTCCTTTTTGCCCCTAAGAACCCAAATCCTGCTCCCCTGCTTTAACTGTGGCAGTCAAAGAGAGCTCCCACAGTCCCTTCTACAGAGTCACAGCTCATTGCCCTTCTGGAGCTCTGGGTTAAACCTGCTGCCTTTTCCAAAATGGCAAAGACAAAGACAATCTGCAGTGTGTGAAAGCTTCATTCAAACATCCTTAAATCCAGAGCAACTATGAGTGTCATTTAACACAGTACATTTTTACTGTGTATTACAATTACAGAAACGTCTGTCATTGTTTTGCTAAACTGCTGTGAAAAATTCACTGAGTATTCAGTAGTTGCAAGGCTGTTCAGTTACTTACCAATATTGAAGTGGTCATGTGGCTGAACATTGTGAGTCCTTGGAAACACACAGGAATACAACTGCCAGTTATAATTTTTACTCTGCCTGCAAAATGTGTTTTATGATGGTTTACTGTGCATGTATAACATATGCATTTCTTTTTGTCATGCCTATATGTGGTCACAATAATTTTGTCTGTTGCTACTGCTATTTAATCATACAGAAGTCCTAAATAGTGTGATAAGAAATTTAAATATGGTCATAAGGTCTACAAATATTTTCATCAGCTTGCTACCCTTACACAGATGCTTTTCTTTGAGGGGTGAAGTTTCTCAGACCTGAACTGTATTTTTAGCTTCCCATAATGACTGCTGTAAATCTACTTGTAAAACATCATGTTCATTGCACGTCAATGCAGCTTACAGATGAAAAAAATGTAACTGCATAAATAGCATGTTTTCATCTTTATGTCTTAGATTAGTATTTATGTTTCTAACTAGAAAGCACATGCCTTTAAAAGTATTATTTTAAAATATTATTTAATTAAGTTACTATTTTTAGCTACGTTTTTATTACAAATTTGCGGTATCAGTAAGACACCAATTTTGAGACCAGATGTGCTAGAAATGCAAACATACAGATATTGATAGATAAGATGGGACCATGGTCCATCTAATCTAATAATCCTTCTGACAGAAAGTAGATGACTGAGAAGAAGTTGCCAGAAATTTCATGAAAAACAAATAGAGGGTAATCTGTCAGCCACCTTAAGTCTTCTCAGAATTCCTTAGTACTGTGAGATAATGTTAAGCCCTAAAGCATAAGGTTTAATCTTTCTTTGAAAATATATTAGCATTAACTATTACAAATTTTGAGCTTGTGAATAGCAAAAATTTGACAAATATGAAAAACAAGATAGTGAGTGTTACTGAAAACTGCAAATCTCTGAATCGCTGGATGATTATTTACTTTCTAAGCAGGTGAGATAATTTGAGGGAGTGAAAATGAAGAAACATAATAAATAATCAATATTCTTATCATCACTTTGATCCTTAAGAAACTCTTATTTTGTGGCATAAATGTTGTAAAACTAATTTATCCTAACTAATGGTTTGAAATAAGAGAACGTCTCTGGTACAGTGCCTATTTGTCAGGTATTTGGATGAGAGGAATGTAAACTTAACCTGTTATAGTTTCAGAAATTGTTGATAAGATACATTTGTGAGCATGATTGGATCACTTGTGCTACCACCAATAAAAATTAATTACCATTTCATGAAAGGTAAATACTCAATTTTGCAGAAAACATTTTGAACTCTTCTTTATATTAGCTGATAAGCCAGATCCCACCTCACACATCCATTAATCTAAGACAAAAGAAGCAGCAGCAGCCTGTGTATTTCTGCAATCTCATGTGTTATTCCTTTTCTTTCCAGACAACTATTACGGCACTCCGAAGCCTCCAGCAGAACCGGCTCCGTTGCTGTTAAATGTGACAGACCAGATCCTCCCAGGTGCCACTCCCGGGGCTGAAGGAAAACGTAAAAGGAATAAGTCTGTGAGCAATATGGAGAAGACAGGCATTGAACCACCAGAGGAAGAAGAGGAAGAAAGACCAGTGGTCAATGGAAATGACGTGACAGTAACACCAGGTCTGTTTTTCCTTCTTACTTTGCACTGAGTTTCTGTTATTCAGAGTCCTCAGTCATCTCCTTCTGCAGTGAGATTATGCATGTTCAGGTAAGGGTGTTCTTGCAAGAGTGAAAGGCAGGCATCCTGAATATTAGGATCTCTCTGAAACCTAAAAAAAATGACTTAACCTCTATTTTGGGGAATCATCTCACTTAACTCAGCTACTGTAAAGATTTTTGTCTCTGAACTAGTTCCTTTGAACCATCTTTATAGACCAAAGAGAAAAATACCTACTTTCAGAGCATGGACTGCGACCTGGTTTAGATTTCTAGGTTAGGGAGTCACTCACAAGTGCCTGTTCCTCTCCATTGACTACAGAGGGAGTCTAGAGAACTGCAATTTGGTCAGATGAATAATTTCTGTGTTTCAGGTCTTTTTTTTCTCAAATGGTGACACTCACAAGATTGTTTAGCACTTTATGAAATGAACTTTTGTAAATTGCCATGAAGTCTTAGCAATACTGTGGAAGACTAAAGTCACCACATTAACAAAGTTGTGGCAGTGCCACTGAAACTTAGCTGGAAATACTATCTGGAGTACCCTTTTCAAGAAGGTTTCAGATCCTGCGTAAAGCTGATAAGGGCTTCAGATGTCAAGTCCTAAAAGACAACTGTTGTTTTACTCCTTGGATCACAGTGCTTCAGGAAAAAAGGAAGTCCAGGTAGACTCGTATCTCAAGTGAGAGCACTCCAGCCTTTTCTGAAGCAGATAATCAACTTCCCCCTCAACCTTTCAGCAAGACAATATTTTACAGAACTTAATAATTCTTATCCTGAATTTCTTAAGTAGAATTTAAGAAATTACTTTGTTGTTGTTCATGTAGAAAGTGAAAGAATTCAGATTTTTATATCTCTCTGAGAAATAATGCTGTGAATCCTTTTGGTAAACTTAGAAATTCAGAAACAGATTGTTGAAGTAGAAATCTATAGTGTTCATATGGATGAGAAGATAAAATGAAGTACTGCAAATTCTCTAAATGTATATGTTACTGTGGAACAAAATACCTATTAGCTAATCTTCTATGCTCTGTAGAAGGATTTTCATACTGAGGAGTCTATATATACCTTTTTAATTCCTGCTTCATTACAAAGAATGTCGAATTTGATATCTTCCCATCCAGGATGATTTTGCCACATGCTTTTCTTTAGCTGTTGCCTAACATTACATGTAAGATAATCCATCCTTGTCTACCAGGGGTGTCCAGGAGCAGTGAGGTGAGAGTGGGTCTGGTTCTTCCCCTTGGCTCTCCAGAGGGCTGCAGTGTTGCTCCCTGGCCACTGCCATCACATGCTGCACGAGCCTTGCTCATCCCTTACACACAGATTGCATCTGTTGGCATTGCTCTGGCACTTAGTGCCTTTCCTACACAGCTAAGCAGGAAAGGATGAAGCCCAGAGATCCTTACATAAAACATCAGCACTGCCGCTGTTGCCAGGATACTTCCACAGTGAAAGAGGCAAAGGCAGGATTTGGTCTCTGATGTGTATTGTAGAAATCATTAGAAAGATCATTCTTTGTAGTTATTCGAAATGTGCCACATAACAGACCATTGCTGAGGAGCAGTTTCCAGGACAATATGTTTTGGCTCCAAGTGGATCAAGAGGCAATATTTACCTGCCTTTTTCCTTGAATTCTATACCTATAATTTGCTTCTCCCAGACAAATTCTGTGTGAGCAATGACTAGGCAGCACCCGAGAAGCAGGCACCGGCATGTGCTGTGTAACAAAATGAAATACACGAGCATGGGTGTAAGACAGCCCCCCCATCTTCCCCCTCCTGCTCCCCCCAAAGTAATTCCTGTCGGTGTGGCCAGCAGAACAAACAGTGCCTGTGTTGGCTCTCATGGTTTCATAAGCAGGGTTTTGTTGTTCAGTTACACTGATTGAGGACTTTGGGGATTGTAGCAAAGCAGCTCTGTACGTACATGCTGTGTTGCCTTTGTTGGGCAGTGTGGCTCCCACAGACCCTGCTACTGCAGTCATTTTCTCTGTGAGCTGACAGAGGCTTAGTCACATCTAAAATGTCAGTGCATTTGTAGTTTGTGTCTTTAAACAATCAGGAAAACCAGAACATGTTAATTAATTTATTTATTTTTAAACTCTTGGAGGAGAGAGCACTTTAGTTTTTATAAAGAATCAGCAAAGCTAGGACATTTGTTATTGCCAATTCTTTTAGTAAGTGTGTTCTATTCTAAATACTTCACTTTCAGAAGGAGGCTTTTATTAATTATAAGACTCCTGGGACATCTGAAACATTGATTCATTTTTTATAGATGCTCATCGATTTAATGGCTTATTAACTGCATATCCAAGCCTGTCAACTCAGAGGACCACTCTAACACATAGGACTGACTATTACTTTGATATAGCAACAGATCTAAGATGATTCTGAAGAAAATAACCTATCCTTATCAGTCCAGTTATGTGATATCTGTGGTTACAGAGATCTTTGTGATTTTGGTCTAAATTTTCAGGCAACTTTTCAGTGGCTGTTGGCATAATCTGTGCAAGTGTTGAGCTTTAGCAATTTTTCATTAATACCTTCCATACACCTTGCTTTGTGTCCATCAGATTTCTCTGAGACAGTTGTATATGGACAAAGTGACCATAATTGTCTGCCCAATGTGTTTATGCTTTCTGATTTTTGTCACCTGTCCTCAGCCCAGAAGCCACCAGGAATTCTTCTCAGTGCCTTGGGATAGGGCTTTTGTCCATTTTAGGATGGAGCATTCTCAGTCCTTCATCCTGGATCAAGTTCTCTCAGGACAAAATAATATGATTTGGGAGATGGGATTTATCTCATCCAGTTTTAGTAAATTATATGCCTAAATGCCTTACTTTTTTGTTTGAGCTATTTGTCTCTGCTCTCTTGCTATAAAATAAGATGAGGAAATTCCAAAAAGAGAGCATAGCTTCTTTAGATACACATTTTAGAGGATCACCTCTACAATTTAGAATTATTAATTCAGCCTACAGATACAGAAGAGCTTAAATGGCTAAATTTAAATTAAGAACCTTACTATTTGCCAAGAAACATATGAGTGATATAATCTAAAGATTAACTGTTAAGATGGGCAGGTTTAGACTTAGTATTAGGTTTCTTACACTTAGTGCAATTGTCCACATTAGTGGGCAAGACATATTGCCTGAGACGACTTTCCTGATGGACACTGTGTTGAAATTAATGATTTCTGCAAAACTGATGCATTGATTAAATAGGTAAAAAAGGGTCTTGATCAAATTGTAACCCAAAACTTGTCAGACATTCAGTTTTTACTGCTGTCGCTGTTTATGCCTGCAAAGAATTGAGTCGGTCCCCTTCACAACCAGCATCAGTATTTGATACTGTGTTGGTCATGTCACATTTGCTTCCCACTGCTGACTGATGAAGTGTTTATCATCCAAACAGAAGAACCACTTTAACATTGAAGGCATGCTTATGTATGTGCATTATTCTGACAGTACTTGAGCAATGATAACTTGCACTCAGAGAATAAAGTTCTGCCAGGCTCAAATTAATTGAGGGGTAAGATATGACATAAAGTTTCAAAATTATCATTCCAGACCATAAGAATGAACAAAAGACCAGAGTCCCAATGCCATCAATCACCATGCAAGGTGCACAAGTCCGAGGCAACAGACCAAGTTCATTGTTTTATTATTGCACAGCAAAGACAGACAGAAGGATGAAAACAACATACACAGCTTCTGAGAGCCATGAGATTTTAAAACATACAAATGTTGGCATCCATTGATTTTTCTGTGTTCTTTAAACTCAGTTTATCACAGCTAGGTCCCATCCTGTGACCCATAGAATACCCTGTGCTCACCCAGTCTCCATGACTCCTGCTTTCCTTGCCCAGGTCAGCTCCTGATTCTCACTATGTCAGGAGTCAGAGGGAGCAGTGCCTACAAAAGCACCAAGCCCTGAATATGGCTCCAGCTCTGCGGGAAAGGGAACAGCTCCAAGGCTGCAAAGTGGTATCTTCACAAGAAAATACATACACTGGCAAACATGAGTTAAAGTACTCTTGTATCCAACAGTTATTTTAAAAGGAAGGGCTCTTTTCTCTACAGGCTTAAATTCCTGTAGAATTTAAGAAATTAGACATTTGATACAATAAGGGTATAAAGATGTGAAATATTTTTATTCAGAACTTTTAAAACCACCCCATAAATTATTATTTAATACTCTTTTTTTTTTTCTCTGCTGATATTCCTAGGTTATATGAGTTGGTACTTTTGAATGAAGAGAATGAGTTTTCAAACTTCTCTGCATGAGTAATCTGCAGCATTAAAATAAAGGAATGAAGTCACAAGGTCCTCTTACATGTTTAGATGGCCAATTTCAAGAATTAGACTGTAAATAATAGAAAAAATTTAAAGTGCAAGTAACAGCATTGATGAAGAATGCTGAGACTATAACAGCAGCAACTATAACAACTAGTTTGTTGGGGTTTTTTTAAATGGTTACCATATTGACAACAAAATTATAAAGAATATGTCATATCAACATATATCAGTAATATTTTAACTGCTGCTATTTGAAGCTGGGTACTACAGAGAGGAAGTTGGGGTATTTAAAGACAAGTAGTCGTTTTTGGCATACAGATTATCTTGGTTCTCAAAGTGCTTTGTATTCCACACATGCTATAGCTTCCTGGTGCTTTACTTGTGTCTATTCTGTCACTTCTCAGGACACTCTTCAGAATCCGTGCTAATCCTGAACCATGTAATCTGTTTTCTAGTGAGACAGAAGCTCCAGTAGGCTATTTCAATTTCAATTGATTGGGTTTTTTTAGTGACAAAAGTACTTCTGGACTCACATTGTGGTACAATTTTAGGATCTTTTTTCCATCACATATTGTCCAAAGGAAAATATTTGTACTCACTGTTCATTACTGTCATATTTCAAACTTTGTACATTAAAAATGCTGCTAATTTTTAATCAGAATTCAATTGTTTGTTGTTTGGGGGTTTTTTATCAAATCAAAATTGTATATGGGTATCTATTAGCAGAAAGAAAACCAGTAAGGTGAATATCTGCCTTATGTGGAGTATGGCAATGATATTGCATATAACAGAAGGTGAGATGACACCATAGAGCTTTCAGATAAGTGTGACTAGGATGTCCACTGTGTAAAGCTTACCGTTACTAAATGACATTAGGCAATTTCATCTTAATTGCTTGGGTTTTAGTCATCATGATGTCTTCTCTGTTATCAAAGTAAGCTGTTAAAAGATAATGATCCAATAATTAATTATTCATGAGATTGGATTTAAAATAATTATATTTTAAGTTGTTAAATATAAGCTTCAAGTCCTTTTTTTTTTCCCTGCTGTATTTTGATAGCAATTTCTGTCTTAGAAAAGATCAGAATATTTCTTCTAATCCTCAGGGCTTAATTTTCACTTTTTTTTTTCTGTCATCATGATGACTGGGATTTGTTAATGTAGTTATTGAAAATCACAAATCTGACCTCTTCAGACCTGTTGAAAATCAGATCTTGAGGAAGAACACTTATTAGAGATATCCTGGTAAAATCCCAGGACAGGGTAGTGTCACCACATCTGCGCTCTGTCAGACTGACTGGCTGATCAATAGTCACTGTGTGTGATGCACCTGTGCCCCAAACGAATCTGCCATTTGACCTTATGCCTTATGTTCAGTTTAATCTGAACTCTTCCTTCCTGTACTAGAAATGTGGTCAAGGCTGCAGGCAGCCCCAGGAATACAACTCACAGATCTTTCAATAATGCTTGAAGCAGATGAGGGCTTTTGCTTTGCAGAGATAAGAACAAAACACCCCGAAAATTTATCAGCAATGATTACAATGTCCTATTCTCAGGGGAAGTGGGGACTATATATCTTCTCTGCTTTGTAGGAAGCTTTTACATATTTGAAAATGCTGCAGACAGATAGATTAATGTTTTCAAACAGCATAAAATGATTGTAATTCCACATAGTTCAAGCATGAGTTAAGATTTAGCAACAAGAGCTGCATGTGGATGTAGAGCTGTAGACCATTACTTTGTTCAAGGTTTAATTTGGGATTTTTTTTCATGCTGTTCTGGAGGGTTGTATGTGTCAGTGTCAGAAGTATTTTTTAGGATCATGAAAGCTGTATCTACCATTTATCCCCAAGAAGCAGCACCTTTTACTATGTCATGTAAAGAAAAAAAGGATTAGTTTGACACAATTTCTTCCTGAAAAATCTTGACAAGTATTTATGACCTCTGAAGAGTTTACATGTAGGTGGTTTGATTGCTACTTCCCTTCCTTCTAGGAATTAAAAAGAGAAAGATGATGCAGTTACAGTTTCATTGGTCTTCCTCCTCCTTTTTTTTGTAACAAAAAGGACAAAATGGCCTAATTGAGCAAATAATTTCAAAGGGAACTTAGGAATTCAGAAATTAAGAATATAAAACTATCTAAAAACCTAAATCATAGATACTTTGCCGAAACCAGGATTGTGTTTGTCCTTTCCAAGTTTCTTTTCCCCATGAAGTCTAGAAGGTTTTGCCTTTAGTAGCCATGAGTCTACTTACATGGTGCTCTCTGTACCCTGGGTTCCGTTTCATCCAGCTCTGCCAGTTGAGAACAGCTGCTTCATCTAAGCTTCACCTGACCTGTTCTCTGCCCACTCCACCTTCTTTAGCCCAATTGCTGACGTTAATTATGTTAGTCATTTAATCACAGGGGATTTTTTTGTAGTAGTGGCTGAGGCAAAAGGAGTACTAATTGCCTCGGGGTTCTTATGCGTCATAAACTATTAGCTTTCCTTCCTTCCCAAACAGTAGAATGAGTCTGCTTTTGGTATTATTATTATTGCACTTAAATAAGGTTTTCTTTTTATCCCAATGTCGTGACTGTTTTCCACTTTCTAGACTGACTGTTCTGTTTTGCTATTAGATGCCCATGTTGTTTTTCTGTGTTCATCCTTAATGATTTAATATAGTTTTCACCTTTTGTACGATTCTGTCTCAAGTACCATATCATTGCAGTCATTACTTAATTGAAATTATATTTGATTATACTTACTTTTTTTAGTTAGAACAATTTGTACTTGCATTCTTAGTATTGTTCATTCAATCTTTACTTGTTCTCCTAAACTTTTTCTCTCTTACCACTGCTTGTCATAATATAAAATTTATTGATTCTGTAGGCTTATTAAAATCTGGACCTTTATAAACAGTTTTTGTTAATTTTTTGTTGCCCTTCTTTCTTGCTGTTGTAAGCATCACTAATTAGAATGTTTCACCCAAGTAGTCTTCCACCTTCCTACACGTTTCACACAGGTATCTGCATAGTTCTGTGCTCTGGGTGCTCTGTTAGATCATTTAATAAGTTGTCATCTTCTTGAACTTTACTGTAGCCTACATAGTTGACATGTTGAAGCATTTGGCATTGGCTGTGGGAAACTAAGCCTCCCACAGGTTGTACCAGCAATGAAATCTCAACCACAGTCTATATGGTTAATATACTGCTATGAGTTCACCGATGTCATTAGTTTCTTTGATATATGGACGCAGATAAAGCAATTGGTGCATATACTTTTTTCACTTGAAAAGGATCTATAGCCTGCAGTAAAACAGAAGGGTAGTTGTTTTATATGTGTATAGTTTGAAAAGTTAAGACATGAGACAGTAGAGCTGCTGGATATGAAGCTGCCTTCTGCTCAGTGCTTACTGCTAGTCTGGAAGGACTCCTGAGACAAAATGAGCCAGAACTCTTTATTAGTTTCTTGTTTCAGTTTGGTTTTATTGCTTTGTTTTCTTTTATTGTGTTCCAAATAAAATGCATCATCAGAGGAACCCTTGTGTAAACCAAACAGAATTTTTCTCTTTATTTCGACTTGCCTTTCACAGAGACTTACACCCAGTAAATTCTTCACCATTACTTGGATATCCAAAACCTGTAATTTTTCTTCTCTTGTAGAATCAAGTGAACATGAAGAGAAGACTACAGCTGTTTTGGGTGAGGTATCTACCACCCAGCCTTGTCCTGCACCAGGATATGGTCAACCTGAAGAAGCAAAGGAGGATATGGATGTAACAAAACAGACTAAACCTGAAGAGAATGATGACTTGGGCCCACTGCCTGATAACTGGGAAATGGCTTATACAGAAAAGGGGGAAGTCTACTTTATTGAGTAAGTCTTGTTTCTTCTATTTTTAATAGCTGTATTGTATTTAACTGGGCGGGAAAATGGTTTGTATGGTGAAGTGCAGCATTGCACTCCTCCTCACTAAAACAGCAGGAATGTTCTGGCTGTCGGAGCTCCTGAGGGCTGGTGGCAATTCCTGCATTAGTGATTTTGATGGAAGCATGCTGGGTTTTAAGATAGGTAACTGGTCTGCTTCCTTTGATGGGAGGAATTAAAGCTTTTGTTTCTTCCATTGAATGCAAGGCCTTTCTGCTCTTCTGGTGCTTTCTGCTGGGAAAGTAACACAGTTGCTGGCTTTGTCCTTCCTTATGTGGACAGAGAGCATGAAGCTTTTTGCCAGTTAAAGGAAAGAAAAATGAGTGGACTAAAAACTAGCTAGTGAACAGTAGAGGGAGACCATGCTATATACAGAAATAGTAAAATAAATGAGTGGACTATAAGGAGAATTAGTTATGTGTAGAAAGTTTTCCCTCTTGGTAGACCATACATACCTATTACTAATTAGTAAACTCATTGAAGTAATGGATATGAAAATTCTTTATGCTTTATGTGGTCTCATTAAGCTCATTAGAGAGCACCCTAAGGAGGGCCACAAGGATGGTGAANTCCTGAGACAAAATGAGCCAGAACTCTTTATTAGTTTCTTGTTTCAGTTTGGTTTTATTGCTTTGTTTTCTTTTATTGTGTTCCAAATAAAATGCATCATCAGAGGAACCCTTGTGTAAACCAAACAGAATTTTTCTC
>VZTN01021393.1:44223-134625 GCA_013400515.1 Erpornis zantholeuca
ACATACCTATTACTAATTAGTAAACTCATTGAAGTAATGGATATGAAAATTCTTTATGCTTTATGTGGTCTCATTAAGCTCATTAGAGAGCACCCTAAGGAGGGCCACAAGGATGGTGAAGGGTCTGGAGAGGAAGCCTTACGAGGTGGAGGTCACTTGGTTTGTTCAGCCTGAGGAAGAGGAGAATGGAGGGAGAATTCAGCGCAGTTTGCAGCTTCCTCGTAAGGGGAAGAGGAGGAGTAGACACTGATTTCTTCACTCTTGTGACCAGGGACAGGACTCAAGAAAATGGCACAAAGCTGAGTCAAGGGAAGGTTTAGATTGGATATCAGGAAAAAGTTTTTCACCCAGAGTGTGGTTGGGCGCTGGAACAGCTCCCCAGGAAAGTGGTCACAGCATCAGCCTGACAGAGTTAAGAGAGTTTGGACAATGCCCTCGGGCACATGGTGTGATTGGAGTGTCCTGCACAGGGGCAGGAGTTGGACTTGATGATCTTGATGGATCCCTTCCAACTCAGCATATTCTATGATTATTGTACATTACCAAGAATAAGAACACAGCAAATGTCTGTGCTGGTATAACACTGTGTTCCACAAAAGAAAAAAGAGAACAGAAAAAACAGCATTTTCCTCAGCAGAGCTCTACTACAGAGATAGAAGTAGCATTTATGTTTGCTTTATAGAATTGCCTCAGTTTGGAGCATTATCTGTTATTCTGATTATTAGTAGGTAAAAATAACATTTGGTGGTGTCAATTCTGATTTAAGTCCTGTATTTAATGTAAAATGTTGTGACTATCACATGAAGTGTAAACAAATGTTAAGAAAAAGTTTGTGCATGTGACTTTTTAATGAACACTGGCATGACCAACTATAGCTTCTGGCATATACAAGGCTGAAAATAGCAGTAACTATTAAAACATAAGTGTCTTTGCTGAAAAGGGCAAAAATATGCTTATTCTAGAAAAAGAGTAATTATAATAACTTTGCCCAAGCAAGCAGAGAAAAACTAGGGTGACCTCAGGGCTAGTTGAAACCCTTGTTTCCTTCTTACCTTACTCCCAAATTTAATTTTTCTGTGCATATTGAATGCTCTGAAAGAAAGTGGACTAAATTATAGGGCACTTTTATTTCACTTGTAACAAAAGCCTGTCATACATTTGGGGAATGGGGGAAGAGATGATGAGTAGATCACTAACACACCAAACTATGAGAGTAATAAATAATGCAGGAGGTAATTTAATAGAAAATAAATATATATTTTGTAACAAATACAGTGGATGCAAATTGCCCTGATGTTCTCCTCAAATTCCTTTGATGTTACAGCTTACTTCCTTTCCTGGAAATGCTCTGGTTTACACTGCAGTTCTGACAATGCTCATCATTCACTTCCACTAAATGAATGTTATGTAAAGCAAATAAATCAGTCAGAGGTGCAGACTGGATAGAAGGGCTGTTGTAAGGGATTCTTGCTTTTGGGATTGTATTCTTGAACAATGTATTTGCTAAAAAGTGCAATTACACGTCTGTAAAAATACTAGATCGTTTACTAGAATCCGAGCAAAGGAGCAACTGTCTGATCATTTGAGTTTTCACATTGCAGTCTTTGCAGGGTTAAGTAGGAAAGTAATGCTGTGGGGATGCTGTTAAATTGCCTCTTTGTTTACAAGTCACTTTGGTTAATGGCATGAAGAGACTCCATTTGCTTTCACAAAAAAACGGAAAGATAAAAAGACAACAAAAACCTATTTGTCTAACAACATCTCCCTGAACAGTAGTAAAGATTGTACTAGATTATTAAATAATAGATGAAAAACAAACATTTTTAAAGTGTACATCACAATGAGTGGGGAAAAAAAAACCACACTAGGCAGCATCTTTTATTGCTTTATTTGAGGATCATGTGAATTGTGCCTTTAAACGCTAAAGCCTTCTAACAGCTCAAGTTCCACGTTGTCATAGGTATACCCAAAGGTCTTAGATTTCATGACAGAATTTTCATTCATTCACCTCAAACTAACCTTTAAATTTCATATGTGCTCTCACTTACCAAAACTGCCATCAGAATAATGTGACAGATTTACAGTGAGAGAGGAAGTGACTTCATAAGGGGAGAGATAATTGTCTATAGACAGGATTATTTATTTGTTCATCATTAATGGTTCAGTTAGCATTTTGTAAAGCACAGTAGAAGTAATTTCCCCTGCCTCAAGGACTACAAAGATGAAAAAAGATATCATCTACCAGATTCACTGAATGAATCAAAAGATGGTTGTATTTTAGAGCATGCCTTGATCTATTACTTCCTTTCTTTCCCTTTTTGACATAGGTGCATGACCTTATGTTTACCTATTTTAGCATTCACAGATGGAACAAGAGCATCTCTTCTTGCAACATAATACCACTGTTTTTCAGGAAGATCTACTTAAGTACATTTCTTGGGCTGTTTCCAGCCTCCCTTACATATGAATCTGAATTTTCAAATACAGGCACATACTACACAAATAGGACTCCATCTCTTACATTTGGTTTCACTGAGAACATATGCTAATGAGAACATGCAATAATTAAAAGACTGTATATAAATTGGAATGCCATCAAAAAACCCTCCAGTTTTGCTCCTTCTTTCCTGCTTTAAATATGGCTGATAAGTGTGGCATATTTTGGCATACTTAAATAAATTACAGTCATCACTGATTTTCTAGCTTTTCGCTTTCCCAGGGCTAAAGGAAAGGCTGTGGTTCTCCATAGCCTTCAAACTTCACCTTGCCAACAACTCTCAAACCACATACTGGAGACCCAAGCTTGTGTTGTGCTCACAAAATCAGCACATGCTGGTTGTGTTGGACCCCAAGCAGTCAGTGTTTGCTGTGTTGGTCCAGTGCAATGCTGAGGGGAATAGAAACAGACCAAGATTCTCAGTGCATGTGCTATCATGTGCAGTCAGGCTGAAATGTGGCCCTCACCCAACTATCCAGCTCCATCCCATACATTATTGCATTATATACTGTCCTGTACAGTTGGCTACACATTTCAATACTTCTTTATAAGACAGAATTGGATTTCTCTTTCTGTCCAGCCTTCTCCCCACATATAGGCAGCAGAACTCTGTAAGGGGTGCAGGGATAGTAGGGCATGAAACCTAAAGCTATTTGACTCCCTACTGTTCAAAAGCATATATGGTTTTCTTTGCTTATACTATATTAATTGTTTTCTTAGGGGATGAAAGTCTAGAATGAATGCAAACTGCTGTAGAACATCTTTGAAGGATCATCTTTTTTGACTTGTGCTGATGATTTTTAGGAGAATGTGGCCACATGAGGTTTAACAAACCATTTTCCAGTACATCTCACAGACATTCAGTCTCTTCCTACTTCAACACCTACTTCTCCAAACAGCAGAGTCAGCATTGCTTTTTGGACCTGTTGCCATACCTTTTCTAGTTGTCAAAGATTTTTTTTTTTTTATGAAAGCACCATAAAAGACTAAGAAACAGCTATAAAATAGTCCTTTGCCAAGGACTCTCCTTTTCACTGTAAAAAACATCCATTAGGTTTTTTAATACAGCTGGTGCAATTTCAAGTGATATCTGAAGAGTACAGCTTCAAGAATATTGCTATTGACTTCAGTGGGATCAGTTTTTCTTTGTAGTAGTTTTTAAGGCAGGAAAGTTTTTCGACTGCAGGAATAACATTTATCCCAATATCTTGTTTACCTGAAGAACCATGGTGTATTTAGCTGTTCCTGATTGCTCCATCAATTCACCATCAGAAAGCAGGATCCTTTAGTTAAGCCTGGATACACCATTATTTTGTACTAGAAGATACAACCTTCCACCTGCACTTTTATAAGTTAGTTTGGAACTTCCGTGAATATGTTACATCATCAGAGTATCAGTCCATACTAATGAAATGTTTTGCTTATCTGGATATTTCTGTTACTTGAATTAAGTAGCAATTAGAATGAAGGATTTCCTTTTTCCCCGCATACTGTTATAATATTCACTTCTGGCAGGGTTTTTCTTTGGGAAACAAGCCATCTTCTATCAGGCTGACTTCATCATATAGACAATCAGGGGTCTTGTGAATATCACTATAAATGTCTGTAATTCATTTTCTTTGTTTATATGTTGGGTTGGATGTGTCAGTTTTGGTGAGCATAACAAATCAGATTTCTAATGCACTTTGGACTTCAACATGACATACAGTGGGACAGACAGCTGAAAGAAACTGAGAGGGATCTTTTCTCCTGAGACCATTTCCTTGCCTCATGGCAAATTAATTAGGAATATGACAATGATAGAACTGAAAATAATTTGTGGAATGCTAAATTCCTTTCTTTTTCTCTTGTCTTTTGATGTTATAAGGACATTATCAGTCTGTACTAGTGGTGTGCTGTCCCTTGCTCTCACTTGCTGTTTTTATCTGTGCTGACATCCAGGTCAAACTGCCAGCTTAACTCCTCTTGTCTTTCCTCACTTTCTTATTTCTAGTCTTTCCCCCAAAGGTCTCTGCTGCTCTGCTCTGCAGAATTTATCTTCCAGCACATTTCCTCTGATATTTGTAGTGTTTTTACAACTTTTCTCCTTTGTATTTATTGAACTAGAAGAATCAGCTCACCTCTCTTGCCATATAGCATTAGGTATCTAATATAACTTAGATAAACCAGTTGCCAAGACTCCTCCTGTGGTCAATGGACAGAGAGAATTACCTTCAGAGGGTGATTCATTCTGTCCATATATAAGGGCAGAATTAATTTGCCAAAATATAGATGCTTCTACCAGTAAAGATGTCTCCAGATATCCAAAACTCTGTCTGCTGTAGTATGTAATTTGCGTCAGGAGTACACTTTTGAAGGAAATATTCTGGTAGTCTTCACACACTGTGATTTGGCTCACATTTCATTGTACCCACATTGCATTTCTTTCAGATGAAACTGAAAAGAAAGTTGATCTCTGTGAGTGCACTTAGTTTTCTACAACCTCTGGACCCTGAACTCAGTCCACGAGACCAGATTTAAGTAAAAACAAGTCTGTTTTCCTTCTGATCTAAACCATTTTCATATCTAAATTATCAATATCAGCAGACTACAGAGTGAAACTCTTGGTGCTGATGACCCAGCAGCCACAGCTTCTAGGTCTTTTCAGGTGCCATGGGCTGCATGCTTGTAAATGTAGTGCAGTAAGTGAGCTCCTGCTGTGCATTGTTTGGTTTAAATTCAAGTGAAAAGCTTACAAGCTTGGAGAACACTTAGTGTGAAAAAGAAGATAACTGAGAGAGATTCACTTGAAAAGTGACCTCCTGATCTAAGCCAAAGCACCACTGTAGAGGCACAGTAACAGCCAAAGACATCTCCATGATCGTGACAGATATTACACAGAACTTGTCGAAACCAGGACCTTCTGGAGTGGCAGCCAGAGGCCATTTAGGAGGTGACATACCAGCTTTATGTCACTTAAGAGCATATAGTTAGGTGGTTCTGCTGGAAGAGAGGTAAGATAAATTATTCTGTATAGGTGTCTCTCCCTTGAAGAGATATGAATCCTACACAATTAGCTATGTAATTTTTGTAGTCACATGAGATGAAGCCCATTCTTTGTCAGAAATTCAACTGCCTAAGTCAAAGAGAATTACTTCAACAGCAGAAATTGCCACAGGAGACTGTAAGCCTTTATATATTTCCCTTAAAATCTTGCATAAGCCTCTTCTGCTGCTGCAAATGCCTAGAGGCAGCGCCACTGTCTCTGAGCTGAGTACATAAGTGCTTATCTGCTGCCCAAGGCCATCCAAGATTCACAGGATAGGAACTCCCAAACCCAGGTCCCTTAAGGACCATGAACTCTGAGCACACCATGAAATGCAAGGCAAACTGGCAGTCACAGCTGCTGCCATGCAAACCACTGCCAGAGACAACTTCCTTTTGTATCTGTTCCTACATGTGTACAAGAAGTTTAGGTAGCATCCCACAATGGATGGATTGCAAAATTGCTGATTTAATGCTCTGTTTTCCTATCCATGTCCCTCCACACACAAGTTACCTGAAGATCATTATTGTGCTACTTGAAAATTTCTTCAGATATGCAATGCTTTAGCATAAAAAAAGGATTGGGGAGTTAGTCTTGTTGAAGTCCAGGGGCCTACAGAACATTGTGGTTTTCTACTCCTATGTTCCCCTTTGCTCAAGCTGTTAGATCAAGGACCAGCTTAAATATAATGTGTTCACAATAAAAAACCAAACAAACCTGTGTGTGCTGCCTCCAAGCACACTGAAGTAGCACCCTGCTAAATGCCCATTTTGAATGGAATGCTTTTCACAATAAAGTGCAACTTACATACCTTGCAAGACTCACTATTTAGAATAGATTTGCAGTGTTTTTGAAAGACATTAAGGGTACTCCTGTCAGTAAGTACTTTCTATATTTCCTTCAAAAAGGTTTCAAGAAATTGCCTGAAGGCTTTGTTAGTACAAGAAACTTTATCTATCAAAGTGCTTTAAGCTGACAGATTGCTAACACAATTCCATTATATTCAAATCTTAAGTAAAGTAATATACTGTCTAACAAATAATTATAATAAAAAGATAACACTTTGTTAGATAAGAAAAGCCACCCTCCTAGTGTTTTTTTTTTACTTCCTGAAGATATTGAGTGGTATCCAGTGAGATTCTCAGAGAGCCTCTGGTCCTGGTACCCAGCTCCAGTGCTACTAACAGGGAACAGAGGCAAATAAACAGTCTCTGTGAAGTCTTAAAAGCAGAACTATAGAGAAAATCTGGAGAAAATCAGAGGTTGAGTCAAGATTTCTGGGAAGTATTCTGTGCTTTCTTTCACTCTGTTTAAACCAGTTGAAAGAACATTTTTTCCACATATATCCAAAATTGTGTGCAACTAATACCAGAGGACTCTGATTATAATCAACTGTCTCTGCTAGGTGCAAATACTTGACAAAGAGAGAGGATTTAAGTTAGCTCAGCAATAATTATTTTATTGACTTTTGGCTAAAATATTAAGCTCCACTGCTTTACTGAATGACCTTTAAAAAAAAAAAGAAAACCAACTTCAATACACTTCAGTCCTACATGCAGTTTCTATTTTCTGCATAGCAGGTAACAAATTAGGATGAATTTTAAAAAGTTATGTTCTTCCCATACTCCACATGCTTGAAGCAAGACAAAGGGATCCTTTGTTAACTGCTTTCAAAGTTTCAAAAATTAGGAATTTACTGTTGATTTTAAGAGAGATTCTAAGACATTTTTAGTTTCCCAGCACTTATCTCAGGAGTCCTAACTAGTAATCAAAATCATTGAAATTATGTAAAGATGGGCTTTCTAGACATGTTTTTAATTATAACATATAGGTACTGGCAAGTAATGAATCATTGGTCAGTGGAAAGTGCTGGTGGATCCACAGCTATATTTCTCACAGGATGCTTTTGTTGCATCATTTCACTCTCATTCTGTCATTGACAGCAACTCCAAATTCTTGTTTGAGCATTTATTCCACAACTGCTGCTGCTATTCATCTGCAACTCATTCATAACTAATCTGTAAATCCCCAGCCTCTGTGTATAAGGACTTCCCACATGGACACACATGATTAGACCAGTGGGGAAAGGTATGCAGGTTATGCCCTCTACAAGGTTTTTAGTGCTTGAAAAGCATTCAGTGTGCACAGCCTATGCAGCAGATATGTGTTAATGTTACTTTTGCCATTGGTGCTAATTTGGCCAATTTACTGTTCCTTCTGTCTTCTCTCTAGAAGTTAAAGCTTTTAAGAAAGTTAAAGCTTTCTTATCAAGGCTTCCTTTCAATTATATTAAAAACCATTTAGGAGATAAATGTTGTCTTCCTTTAGCCTTTACAGATTCTAGTCCTTCCACTGGAGAGGGAATAGCTGACACAAGGGAAGAATACCCTGCCAAGTAAACCTGTGCAGGACAGAAGTAGACATGCATAAAAACCACTATGCTATACTCCAGGGCTACTCATTTCCCTCTTTTACTGATAACAGTGTGACAGTAGTCATGTCTACCCTCCTTGAAGGAATGCTTGTGTGTTGTGTACCTGATTGCTAAGATGATCCAAGCAAACAGCACTACGGAGAGCACTACGGAGAGCATCAGAGGACGCTGTTGATTCTGCCTTCTTTCAAGTCCTATCTTCAGAGCAGGAAAGGATCTTTTACCCACTGGAGCACTTGTCTAGAAGCATTTAAAGTCCCATTGCAAGAGTTTTTTAGTCCCACTGCATTGTATGTTTAGTATAGATTATAAAGTGGAGTGATAGGGCAAGAGAAAAGGCATGGATACGAGTAAGGAAAAGAGGGATGAATTTCAAGAGGTACTTTGCTTCTGCAGTTGTTTGAGATGAAAGTTCTTGCAGATGAGTTTTGTTTTTGTTAAGTAGCTGAACGTTTGACAGATAGCACCTAGAAGAGGAGATTGAGTGCTGTAAGAGCTGATCTAAGTGAAATCTCCATTCTGTGAAATTTCACTGCAGGCTGGAGGATCACTCTTCTGTTGGAAGAGCTGTTGATTTTCTGGTTTGTTTATGGTTTTGTTTAATATGGCCATCTTGCACAAAACTGGGACTTCAGCCTTGCTGGCTTTGTGGAAGCCACATTTATGCTAAAGGGAAGCATAACTGCTTGCTGTTCTCAGTTTCAACAAAAGCCTTGAAGGTTGCAATTCAACTGATTCACGTTTTTAAATATTGATACTGAATTGGGCGTGTTTTCAGCTTATCACCTGTCTTTGCAGATACTTGAAAACTCTTTCTAAAAATACTATAGGGGTGTTTTCAGGGCTGGTGAATTGGCCTGGTTTGATGGGTGGACATTGGCCTGTTGACTTGCAACAGAGTTGGCTTTTGGTACCACTGCTGTCCCAGCTTGTTTGGTGGACGTGGAAAATAATTTCATTACTCTGTTACTCCATTTTCTCACCTTTAAAACAGGGGTGGTTATTTTTATTTCCTTTTTAAAATATGAGATTTGCTCTATACGACAGCAAATGTTGCTAGTACTAGTCATATATGTTGCTCTTTTAAAGCCATAGGAGACTATCTGTAATTATGATTTACTCCCTGCAGTCAGTGGGGGTCCCTAAAATAATTCAGAATTAAGAGCTGGGAGAGAGTGGCTGTTGTCCAGACATGGCCACACTCCAGAGGTGCAACTGCAGCTTCCACAGGTATGTCCAAGCTCTCTCTGAGCTCTGGCACTGCTAACAGGGTACCCTTGGTGGTGTGGAGCTCAGCATGTGCTGCTGGATGCACCCAAGTAGCTCAGTGGATGGATGCTGGGGTGATGAGCCCAGGCTGAGCTCCACCCTGCTGCACTGACACTGTTGGAGCATCTCCCCCAGTTAATTTAAAGCTAGCTCAAGTATGTCTGCACAAGCTGTGGTTGGGCTGTGATTGCAGTATAAAAATGCACCCTACAGGAGACTACAGGCAGCCAGAGCTTCTGAGAAAGTGTCTTAGTTACACTTGCAATCAAGCACAGGCTGCTGGCATAATTTCAAATTCACCTTACCTTTGGCTCATCATTCTTCATACTCTGCAAATATGGCTCAGCTCTCAAAGGGAAGGGTTTGTTTATCCTTTTCACCTGTCATGAATGGTGTTCTAGACTAGATAATGCATTAAAGAAAAAAGAATTTAAATGCCTCATTTTTCATTTAGTTGCTGTTTTATCCATACATAACTCTCATCTACCTTCATTCCCATCCAAAATGTGGAGGAAGCTTTAACATGGTGACAGTTATGCTGAGAAGCAGGCACTGTCACTGTTTTGAGAGAGAGAGAGAAATCAAGGCAGAGGAAAATTTATCTGCTATGGAAGACAAGGTGGGAGAAGGAAATCATTCTATTTATTTATTTTTCTCTAGGGGTACCAGTGGTGTTGGGATCACACAGAGTGTATCAGTAACTCACAGTTGCATCCTATTCCATTTTTTTGCCAGGTCCCCTGTTTCTGTACACCTTATACCAATGTTTATAAGAGAAGTCGTAAGCACACTTGAAAATGACACAGCAAATTAATAATAAACTAAATAATTCAGTACTGTGTGGAATGAGCTTCCTCCTAGGATGTATCAGATAAATAAAACATGGGTTCAAAGTGTCTCTGAATGATGGTATTGTAGGAAAGGCACCTCAGAAAATCAAGGAGTAATGATCACATCATTTTCTGGTTTATGATCTTCCTTAATATGTTTACAATATTTGGCTCCAAATTTAATTTCTTAGGGGTAAGGTGTACATTGAAAGGATCTGGCTTTAAGTCTCATTAGCTGTGCTAAGTATCAATTCATTTGGCAAAATAATCTCCCAGAAAACAGTTTGTGCCAGTTCAACGCTATTTGATGGCTGATCTCTCAAAGATCTATTCTGAGTATAGAAAGGAGCCACATGATTCATTCAGCTTCTGCATATCTATTTTATCTCTATAGAAGGATTATATATGGAGAGATAAAGGTTTGTTTAACAAAGTATCATTAATCACCCTGTCCGGAAATGTAGACTTTGCAGGAGCATGCTGTAATTTGCATCGCTTTTGCTATGCCTTGTCAGTGCTGCTGGTGAGAAATAACAAACCTGTATTTATGAAAAGGACAGGTTTAAGATGAAAATAATTCTATCCGAAAACTGTGAGAATGGTACAGAATCCTGTCGCCTGCACTCGTTCAACGGGAGAACACTGTATTTGTAATAAATTCCTTTTGCTCTGGATGAGTTCTGCATTTTCAATGAGGTTAACTTGGCAACATTCTAGTTGATTTTAATAAAAATAGCTGCTTTGAGGACAGGGAGCTGAGGTTGCCAAATTTACAGCTGCCTTGCACAATTACTCTTACACCTCCTTCAGGGCTACTTAGAACCAGTAAGCAAATTAAGTGTATCGATTGCAATTTTGTTGGACTAACCCTTTTTTCTTAAGGAATAAACTTGATTCCTTTCAGTATGTGTCTGCTCAGAGTGATCTCTTTTCTTTTCAGCCATAACACAAAGACAACATCATGGCTGGATCCACGACTTGCGAAAAAGGCTAAACCTCCAGAAGAGTGCAAAGAAAATGGTAGGTGATTAAGTTTTCCTTGCTGCTCAGAGGGGATTTTCCTTTGTGTGTGTGTCTCTCTTTCAGTTCTTACAAAAATAAGGCATTTGGGGGAATGATGAAAGGTGTTTAATTGCTGCTTTGGTTAGAAGCCATAAGTGATATCAGTTCTCAGTGTGCCATGTGTTTCTGCTTTTTATTCCCCTTTCTGATGCTATCCAAAGCTGAGGATCACAAGTGTGTTTTCTGCCTGTTGTGTGTGTGACTCCGGGACTGACCCTCTCCCTCATCTCCTACAGAGAACTTTGGTCTGCAGAACAGAATCCCTTTTCAGATTCTGAGCTTTTAATCTACAGGCGATTCAATGCATAAGGGAAACTAGCAGCACCGTGGGAATATGAATATTGTTTGATTTGTATTTAAAGGTACAGTGCTATGCTATTTAGTAGCCAATTTAAACAAAATAGTGTCTGATAAAACAGGGTGTGGGAGGGAGAAAAGAGATCAGTGTCTGTCAGAGTTCAAGGCTGGATTTGGGGGGTACTACATTGCTAATGCTTTAAAATTTAAAAGCATATATACTGCTGAGGCTGCTTAAAGGAGCTGTAACTGTTGTGCAGGAGAGATTATTATACTGACAGATTCAGAGATTTGAAATAATACAAATCATATCAAACTATCTTTGCATTGAGTATAATTTCTAATTTTTCTCTGGTAAAGTTTATCAGTAATCAAAATCATTTAATAAAGTTAAGGAAAGAATGTGTTGTAATCGATCTGTTTCTGATAAGGGTTTTTTTTTTCATTGTTCTATACTTCCATGTCAGTTCAATTAGTCAGTTAAGATGTTATGATTTCTAAAGGCTGCTACTTACTTGATTGTTGTGAGATACAGAGCTTTAAATGCATGCATGCTATGTGCTGTAATTCAAAGCATTTTAAAATATTTTAAATGTATTAATAAGTTTTCATGTACTGCATCTGATTTATTTTAAATTTTCAAAAATATATTAATTTGGCTAATGTAAATACTATTAAAAGAAAGGAAGCAGAGCTGATTAAGAGGTCACTGAGGAGTCGCTGGCTGTATGAATTGCAGGGTCAGTGGTTTGGTAAAAAATGTATCTGGGTTGGGTTTTTTTTGTAAATGCCTTTCTTTTGAAAGATTGCTATATTCCAAAAATCACTTCCGTATTTCAGCAGCAGTTCTGACGTTCTCTTCTGACATCAGAAATTACATGTCTGAATGATTTTGTGATGCTTATTCTAGCACAGACAACACGAGCTCCCAGACTAAATTCTACAGTGATTACAACAGAGGTCTGATACTGAAACAAAACAAGGGTACAGAAGATTTGTTTTCTAAATATCTCACATTACATATATGAGGCTATATCTTAACCTGCTCCTAAGGAAATACTAATAGAAAAAGCAGGAAAAAAAAATTCACCAATATCTGAGGAGTAACATTGCACAGAGTTACTTGGAGTAAATATGTGTGGCTTTTTTCTTCCTTTTTCTGTTAGCTGTTGTATACTGAGATCAGAACAGCATTGAAATATTTTTAAAAATACCAAAGTATCTAACACGATTTAAAATTAAAATTGGTGCATTAAAGAAAAAGCATTATTTTATAATTATTTGACTACTGGATTACTAAATCACTATAGTATGCTAGGTCATGTTGTTCTTTTAAGGTTGCTCAGCTCATTAATGCAAAGTACTTGGAGTGATGCATAAAAGACTTTAGGGAGAGATTTTCTATTCTTACAGTGATTGTTCTTGCAACATCTTCTCTTTTCTAAGGTTCTTCTGTTTTTCAAAAGTGTCATTTGCCTTTTTTTTTTTTTATTCCAATACCTGCAGAGGAAAAACTTCTCCAAATTCACTTATATGCCTTAAAATGACTTGGCAAGGAGGTCCAACACAAAGGACCTTGCTATAGCACACAGGGATTTGGAAATTTTGTTTAAATTTAATCTAACTACAAGAATTAATTTCAGCTATGGCTTGGTAGATTTTTTTTAATACCAAACATCTTTTCTGTTACACTTTATGATTTATTCTGGCATATTTTACTCAGAGATACAAAATTTTAGAAAGACATCAGTGTTTAGATAGCAAATGATACTTACCTTGATGCTTTATCACTACCTGCATACCTTGTGCTTTTCATTGACATTCATTTTGTCACATCTGAAACTCGTATTGATTCTCTGAGATACCTTGTGACGTCTCAATCATCTACCAGATTCTCCTGTCTGGTTTTCATGGTGAATAACCCAACTTTTGTGTTGTCCTTTCCGTGCAAATCCTGCCAAATCATCCTTCTTCATTCTGCCCCCAGCACGCAGTTTCCACACCAGACAACGTCCAAGCAGAGTACAGTATTAGAGTCCTGATGTTCTGGGCTGGTGATACTGAGGGCCCCCCTGCTCCAGGCATTTCCTCTCCTCCACTTTCTGCTCTTCAATACTCCTTTGCCAAATATGATTTCTTCATTATCTCTGGCTTCTGTATCTGCAAATCCCACTGCTTGCTCATTCCTTTCACAAAATCTGAATCAACTTTCCAGCACATCCCTCCTCTTGAAAAATTTTCTTATGCTTTTGCCAAGAGATTGACAAGCTCTACCAAGTCAAGCTTTCTTTCTATGCATGCTGTGGACTCTCTGTTTTTCTTTAATGACACCTACTGCTCTAAATCCCTTTGTAGGTCAGGAGGTTTTAAGTGCTGATCTTTATTTCTGTCTCTCTCTCATGGAACTTCTATGTGAGTTTCAGCAAATTACTTTGACTTTTGCTCTGTCAGACCTACTTAGATGGCAGGTCTTTGAAGCAAGAACTGCCTCTTACTCTCTGTTTTTATGGTGCCAATCTGGGTTTCATAAGAGCAATAAGTAGAAATAGCTGGCAGTTCTACAATAACAGCTGCAATTTTTACACACTTCTGATTTCCTCCAGAAAATATTGACCTTAATAGAAATAATTGTGTTTTCTCTGCTGGAAATATGAATTAAATATTTTGGTTTTCTGAACTTAAATACTAGTTTTAAATTATTCTTTCTTTATTTTTCCATCAAAATTGGTTAAACAATTTTAATGTGTAAAGTACTAGAGAAGTTATAGTTCTGTCCCTTTTGCATCTGTGAACTAGATTCCCTGGTAGCTAAATTTCCTGTAAAGTCATACAACATAGCAGATTCACAGGCTTTGCATGATTACAGGTATATTATGTGAATGGTCTTCTAACTGAGTCTGTTCTCCAGGAGAGAAAACGGAAAAGAATGACAAGTCCCATAAGGCAGTGAGAAATGTAGTTTAATATTGAAAGGCAGTTCGGCTATAATGACATGAAATATCACAGGTTTTAGGAAGTTCATTTTTTATTAAGAAATGTAGCAATTATTTTTTTCAAATTCTTTAATTCATTTTAGGGAACTTTTATTCTGGAGAAAAATCAACTATTTCTTCTATATCCAATTGGGTATTAAACAGCTGTTGAAATTTCCTGGGATCAGATATGTCAAGTTTCACTTATTTCTTTTACAAAAATCACTAATTTCATTACTAATCCATCCCAAACAGTAGTCGCTATCACTCTTAACCCTCTCTTTCTTTTTATGTCAACCTCCTTTCTCCTATCTCCTAGTTTTCAAATACAAGTAGGCCTACATCTATAAATAAAACTTCGATTTCACCTAGCATTCATCCGTCATCTGTCTTTCCATCTCCTCTACACCCACCAACTTGACTGCAAAATATAGATGTTTGTGTAGGGTGAGCTGAGTTGCCTTTATACTTCATTGACTGCGAATGTCAGCTTTGCTTTGGCACTTAGAGGACACAGACACCTGATCCACCTGTGTAAACACCTTTATGCAGACAGACTGCTGCATTTTGCTGTCTTCATGTTGAACTGAACCCCACCCTCCTGCCCTGTTTTGTTGGGTTATGTATGTCCCCCTCCTGTAGTCACAGGCCTTTGATGCTCTCACTGCCCCATGCAGCTCTTCAGGATTTGTCATTGCTTACCTGAGTTACCAGACTTACCTGAGTCTCTCTTACCTGAGACCTGATTCCTTACTATGCTGCAGTGAGATGTACCAACCTTTCATAATTTTGTTTTATAGATGCACTTGGGCATAAGCATGCTGGTTTTATGGGTAAAGCATTACTTTTTGATTCCCTTAGACGTATTTTTCACTGGAAGCCATGTAGTGAACTTTTGTCATAAATGGATACTGTTTGTGTTTTCTGATGCCCACTAATGGCAACTTCTAGAGGATAAATACTTTCCTAGAAATAGTTTTTTTATTTGATTGTAGTAGCCTTGGGTTTGAAAACAATCTTACAGCAGTCTATGATACAAGGGGTTGTCAGGCTTTTTGACAGGTTGGGATGTATCCACATCAGGGAATTACATGTGAAACTTGAGCAGACCACTGCTGTAGGAAGAGAAGGTGGAATGAGGAGGAAGAGAAGGCTAGCTTTTGGATTTTCTATAGTGCTGTGTGACCCTGAGCACTGTGTTTCTCAACATGGTATTCTGCTCATTGCTTCCAACATTTTCTTTTTCTCTCAGTGCCTTGTAAAAACCTTTTCTCCTTTTCTGTCTCTGCAAAACAATTTGGACTGTGCAGACTAGAAAGTACCTGCTGAGCATAGAGTATCTCTTGGAGGGGCAGTATATTTGTCTTTGAGATACCTGAGTGTCAGCTAAATTTAGATGAAAACTAGCAATAGACTCAGACTTTTACAGGGAAAATGGTACAAACCTAAAAAGTTCATTTCCCCATGAAACCAAAGTAGGAAGTGATATTGTCTTCAGAAAAGTAAGGTTTTTTTATTCCTGATGAAAACAAGAATAAAAATCACACAAGTCATGACTGATATCTAATGCTATGTGCCAGTTAAATTGTGTGTTAAATGGCACCACTTGTTCTACTACAGTCAAGGGTTTACGAGCATTACTATTTTAAACCTTGTATCCAAGGAATTATATTTGCTGTTGGAAATATGTTGAGGAGAGTCTCTTTTTTAGACTTTGTACCCGCACAGCTTAATTCTTTTCTTCAAATGCTGGAATGTTGTTGGTTATTAAATAGGTCATCATATGAAATTATGCTTTTATATAGAGTGAGATATGGTTATATACAAAGAGGCCTCTGCTTATTTTGTTAGCAGTTCACATGTGCATTTTTTCAAGAAATCCATCTTGAAGAATTTTAGCTTAGTGTTAATTTAAAACATAACTAAGCCAGAAATAAATAAGGACCACATAAGTGCCTGTTTCTAATACAGTTCTCAGCCCATGGAAGCCATGCAATTAATAAAAATTTACTTGTTCTATCTTTCATTATTCCTGTTGGCATCAGTTAATAAAAAACAGCTTCCAAAGACACTGAAACAAACCTTGCTGTCTATCCACCTGTCCATGTCACATGAAACTTCAGAAATAATTCCAGTGGGTTTAACAATTAAAGCCATTTGGAGGCTGGAGTCTAAACCTAAGTTAAGTATTTTCCATGAAAAATACAGAATTGTTATGTTTGAATATAGATGCATTCAGTGATTTCAGGTGGGAGGGGAAGCATTGTGCACAACCACAATGGACAGGAGGTGGCCAAGGTGTGCTCCCTCTGTGGAGGGGCAAGCAAAGAATTCCCCATCATAACTGATGTGGGCACCTCACCAGATACTTGCTGCAACATCTGATGTTTGGACACCCGGTGCCTGAACAGAAATCCAGATCCCTGTGTTGGGAGTTTATTTGTAGGTAGGAAATCAAGTACAAAATGACAAACCAAAAAGGCTGCACAGTCAAGAGGGACTTGGCTGAAGACAGAAAAGAGGAAAGGTTAATCACAAGCTTGCATCCCAAATTTTGATCTGTTCCTGAGCTTAGCAAACCTTGAGTATCATATCCATCTAAGAGCTCAAATCTGGCCTCCTCTGCATCATCTATTGAGGACCAGTCCTCATTATGTATGTTTCTCAGAAAAATGTGGGAGGGTCTCTTTGTTTAATTTTAAAGTAGAAGTTTCTGCATTGCAGGCTGGAACAAATACTATCCTGTAAGTGAGAAAAACATACTGAGTAAGATCCTCTGCCAGGTGGGATGCAGAATATGTCAGATTAAACAATCCAGAGATATAACAGAGAGCAGCTCCAGAGAGGAGCATAGAGTATGACACTGTCCCTCGACATTTTAAATCATCTCCTCTGAGATGGTTTGAGTTCCTGTGCCAAGAAACTGTTGTTTTGTTTTCTTCCCAAGGACAAGAAAGCAATGTTTACAGAGTTCAGCTGAGAGTTCCAGGCACAGATGAGTAATTTTGCTCCAAACTTTTGATACTGCTCTGCAAGCGCTTTTCAATTCAGACATCAAACCCTTTCCTGTTTCAGGCCTGAGTCACTCTGAGCAGGGACAGCCCATCACGCGCTCCTGCCTGGTGGCTTTGTGATAGGAACAAATGACTGGGAATTAGGAAACAGATTGACAGACTACCACATTCATTCCCAGTTTTGACTTAAATCCAGGTGTCTCTAGATGATAAGAATACTGCACCTTTAACTCACAGTTTTTACTTTAAAATCCCTTTTGCGGATTATTAACCCCATTTTAAGTATTATTTAATCAGTTTTGTAATGGAGATGGAATTACTTGTAGAAATATTGATCACAATGATTTTTTTCTGTCATTTTATAACATATTGAACATGGTTTTCACAGCTTGCATTTTCAATTTTGGGTTAATTAAACCATAACAAAATATCTTGAACTGTTAAGGCCTTTGGAAGGGCATTTCATGCTGGCAGCACCATCTGGTCATTCATTGACCAAAACACCCTTCCATGCCAAACTCAGAATAACGATAATAAAAATAAGAAAGGGGTCACCTCATTAGAGTTTCTGCCTGGGAGTTCAGAAGATGCTTCTCAGGACAACCTGGTTCAGTGTCACAGCTTATAAGAGTAATTCTTCATCCTTGGATAAGTTTTAAAACTAAATAGCTGTCCACATGTACATACCTTGGCTGTCTGTGCTCTGGGCAGCATTCTGGTGTCTCCCTGGGGGAACTCTTGCTCAGTGAGGCTTCCTTGGAGCCCACTTATCCGTGTAAGAGATAAGTCCTTTAAGCTGTAATGGACTACTAAGTATTACTCTGCCTTCAGAACCATTACAGTTTCTCACAGCCTCAGCCATACAAATCCCTGTAGGGTACTAACACTAATCTTAAATAGAGTTGGTAATTGCAAGGACAAGAAGGAGTAAAAGTAGGGGGGAATTTTTCTATTTTCCTTGATCATTCAGCGAGCACTTGGCTGTCTTGCACTCACTGTCCCACTGCTTACCCAGACTGTGCATTTAAATAGGGAGATGTCTGGGACCCAGAGGCATCCCACAGCTGCCTGCTGTCACAGCACACAGCCTGCAAGGATGCCTGTCTTTGGAGGTATTGGCAACCCACAGCAACTCTTCCAGCAGCCTGAGGATTTTAAAGGTTGCTAAATGCAGGTTGTAGAAGTTACCAACTTGTCCCCTGGTCCTTCATGAGGAAAACCACAGACTTTCACTCTAATTGGTTCATGATGATATGAAAACAAATCACTTCAAATTTCTGAGTTTTATTAAGGAGGGTCATGTAAACACACCTTTCATGTGGCTGTGAAGCTTATTTGCTTGTAAAGTGCACTGAGATTCAAAGGTGAAAAAGTTCATAGAGATATGAAATATTATTTTTGCTAATGGCCCTTAACGTGTAAAGTATTATATCATGTATAACAAATGGCCCCTGTAAGGAACACAACATGTTCATCAGTGGTGTAAGATACAGTGAATAATGCATTTTCTAACATCAATAAAGATTTACTGTTATTTTGTAAGACTTTTTGAATTATAATTTAATATCAGAATAAAATAAATACATTCACCAGTGACATACCCTGAAACAGAGCCAGGGAACTGGAGATAAAATGATAGTACAGTTTAAACTACACTGCAACTGAAAGGTGGTCCAAGGCTATAGGACCACTACAGAATGGCTATGGTAGCTTGAGTTCCTTCAGGAGCTGCTGAAGCTACTCACATCCAGTTTCTGAGAGAATCTCTTTTTCATTTTGCTGCCAAGTTAAATGGCTAAGCTTAAGCAGTTTTCAACTGGAATGTGTAATGAAATTTAGAAAGGGAGGGAGAGAGATTTTGTAAACTCATCAGGAGAAACAGGGCCAGAGTTCTAACAATTCACATCTTTAATGAGTTATAAATTGGATTCCACTCACCACTGAAGCAAGTAGAAAAATTCTCATTGACAGCACGAGGTTGGTTTTTGCCACTAAAATGCAAACAACATGTGGTATGAGAATAGAGGGGGTCTGAAATATTCCTACAAAGACCATTGAAAGTAGTAGTCCTGTCTTTTCACACAGGACCACATTTTTCAAAGATCAAGGCCTTGATGCCAGTGAACAGCAAAAGGTTGAAATTCCTTCTGAAATATTGTTTAATCATAGGTAGAAATCAGCATACATTATTTTTAATCCTATTCCATTTATAGCTTTAATCCTTCAGTCCCTGACTTCTAAATGGCAATGAAGTGTGATAGATTTAACAATGAGGGGCTTGTGGGATTATATTCATTACAATATGTCCAGCCACCTTCAGTTTTATTATTTCTCCTTCCTCTGATTTTTTATGAAAGCTCTTGTTTTTAACAGAGATTATTAATGCAAAAGGAATGTCAATCTTCTCTTTTTAAAAAATCATTCTTCATAATCATCTCATTTTAAATTTCATCTAGAAGGTCAGCAATTTCATCAAATTTAGAAGCCAAAAAACAATTTTTCGTTCTTTGATGGAAATTTTGACTTGTTGCAAAGTGTGGTTGGCTATTTACTTGCAATCATTTTGAAGTCCATTTTGCCAAATAAGAAATACGATGACTTGCTAAAGTCTCTAGTAACACTTTTTCAGAGAGCTTTAAAGGTAGAGTATTTTTCATTTATTCCAAACATTCCTTGATTGGTCTTTCCATACAATGCATTACAATTAAAGAGAAGATGTATCTAAACCTTTATTCCCTTAGCAGTTGAGCTTCACAAATAGTTACCTCAGGTTTTGTCTCAGTAGTAAGTGAATTCCTCATATTTATGATTTCCATTTCTTTTTATTTTTCCAATATGCTTTTAAAAAGGTCTCAATTATTTTCCTTTTGTGAGACCTGGTCTTTGATTCCAGCCTAAAATCCTCAAAGTGAGTGTTGGAGTCCCTGTTAAATAGAACTGGGAAATCCTGTCTGAGCACAGATACCCTGTATTTAAGATTTGACAGATAATGCAGCACTTTAAAAAGCCTCCGTCTTTCATGACTAATACCCTTGAAGACCCAGTGGCAGATAATCACTGTTTGTGGGACAGGAAAAAAAAGTGGCAACATTTCAAGCTTTTTGAGAACTCAGTATCTGCCTGAGTGGGAGGAAGGCACAGGCACTTAGTGTGTGGATGGTAGATATTGCAGAACTGTTGGGAAAGGGGGGGAACTACATTTTCAGAATTCATAGTAGAAGGCTTTGGAATAGAATAAGTGGCTATAAAAGGCAGAAAGTATAAAAAGCAGAGATGTGGAGAATGTGTTGCTGGCTATATAAAAAGATATTTGGATTTGTGATGTCTTTAAACATTAAAATTGTTTCAGCATGGAAACATGAAGAGGGGAAAGTATCTCTGGATATGAGGAAATCCTGGGACCCGGTAAAAGGCCTGATAAGGCAAACAGGCAGGATTTTTGGAATCCTGACAAGAAATGTTAGAATTTGTTTCCATTAAACATCAAACCTTTGTATGTAATTACATTCTACAGAATACAGTCTAATGTTTCATCAAAATAATAATTTCTGATTACACATTCTGGTGAAGCATTGGATCTTTTTGTCTATGCAACTGTAAAAATTAAAAGGCCATAGAAATGCAGAATGATTCCAGATGAATGTAGTCACTTGCTATAAACACAAATGAGCCTTACTTACATATCAACATGTGCATATTTCTGTAGCAATGCAGGCCAGAGTCTGGTAACTCCTCAGACTGGGAGGCTGCCCAGAGATCTTCCCTGTACAAAGATGAAGCACCCAGCTCTTCTGTTGCATCAAGGAGGGGAAAGGAGTAATATAAAGGAAAAAAAGTCATATTGTACTATCAAAACTATTCACAATAGCCCAAACTAGAAATTTTGGCTGAGAAATTATCTAGTCTGGATAATATCTCACTACTGATGATCTACACCTTTCCTGTACTGACATGGCAGTGATAAGATTGCTCTGCTTCACTCTGGAGGTAACTGAGAAGCTACAGCTTCTTTTGTCTGCACACTTAAATGTACTGGACATTGGACTTTGTTTCAGTGTCTTATTGCTCAAATAGACTGAAAAATTTGAGAAATGTTTTAATTTTAAAAATATTTAATTCATCTTTCGGCTCTGACACCACCACTAAGGACATGAGTTGCTCTTTCCGAAAGTTATGTTGTCTTGGAAAGAGGAAAAAAGGTTAAAGGATAGTTGGATTTATGTTTTTAAAATATTTTTTTCCTCTTTGAATCCCAGCTGGATTTCTCTTATCTATTTTCTCTTTAGTAGTCTGTGAGTTTTCCTTTTTAAAAGAAAAATCTTTGCTTAGAGAATTTAAAGTTATAGTTTATCTTCTCTATAATAGAATATTTGCTTGAGGGAGCAAGGTTTTTCCATACAGAGAAACACAAGTGTCACAATTTTCACTCCTTTAACAAAATTTCAGTCATTTCAGTTTTCCAATGACAGAAATAGAAATATTTGATCTACACCTGAAATTTCTGTTCCTTCTGTTCAAAAGAAGTGTCTACAATAAGTGTATATCACTTTCATAATAAAAAAATTAAATACTACAGCATTCACTGGGGTCATGTGCAACTGGATCTGGAAGTGTCTGCCACTGCTCTCACAGGATGGACCTCATGCTTTTTATTCTGTGGCTTTTGCTTTACCATCAGTTTATCTTCAACGTATGCAATTTTTTTAGCACTTTTCACCCTTGGAAAGGGTGGACAAAGTCAGCTGTAGCTATTTTAGGATTGTTACCTTTTGTATACTCAGACATTCATATTTTAAGGGTTTCTGTCTTGAATTGATCCTCTACTTTCCTCTACTGGACTACAGGAATCATTCAGTTTCTTTCAGCTATGGAAGTGGGAAAGGACTGCCATCATTGGTGGTTTGGGGGACAGATGTTTTTGTAGAATTTCAGTCTCCTCATTGTTTATTCAGTGGGTTTAGTGGGGACCATTAGGCTGTTGCCAATTGTAGCTCCATTCATATTATTTAAGTTGCCATTATTTTTGTGGTGGTCCACTTTGTTCAAAGATACAGATATTTTCATATTTTCTACCTTTCAATTCTCTGCGGTCACTTTCTGTGCCATGATATTTCTGTTTGGGCATTATGCCCCCACCACTATTTGACTTACTTTGTCTCTTCATAACTGAAGAATACACCTGTATTTGCAAGTTCTGCATTAATATACAAGATCGTAAAATGTTGCTCTGATGAGTAGTGAAAAATGGTGTGGAAAGACCACAGAAAGTGTCTGTCTTCTGAACTATTATAGACCCATATAATACCTGTTCACAACAGAGGAGACTTTCAAAATTGTTTGAACTTTCTGTGGTTTGTCCCCTTCCTGTCTCTATTTTTCAAATTCTTGAAGGATTTTATCACCTTTAGTTTTGTCTCTCCATCCTTTTGTTCTCATGCTTCCCTGCCATGTCTATTATCATACTGTTACATTTAACATCTCCTGAGTAGTTTAGGTTATTCAGTAAACATGGGTGCTAATCTTCAAAAAGTTAAATTGTAGTTTTGAACTTCTGTTGGTCTAGTGAAAAGATCATGACAAGTAAAACTGTATTGCCTACTCGCTGCTTGCTGTAATGATTGCTGGAATTTGCACAACTTTTGTTTGCTGATTGTAGCTAGAAGATATTTATTAACATGTAAATTTCTATAAATAAACTCAACAGGTAATGCTGGATAGAAAAATATCATCTTAGATCTATTTCAGTAAATGGTATTCCATTCAAATTCCATTGTGCCCAGCTTAAATTCTGTATTGTTTCAATAACTGAATCTAAAATACGGTTTAAAATGTAGCATTTGGTCTAGCAAGGAGTAAAAGCAAATAAGCTTTCCTCTCTAATATTAATCCTCTAAGAAATACAGTTCTGAGGTTAAGGAACATTTGCCTTAGTAAAGAACTGAAGAATTTTTTCTACCTGCACAATGGCTAGGTAGGCAAAAGCAGAATTAGAATAAATTGTTATGGATAAAGGACATCAGTAAACAAACGTTAATCTCTTACTTAAGCATCAGTAAGATTATAAATGATAGTACTACAAAAGAAGAAGGCAGAAAATCCTGTTGTTGCTAATTTTTTTAGATTAATTTTGAAAGAGCCCTACAGATTTATTTTTTGTTTAAAGAAGCCCAAACAAACTCTCAGTTAGTCAAAGGTGTTAGGGGACTTCTTCAAAACCCACTGAATGGCTTCTGTTGAAATCCACTGAAGAGCATTGGATTAGGCAGAAAGATAATGCATCTATAAGAAGGAGGATTTGCCTTTTTCTCCATGTAAGCTTCCGTCATTGACTGACTTAAAGGGTTCCCTATTCAGATGAGGAGTGTGCTTTTTGAGATTTTGTTTATGCAACACCAAATATTGTAATTATGTCCTCATGAATATTCTTTCCAGAGAGAACAATGTGCATTTTTGTGGCAGTGAAATCCCCATTTAAAATGTGTGTGCCAGCAGTGGTTATTCTGGATTGTTTATGCCTTTGTGATACACTTTCCTTCTCTCACTTCTAATTGTTTTTGAATGACTGTGGCAGCGGTCACTGACAATTAATGACTGATGGGCAAATTGCATGAGTGCTGGCTTTGTTCCCATAATTACTAGGACACTCATAAAACTAAAATTAACGCCACCCTCACCCCCCACACATTTCTCTGCCAGCCATTATCTCCAAGTTACTGATCTGCTCGTGTTTCCTTCATTTGTTCTTGAGGTTCAAAAAATCTAATAAATTTTCTCACCTTGCAATAATTTTTAGTAATGACCAGATTGATAGAGAGCCCAGCTAGCATATTTAGTGTGTCAGGGTATTTTTTGTTGCATAGTCTTTAATCCAAGAAAGAGACATAGTGGCAGATTCTTACTTCTTTTGCGGGATACTAAATGTGCCCCATTGTTGTAAGCCAGGGTGGTTTTTCTCTCTGGCTCACAACCCTCCAGAAGCTGGCTGCGTTGGTGGAAAAAGTGAGGAAGGGTCTTTGCATGGGTTTTCAGAGAAGTTTATTCCAGCCCCACTCGCATGCTGATCCAGAGGCAAAGACCACGCATCCAGGGCGTGATAAGGGTTTAGTATGTAGGGTGGTCTGGGCAGGCCACATACCAAGGTGGGGCCAGGACAGGGGGACTAATAGGAGGGTAGGTGGGGGTGGGCTGATAAGCAGAGGCTCATGGGGGTTGTAGGCACACCTTGGAACTGGAACAGGGCCTATGGAGAGGGTGGGACAGGGGCACATTTAGCTTTTGTGTCCCTTCTTAACAGGGGGTTCCCACACCCCACCATAGTAATTAAGTTAGGCATTGTTGTTACAAATACAGAAGACTTTGAATCAATAAGAAAAGCTTTTAAATATTTGTCTGATGGAAAGGTGAAGCTGATATTTATATAATGTCCTTCTTTGTAAAATAAAACCTGTGTTCCCAGGAGGGTTAATTGTGCTTTATGTTCCTGTTGCATGTACAGTGTTATACAGAAGTAGTGAATTTGCACAACTTCCGAGTGCATTCACTGTTGCTAGTGTGGTTAGTTTAGCACTTATATTTTGGGCAATAGTGAGGCCCTTCTCATCTCATCCTACTGACCTAATCTAGCTGTTTCTACCATTTTAATTACCGTAACTTCTGAGCTGCAGGTTCTGTGTTTTGCTATCCTGCCCTCCTTATGTATGCAGATCTCCCACTGATGTTGCTGTAGGGAGCTATATAAGATAAGGGGAATATTGATATTCATTAGTATCACGTGCAGCTGAGAGGAGATGTTTGAACTGGGAATATTGCCCTTCAGCTTTTGCAGTTGTACACTGCCTTTCACATGACTGAGTGAAAGCCCATCAGCTAAGATTTCGTACAGACTTGAGTTTAAGGTTGAAATAATGCCACCATGATTTGATCCTTCTGAGAGCAGAGTCCCAGCTTTTGTTTTCTAAACGTTATTTGTAGCCAAATTCTAGTTCAGCTTTGCATAAATTCTTACACACAGATTTTGCAACGCTAAGCAAAGCAAGATAAGCTTTAAACTGGTTGAGAGAATTCTGGATTTCTGCTTGGAATTTCTCCTTCTGTGTAATGTATTTCCAAGTCTTTGAGTTTAATGCCAGAGATATATTTTCTCCACTAACTTTAAACATTGGCTTTGGGAATTGCTCATCAAAGGAGTCAAACTAAAAGGGTAACTGTGATCAGGTGTTCCTAGGCTGCTTAGTTCATACAATGGGGATTTTTGTCATGCTGTGATGAGAGTCCCCAATGAGAGATGAGAAATACCTTGCTATCATTAATATTAAAATCATGTTTGGCTACCACAGCTTGAATTTAACAGAATGTTGGTCTTGTATTAGGCTTTAACATAGTTTTAAGTTGTATATATTCTTTGTAAAATGTTTCAATATAATTTTTTTTGGAAGATAAGGGAAGTCAACTCCCTCAATCCTTCAGCACCAGAATAATGCACTAGGGTTGTCTAAAAGCAGCTTTATACATTGCAGTTCTTTCAAGCACATTCAGTGTTGGTATTTTTCATGAACTGTGGTCAGAACTGTGGAGGTATAGTCCTACAAAAGGTTTTATTAAATATCTGGATTACAGGAAGTCTTTTTGGTCTAAACTTATGTGTGATATTTGACAAGAAAAACTAGATAAACTCATTGTTTGAGAGCAGTTTTCATTCCTGGAAAAATTAAAGATAGTTTTCTTTCTATTTTAGCAACTATTTAAGTTGTTTTAAAAAATAATACATTATTAAGTGAAATAGGGCTATTTGTTTATATTAGCATGTTAGAATTAGAATTAGAATTCTGGAGTCTTTTACTGTGATTCTGTAGCTGAAGGAAAGTTGAATCTAATGCTGAATAAGGATAAATTCCTACTTTACACATAGTGAGGACAACAGTAAGAGCACAAAATCTGTTTTAGTGGCTCAGAATAACTTTCTGTCTAACACGTATCCTGTCCCTAAGTACTGCTTGGAGCAAATGGTTGAGAAAAGGCTACAAAAAACAAAGCAGGCATAATCTTCTCTCTCTTCCACCTTCCTACCTTTTATCTCAGTATGTTACAGATTCTCTAAGCTGGTGATGGTCTCAGGATCACTGTTCTCTAACGGTCCTTTATAAATGTGTCTAATTCATTTTTAGAGCCATTTAAACTTTTCCACCCTCTGGGAAGGGTTTCATATACCATTATCATATCCCTTTATGTGATATTTCTCTAGCAGGAGAATCCTAGTCCACGTTGGCAAATGAGGTCTTCCAAATCTCTGACAAAATTATCTATCCCTCCTGCACCTCTGCAGGTTCTGCTCTCTGTTTTCTGGGTTGAATGACCAGAGCTACACATAGTACTTAGGGTGTAACTGATGACACATTGGTGTTTCCTGCCTTAGCTTCTGTTCCTTGCCTGCCATTGCTGACATTCTTTTTGCTTTTTGACTACCCATGGGTTTAAGCTGGTGTCTTGAAGATCTTTTCTCTGAGTAGTAATACCTACTTTAGAGCCCACCATTACTTATGTGTCTATGCACAGTTTGCATTATTTTTTCACTTTCTGAATTTCTTTGCATTTATGGAGATTAAAATTAATCGTCCATTTTAACACTCAGTATTATGAGGTTGTTCTTCAGGTTCTCACAAGCAGTTTTAATTTGATTATCTGTAATAAGCTTTCATCAATACCAAAATCAGGAAATTGACTTCAGAATCAAAAGATCTTGAGAAGGAAAGTGTGGCAATTTTTATTTACCTTCTTTTTGCTCAAACCCTTAAGATGAATATTTGTGTTATTTTATCCACCAGTAAAATGGACTAAAACTGTGCTAAAAAAGCCAGAAAAGAGTTAATACAATCATCTTGTTTCTGAAATGAAGGTCTTAGGAATGCATGGTAACAATGGTAACAGCAGCTTCGTTTAATTAGCTGAATTTAACTACTCCGCAGAAATGAAAGCAGCAGGCCCAACTTAGCAATGGAAAAGTGGGATATTGAAATCCAGAGCTGGACACCATGGACTCTTTGTATGTGTAGACACCTCTAAAGAGTGTTTCACCTCACCTTTACCTATTATGCTAAATCAGATGGGTTTCCCTTCTGACACCGCTGCCTACCCAGGTGCATCTGAAGGGAATCAGCAGAGATTGACCCTGGGTGAGAGTAACATGGAGGTCTTTAAAGGGCACAAGTTGCTTCTCACTTCAGTCTTGGCATGCTCCAGGAAAAGCCTTGCCCTTTATAGGTCCTGAGGCAACTAGGTTGGGAGATTGACAGAGAAATTTATTTTGTGTGGGGTCTCCAGCAAAACTGGTCTGACAAAGCAGCAACAGCAGCCATTACCTTCCTTTTCTTTCACATCGAGCCTTTTACACTTGTCCTTTATTCCCTGCAACTCCTGCTGATGCTGTGCTACTGAAGAGCTCTGTAAGAGGTGGAGAACAGCTAGATTTGCTAGGAAATAGCCTTCTGGCTTCATATCGTTGCTTTCAGAATGTTTTCTAGAATCTACTAGGTGTTTTGTTCTTAAAGGAAATACAGTTATGCTCAGATAAAGCCTGGAGTCAGGACTGTGTTTGGTTAAAAACTGCAGGTAAAGGGGAAATTTTATAATATATATACACACACAATTTTTAGTTTTAAGAATAATTTTCCCAGGTATTATCTTTCCAAGAGCTTTGAAGAACTTGAATGGAAGAAGAAAAATTTGGGGCTAAATTTAAACTGATTTCATCCAAATTTTGAAATGTGAAGCATGAGTACTGTAGTAACATTAAAAATGTCAAACTGTTCCTCAAGAATAATCATTTTAAGAATTTTAGGAAATAAAACTTGTAGCTTTAGAAGATTTTGCTACTGTGTTATATCTCCTAAGTAACCTTAAACAGCACCAAGAAAAGGAAGAAGACAACTTTGCATTAAGAGAACCTTTTGAGAAATAATGCTTATGTTTAATTGCAACTTGGTTACGTAGTACCTGGTTTATTTTGGCTTATTAGGAGTATATAATACTCAGAAATTCATATTCATTTGTGATATACCAGCATCACGGTTTAGTGAAACTCTCCTATAGCTTGGTAAACTGCAGGACACTGCATCTGGGAGATTCTGAATAATTTATCTGAAGTAATGAGTATCATCATGTGATGCTGTATCAAAGCAACTGCTCAAGTGAAAGCCAGCTGGGTACAGCCGTTGTATATCAAATAGCTGCTTGAGTTGTCTCTCTGGAAAAATTAGAGAACATAATGAGCAAAATTAGAAAACCTGGGGAGCAGCCTCCATGGATACCTATTAGCAAGAAGTAATTTGATTAGTGTGAAATCTGTGAAAGTTCATTATTTACAAAGATTAGTAGTGTTATAAGAGAAATGCATGTCAACGTAAACACATCCATTTATACAACAGGACATAAAAATATATAAATTATTAGGTGAGTACTAGATGTACTTATTTTTCTTTATGAAACACTAATAGAGTATTGGCTCAAAATCTAAAAAGGGCTCATTTTGTACCCAACAGAAACTTTTGGGTTGTTTCCCAAAAGGCTTTATACAGTCTCACTAAAAGTAAATGCTTCAAATTCAAGATCCAGGACAGGCTAACAAAACAGATTTGCTAAGGAAAGATGCACAGCTCTGTTAAGTATTAGATTGATGCTTTTATGAGGCAGATCTATTGAAAGTGCCATTTGTGGCCACTCTGCCTGATGCTGACTAGGAGTACAGAGACGTGACATGCAGAACTGAGAGAAGGACACACCTGCAGAATTTTCAGTAGAGTCAACAGATGCTGCAGCTGGTCTGCATCTCTCCAGATCAAGCCCTGCTCTAAACATTATAACTGCTTTTACTAGCCTGTCTCCTGCTCTCCTAGTAAATCTAGCATCAGAGTGGTTTAACAATAAAGTCATTATGATCCACAGTTTTAGATCACAAAACCAATTTGAGGATCTATTTCTGTCAATGGCTTTTGTAGCTATGGCTAATTGTTTTGTTTTTTTTCTGAGAGGCATGAGAGAAATACTGCTTCATAAGGTTGTCATGAGCCTGGGAAAAAAGAGGCCATTGATTAGAGGCTTGAAAAGAATGGCTTGTAAGCCAAATTACCAGTTGGGGATTCCCAAATGGCCAGGGTCTGTCTGATCTTAGCAAAACTCTGCATTGCAGTGGGGAACTCTCTAAAGGATGCATTATCTTGTGATGTTGACCTTAAATCAAGTCTTGTTTGGAGGAAATAAACCAAAAGGCTTTCATTTTCAATAACAGATTTTTAATGTGCTAATTCAAATATGATCCAAAACCAGAGAAAATCTCTAGCGGTTCACAGTGACAGGCATATTTTTTATATGTATTTAGGTACATGTCTGCAGTATATGAAAGCAAGAAAAGTAGTCTTCTATAGTACATGAAATGTGAATATTGCATCATTATTACATGGGAATTTGGTAGTGGAGGACTGCATAAAAATTCTCTTATATATACTAACATAAAGCAATGACACTCTTAAATTGTAAAAATAACCAGAAAAAAAATACACTGAGACAATGATTTTGTTTCTTTTCATTGAAAGATATTTTATAAAATTATTCTTTTCAAATGGGGCCATTTGACAGACATTAAGAATTACAAACTGGAATATTTAGCTATCCGAAGACCTACTGATACTCTGTTTAAATTCAGTTTGCTAAAAACATAATATGAACATTAAATGTTTATTGGAACATTGTTATAATTTATTGAATTTTTCTAGCTAACATATTTCTAAAGGAATAAATGTTAGTAAATCCCCTGACCTTAATGTGAAGTGATCCATTCCACATAAATGTACAGATAATGTGCATCATCAATACATCAACTTGTTTACAATTTAATGATGAAAGGTAAAATTAAAAGAAAATCAATTTATAAAAGTAACTTAAAATATTTACAAGCTGAATGAAGCATTTTACTATTTTCTATCATTTTGCTTTTTATGTCATAAAGGGTAACTGAGTCAAAATGAAAAGGACAAAACCAGTCTTTTACAAAATCTAATTTGATCTATGGGTTTTTGACTATTCTAGGAACACACATACTTGTAATGAAGTCCACACTGTTGTGATTTCTAGAATGACATGTTTATAATAATTCTAGTTAAATAGCTAAATCTGTGATGAGAAAACAGCTTTTGTTTACCCTTGTGAATCTTATCCATTAACCTTTTAAGAGACCTTACATCAGCTAGCCTTGAGTAGCACATTGTGGCACCAAAACCTTCCCTGGAATCTTAAAATTCATTTGTCAAATTACCAGTTAGATAGGCAAAGCTCAATAACACAATTTGAATAAACTTTTACAGGAGCTTTAAGTACACTGTCCCAAGAGCCACAAAGTATTTTTCCAACTTCCCTTTCGTGGAAGGTGAGGTTGGTAAGTGGTTCTGCAATACCTCTGTTTGAGTACATTGTCTATTCTGGAGAGAACTGCTGTTTGAGGAGCTTTTGCCTATTTCATTTTCCTCCTGGATCCCACATTGCTACTGTTCTGTACTACCCTTTTTGCCCGTAATTGAATTCTGGGTATTCTCTGATTTCCACTCCCTCCCCTGGCAAGGCAAGGCAAAACAAAGATACAACGTAGTCTGCTGTCTACTGGAATCGTTAGTGTTAAATGCTCTATCACCACTGGGCTGAAAATTGAGTTATTTATTATCAATTTGAATGCCTTTCTGGAGTTCCACTACAGTTGGTGCTGCACTACTTTCCTTATAAAATCAATTTCCTGGAGATGCCTATCTCCACTGCTTTAATATATACCACATTAAAACTTGACAAAGAGGTCCTGGTGCTCTTCCAAGGCAGAAGTACTGACTGCTGAAGAGGAGGTTTAGTTAAAATAGGAAAAAGCAATAGATTTCCCATGTTTCAGACTGGCTGGTGCTCTCCAAATATAAAGAACACATCTCAGTGATTTTTTACTTAAAAGTCCCCATTTCCACTTTAGCTGTGTGGGGAACAGTTCCCATTCTAGCCTGTCATTGAATAAGCAGCTCCTGATTAATCCCAGCTGTCCTTTCTCTCACCTCTCAGTTGTCCTTCAATGAGTATTTTCCCAAGGATGTACTCTAGACTCCAGCTTCAGTAACCTCCACTGCTCCTCACTGAGGATATGGAGGACCAGAGCTCCTTCTGGGATCACAGATGTGGGCTGCCTGGCTCAGAGGGATCCATGTTTTCCTGGAGTGATCTGTCGTTGTGGGCACTCCCTGCCCTGCAGAAGGGAGCTGCTGAGCCCAGCTCTGAGCAGCCAGGTTTGTTTGCTGCCAGCAGAACACAGCAGGCTCAGCCACCCTGTGCTCAAAGCTGGGTCACCTGTATCCTGCAGACTTCAGGCTGGGAAATCCCCACGGCAACAGAGAATGTAAAATTTATTCAACATGGAGAAGTTTAGAGCTGCCTTTGCTTATGCTCCAGCAATGTCACTGCAATCACAAGGTTACAGGAACAAGGACACTGCATCACGCTATTAATACGTCTGGTTTGGGGCTTTTTTAAGAGGATTTTGCAGCTTTAACAGTTTTATGTGCCTACAGGTACTCTTAGCCATGGATTTATTAGGATATTTTTTCTTTTTAAGTATTATTAGATATATCTTCAGAAACGGGGTTTAAACCTGTCTCTTTTGAGGTAATTTAATGTGTATAAAAAGACCAAATTTTCTTCCTTTAGACTAGAGGGCTACTTCAACTCTTAAACTGTTTATCATCCTCATAACCTTCCTTTACCTCATTTCTATTCAACCTATTTCCTTTTCCATCTCTCTTCCCCTCCTCACCCTTTAAGTGATGTTAGCTGATACTAAAGATATCAGGCTGATAGCTTTGCAGATACAGGCTCTTTATCAGACTTTAAAGATGTTGTTAATTCAGGAGTAAGCAATGTCAGTCCTGTAGCACAGATTATCTGTCATGGACTTTACCCAGGCCCCTATTTAGAGAAGGAAAATCTATACACCATGTTCTTTGTCTTCCTCAGTGGTGACTGCTGAAATATTTGCAGATTGACCACTGATGATGAATTAGTATGTAACAGGTGTATGCTAATCTGCATCATGTCATTGTGTCAGAAGCTCCATGTTTGATGGCGTTTGGGCTATTAACCAATTACAATCATGGTTATTTAGTATTTGCACCACATAATGCCCCAGATAAACCCACTATAAATGGATCACTAAAAAAAAACCCCATAAAACTGAAAGCCACAAATGCTGAGCTAATTAGAAAAATACTACACCAAATGGAAAAGAACGCAAGAGTGATTTTTTTTTTTTATAATTTATTAAATTCTCCCCTAATTCCCTCTTTTTATAACAACTTACCCTTTACCTATTTTCCTTTTGCTGTGTATCATAAACCAGGCCTATTTTCTCCTGCATTTTCTCTTTTTCTGCCTATGTGTTTCCTTGATTTTTTTTATTTTTTAAATTCCCCTTTTCTGCCTGTGTGTCTTTTAATTAGGCATTTGCCCATTGTCTTTCTTTCCTTGGAGTTTATCCAAACTCTAAGCCCCTAATTCTGTAGCCTGCCCTTGGATTTCTGCAGGCAGGTGCCTGTGCCCAGGCACAGACTAGTGAGGTACAAGGAATTGCAGATGTCATTATTCTGCAATTATTTTGTGTGTATGTAAATTGCTTTGTTCTTTCTGTAATTATTTTTCTCCTAGATCCTGGTTGGGTTTTTTTCCTTATCAAGTTTTTCAGACTGAGGATGTCTTCACTAGACAGACAGCCATAAAATCCTTCTGTAAGGAAGGAGGCTGCAAGTTTACAGTGTGAGGCATGTAGAGTAGATTTCCACTCAGTGGACTAAATTAAAACTCAAAGGACGATTTTAGCTCTGCTTGCTTCCCATTCCATCATTTAAGGAAATGTTTTGTATTTAGGTTTTTTTTTAACAAAAACTTTACCACTGTTTATCAAGCTACATGCTCTAGTTTCAGGATTATCACCTTCCAAGAAAATGAAACCTATAGTCTTGTTCTAACATGAGATAGATGAATGCATTAGTGCATGAAGATAATCCTTACCAGTTACTTTTATTTGTTTAAAATGCCTGTTGAAAATCATCCCTATGAAAAAGGCACATATCAGCCTAGAAGTTTGAAATATCAGTTCAGAAATCCACCATCTTTTTAGAATCTACTTTTCAGTCACTTAAGGTATTAATATACAAAATTAACAATATAAATTTAAATTTAGTGCTTGTCAATTGGCAAAAGAGAGTCACCTGCTTGGCTGTTATGTAATGACATGTCCAAAGTTATTGAGCTGTTAAATTAAACCTTTCCTTTTATAATGCTGATAATCAATACACCATTATTTGTGTAAATTTGCTGTGTAATCTGAGGTGGTAGAAAGTTATGCCTGTATTTTTTTTTTTTATTTTTTTTTTTATTTTTTTTTTTTTGCTTTTAAATTTGTTTTTTTGCATCAATTTAACTCTGCAAGCACTATTATCTTTTACTGGGAAGAATTACTTTGCTGTCTTGTACTAAACTCTAGCTAGTCCTAACCATCTTGTCCTACCTTAAGCTCATGTGTGTCAGCAGTTTGAAGTCTCTTACATGAACTTCCTTGCAGCCCAAGGAGCAGTCTGAATCCACACACACTTTTGTCTTTGCAATTCTAAAATGCATCTCTTGGCTATTTCAGACTTTGGGGGCACTTAGCAGTAGAAAGCTGCTCCAAAATCTTTCCAGTACTACAAATACCACTGTTCGGTAATTTCAAACTTTTAATTGTCTCTTAAACTTGTGCTTCTCATTAAATGATCAGCTTTTAGTCACCTAGAAATGCAATCAGTCCAATTCCCCACTAAAGATGGTGATAATTAACTTGTTAAAATTTGCACCTGCATGAGGGAAACTGTTATCTGACAGAATCATGTTTGCAGCTGGTGCATAAGCAAAGATTTGACAGTACCTTGAGTTTAATCTCAGCTCTCCAGGAGTGCCCAGTCCTTTATTCTCTACAGAGTATCTAAAAATACAGTTGGGCAGGGTTTCACCTTCCTGAGAGAAAGGACTTCCTCGGATGATTGATAAAGGCATCCTGGCATAAGGAAACAGCTTTATTAAGTGCACAGACAGGACATGTTTTGTCGGCTCTCACCCAGACTTGCAGCACAGACCTGTCCTTAAAACTTCTGACAGGGAAGTACCGAGACTTTTGAAAACCAGGCCTTTTGTACCAGGTTCTTTATCACAGCAAACTCTAATTCAGTAACTTAGTGTTCATCTGAATGCATATTACAATGAATAGTCAATCATTTTTCATTTAATAATTTAACATGTCATTTTTCCAGTTTGCCACTTGCAGCTGGCATTTTTGCAACACATTTTATTTTTCAGAAATCTTCTAGTGAATCACTAGATAGAACAGCTGTGACAGCTATCCATTAATTATATCTCTGTATTAAAGTCTAATGGAAATACGACTTTCAAGGGAAAGTCTACAGTAATGCCCAAGTTGCAGCAGTTAAACCAGCACTATCTGGTAGTTGAATTGGTGGTTGATTAAATATTTGTATGGAGATTTACATAGCTGTATTAACCTCAAATATTATTTATGAACAATTTGCCTTTGGGATTAGAATGAAGAAAAGCAATAGAGCTTTTATGTCTCAGTAGTAATTAGTATTGCCTTGATGTGCATTTGCACAATGCCAATCACAGGCAATCCAAAATCACCCACGTGTGTGTCATGGCCTTTCCCAAAAGCAGAGGTTTTGCATTTCAGATACAGGAAAGGAGATAAACTGCCTTTTTCTACTCCAATTTATAAAAAGTGAAGAGAAAATAATCAGCAAGGGTCTAGAGGTCTTTTAAGATATTAAAAGTGAGTGATGGAAGCAGAAACTGAAATCAGAAGGCAATACATAAATGCATTCATAATTTTGTATCACAGCTCTCTGTGGTCTTGTGACTCCCCAGTAAGTATCTGACTTGTGGCTGTAAGTCAGATAGGATCAGCCTGGGGACACATTATTAACCCAAAGGGCACACTCTCTCTGTGGGCTGGGGCTGGAGAGACCCTGCAAACTGCAGCCATTCGAGAGGGGCAGAAATGAGGGGAGTTTAATTATGCAGACACCTACACAAGGGATGCCCGGGTCTTGGAGGGATTCCCGGGAAGAAACATAAAAGCCTAATTCAGTAGGTTTCTATTACAATCTCATTCAAGAGTTGATAGACTGAAGCTTATGCTGGGGGGGAAGACCTGTTTCATTGATTACTAGAACTTTCTCATCATCTGTTTTGTGTGATTCTGACCTTTTCCTAAATGAAATGGAAACTTTTCAGTTTTCTCATTGAAAATAGATGCAAATGCTGTCAGCAGGAACCACAGACATACCATTTCTGTCAACTTTGTGATTTTCCTGTCAGATTTTTCTTTTTGTTACTGGTATGCCATAATGCTGACAGCTTTTATTCTTTGAACAAAGCCTAGCAAGGAAGTTTCTGTTGAAATGTGATTATTCCTTTCACTGACATAGATGGGGACTGTTCCCACTTACTTCTGATTCTGTAACCGTGCTCCTGAAACTGTCACCCTTCACCTTGTTGGGTTTTTTCAAATGCCAAATATTTCCCAGGGTCTGGCAGAATTCCAGAGGAAGAACTGCTGTGTTCCTGCTGAAATCATCATCAGACATCCTATGTATTTCAGCTGCAGTGCATTCAGGCATAGATTTTTGCTTACTACAAATAGAGAATATTGCATCGCCTTGTATTAATTTTTTCTCCATAAGCCACAAAGATGAACCTCACTATGGCTACATTTAGAACCCATTTCTCTTTAAATGAAAGCCTTTTTCTATTCCTCCTAGTGGGAAAAGATGAAATTAATATCATAGATTTATTGCCACCAAATTCAATACTCCACAAGAAATAATACATCTATCAGTTCTTCTCTTGAAAGGTTTCAGTATGCCCCAAAAGTCTATACTGCTTAAGATTCATCTCATCCATTATATGGTACCACAGGATCTCTGATAGAGCAGTTTTAAGGCTTCACCAGAGAGAGCAGGTATGAACCTCACTTTTCACCCTGGCCTGACTGGATGTGCATGAGCCTATCTCTCTCCTCTCTGTGAACTTGAATTTGTCATGGACTGAATGTCTGCATTTACATGGGAAAAAAATAAAAGTATCCATAGAGTTTCTGGAAGTCTAAATGGATCCTGCCTGCTTTCTATATGTGGACTGCAAGGAAATTCCCAGGATCGGGAGTATGATGCATTTCTCTCCCTGTCACTTACCTCAGTAAAGATCAGGGAATCCTGATGGTAGTACATCTGAAATAATTGATAATTAATAAATCCAAATTAAGATGTATTTCCTCATACACTTGACACATAATTTCACCCTTCTTTTAAGGAGAATGGGATGGAGGAAAACGAAATGGAGGAAAACGGGATGGAGAGGTGGTTAAACAAACTTAGAGGGGCCTGCCCAGAGGAAGGAAGGGAATCCAGATAAGCAGAGCAAAACAGTGGGACCTAAAGCCTTTGTTTGGGACCTTATCACATCTATAAGAAAGGAGACATGAAACTTTCCCTTAAAGAGCAGGCAACAAGGAAAGTTTTGTTGCTGTTGTTGTTATGATAACTTGTAAAATGCTCGCTGCTTAGTGGCAGATGAATGCTAAGAAATTTAATGACAAAATATAATCTTATAATTCAGCTGAAGTACCTCTCACCCCAAATCTCCAAACAACTGGGAAAAGAAACATGTTATTTTAACTCACTCATCTTTGATCAATGCCCCAATAAACCCAAATGCCTAACTTGTGTATGGAACATATCATGAGGCTGTCTGATATGCCTATGCAGTCTACTTTACAAAAAAAATCATTGCTGTTAAATTCACTACATCTGTTTGCCCCTAACCCTGCTGCTAGCACCCCACAGGGAGTTAACCTCCACCTCCTGCTACCGAAACCAAACTTTTCAACTAACTGATGGAGATGTGTACATCTTCCCTCTAATCCTTGAGAATAATCAAAGACTCTTGATCCAGCAAGTTCATGTCAATATATGCCAACTTGTTCTAAGTGACCTCTGGACCAGTTGATACTTTATACTACATGGTCACCCAACACATGAAATGGCTCTAATTTTTTCCCACCATGTTTTGACACTCTAGGAAACACAAACTTCCTTGAAACAACTTATCTCAGATATGAACCTGATATGATTTGTATCTCATTCACCTCTAATATACAGCCACTAATTCATACCAAAATTGTAATAATGATTGAGACAATTACCATAGTGATTACATGTGGCAAGTACAGTTTCTTGCTACGAGGTTTCAGAAAAAAAATAAACATGCATTCCAGTTGATTTCATAGAGTTTATAAGTAATCCCTAGGCTTCTTTGATTATTTTTAGTATTTAGAATCTTCTTACACTCCTCCTTTAGATTTCAACTTCATCAAAGAATCATCGATGAGTGTAAGGTACCCGTTCACAATTCCTTCCATGCTCTTTAACTCTGTAATGAAAGACAATACTGAAAAATTAAAAAGTGTTTCTAAATCCTAGTACTGTCAATGGTTTTAAAATAAGCAAAGTAGCATTATTCCTAAAATTAGTCTTCTCTTCTTTACCACTCTTTCTGCTTCCTCTGTCTAAAGAATTAATCCATTCCTCCGCATAGCTGCCATTGAACTATGGGTAGCATTTCCACAGTGAGCTTTGTTAACATTAAAATACATCTTACATAGGCTGTCTGGAGGTGATAGATGTCCTTTTCCTCTGCAGTCTCAGAACCCCAAATCTAATCAAGTTGCAGAAATCCTAGGGAAAAGGCTAGGATCCAGTACTGCTGGGGAAGATGATGGACAGCAACTGTGTAAAAGACAGTTTATTAGCTAAAAAGACCTTTTGTTAATAGTTTCTAGAAGAAAATTTAGAGCAGAAACATGGAAGGACTTACTCCAGTTCAAAATAATTAAAGCAGACTTTCCACTGTTATTCTTCTAATGCTCATTTTAGATTTTGAAATTTTAAATCTCTGGAGCCTGCAATGTAGAAAAAAACACTTTATAACTTTTCTGTAGATCAGTTAAAGAATGTAGTGATTCAGACTACTGAAGGAAAAAAAATACTTCAGAAATAATATATAAATAGATATAGAATGATTATGTTTGTGTATACCAAACAAAAGAAAAACCTATTTGTCCAATTGTGCAGGAAAAGCTTTATTTTGGATAAAAAAAGGAGAAAAAATTCCTTTTTCTTTTTGTAGAAGTTAAAAAATAGTTATTTTTGGTTTAGAAAACCAAGGCAGTACACTCACTGACTAGCTTATTTTTTGTTCCTGACCTTATTATTGAAAATGCTGATTTTATACAGAATATGTTATAATTTACTTTTTGCTGTGGGATTGAAAATTAGTGGGTTTCAAGTTTTTATGTTTAATTGGAAATGGTGTGATTTTTTTTTTTTTTATGAGCTGGTTTAATTCTCTATGCAAATTCAGTTTCTCAGATACTCTTACAGTTCTACTGTCCTGAGCTGTACAAAGAAGGCAGACAGCTGGTAGCTCCTGCTGATTGGATTTTCTCTCTGGGGCAGAGCACCTTGGAATGCTCAGTGAACGTTGAGTACAGAGATATTGACAATGCCAGGTGTTTAAACCACATTGTGCATTCTTCTCTAAGCACTATGCACAATATTAGATTCTGTAGCCCTGAACTACATATTTTCTCAAACCCTGCTTTATGAACCTAGCTCTCCATGCCTAGGCATATGGGATATTTCATAACCAATGCTTCTACGTTAGTTACACATCACAACAAAAGAGAATTCTTCTGGCATTATAAACAGCTCTGGTTTAGGCAGACATCAAAACCAGGAAGTTTTCTCTCTGAACTTTTGCTTTGGATAAACCTGAATTAGTAGCATACATGGTGGACATCTCAGTGAAAAATTCAGTGTATTTTAAAAAACTGTGTATTTGTTAAAAACACTGGAGGTAGAGTTTTCCTTGAGAAATAAATAACTGAAAATGGAAAACAAATCCTGTCTAGTTCCTCACTGTGATCGTTAGCACTAGGTGGTATGCCATGTTGTCAATGATAGAGGAAAAAAACATTTAAGTAAACGCATTACAAACATTACTGTTGTGCTTTGGTAGACTTGCTGTGTCATGTCCTGCAGTCTTTATAAATACACTTCACAAGGGATAATGGTAATATGTTGTCTGAACTTGTCACTTAGGACACTAAAACCACAGTTAAGAGAGCAAATAAGAATTACAATTTTCCCTGAGTGATACATGCCAAAGTTTCTGCATTATTAGCTAACCCACTGACCAATAGAAGCATCTTTCTTCACAAAAATCTTGTCTTTGAGGAAATATTACTGTTTTACTATTCCAAACAGCAAAAATTAAATCAAGAAAAATGCTTGGTGGAATTTTTGGCTAAATTTGAGTTTGAAAGGGCATGAAGAAAAAATAGTACATTATGAAGTAAATGCACCTTGATTAGAGGTGGTGTAGAGTCCTTTGGCTGTGCAACTTTACAAATCTGCACGTCTGGGGTCTCCACTCTTGCCAAATAAAATAGGTCAGTGTGGGATTTTTAATCTCTGTGCAAAAGATGGTCCAGATGATTTGTTAGAGGACACGTGGCTTTTTCAGGCACTCCTGACCCAGTGATAATTTCTGCTGAGATTATCAAAGAGACATGATACTCACCTTGAGTCTCATAGCATTTACAGCACAGATATAGGCAGACCAGTGTACTCAAATCCCACTCATTCCAGCACACAGGCTGTAGTGATAAGTGTGAAAGAGCTCTCCATCCATTACAACATCTTCAGTACTTCAGTTCCTCCCTAAAAGTCTGGCTTTATTCAGGACTGGCTGCAAAGAGAGCGGAATGACTGAGGGAAATCACTAGGTCGTTGTCTGTGTTGGGCCCTCCTTCCTCCAGACCAATCCAAGGAGTGCATTTGAAAGACTTGAGGAAAGCAGTGTTCTGCTGTAAGGATCCACATTTGCCTTTCTCGACTTCTTTCCATCATCTCCTATATGTGTTTCTCACCCCAGACTGAAATATTGATGGCTCCACTTTATGGCAATGAGACAGCTACTTGTGTGTCAGGGGACAACCAAATTCACTCAGCAAACTAGATAAGGTTTATGGTGATGTTGTTCAGTGTTTTAACAGCCTGTGCAACTTAGCCACAGCAGGAGACTCTGTCGCTGTACAGTAAACAAGAGCTGATTGATTTTGTAATCTCACGAGGGACACCTGCCTTCCCATTTGACTAAAGCTCTCATTTCTTTTGCTCTAGTAAATCTTACAAGCTAGAGAACAAACAGCACTCTAGTACTTCATACATTTAAAAAAAGAAAATCCATTTCCATCTTCCAGAAGACAGAAATGCAGGTGCAGAAGGTCAGCAGTACAAGTTCTCAGGCACTCTGTAGCACCATGCTCTTGAAAAAGAGCTTTTTCTATTTGATACAGCTGAGACAATTTTAGCATCTGTGTAGTATGAACTGCATCTTCCTCACTGCATGCAGGTTCCTTTTATACAATTCTATTTATATGTGTCCCAGGTTACAAAGTAAGATGTGCCCAAAAGTATGTATTCTATCACCCTCTTCATGAGCTGTTGAAACCAGGTGGGGCAGTGCTCCCTGCCTCCTCCCTCCAGACTGTCTCCTGTTAATGGCCCCATCAATGCCTTGCCCATGACTCACAGACAACTTGCTTGTGGACTATCTCCTGTTAATGGCCCATCAATGCCTTGCTCATGACTCACAGTGCCATTGTGAGATGTTCCACCCAGAGGGAGGAACCAAGCATTCCATCCTGGATATAACCTGGGATTTCGAGCACCACAGACGGCCTATTCCACTGGATTCCCAGAGGACAAGAGCTACAAAAACACCACTGGACCTCCCAAGGGAGATCAGACCCTTCTACAGGATCATTGCTTCAACAGAACCACATCCATCACTTCAAGAGGACTGCAGCCACCATTTTATCAGACTGCCACTGCCACGCTGACTAACAGGGTGCCAGGTTGTATCCTGACTCTGTCGCTTCAAACCAGTGTTTTCTGCCTTTATTTTTAATTTTCCTATTAAATTATTATTCTGACTCGGTGTCTCCCACTGGTTTGTTTTCAAACTAGTACAATATGAACAATAAGAAATAATTTTTGTAAAACCAGATAACAAAGGAGAAAACCAATCTGTAGGTGTTGGAGAGTAATATAAAATTTACACATTTAAAAGAAAGCAAAGTTTTCCATTCTTCATGTGCTTAGAGCCATCTCGTATTGCTTTCTTCTCTTCTTTTTGTAATTTTTTTTGACATATTAATTTTGAGAGGTATCCCTGAAGTTATCTAAAAAACATGTAGATGTGGCACTTAGGGACACACTTTGGTGGTGGACTTGGCAGTGCAGGGGCATTGCTTGGACTTGATGATTTTAAAGGTCTTGTCCAACTTGTCAGAAATTGTATGATTCTATGGTTCTATATACCTCTTGAGGCCAATAAAACTGCTTCTTATGGCATGTGCCCAAAGTTTAGAAAGGACACTCCTGTTTCATCACTCTGCACCTTTTTAATGCTTTGTAATTATCAGATGTTTGGTGTCTCTGTGCAGTGCTGTGTTATCCTATAATCTAGAAATGTATTTTTTCCATTGTTTTCTGTGACTTTAAAGAAAATTAGAAGTCTTTAGAAAGACTGCTAAGAATAACTTTTCAGTAATTCTAATTCTAGGGAAAAGGTATCTGTTTCATTTCCACACTGAGGGAGCACTTTTTTTATTTCTAAGGTGCTGAGAGCTGTCCCAGGAGTTGTGGTGTTGGAGGGGAGCTCCCAGCATGGTCCTGTGTCCACAGGCACCAAGGCAGTTGGATCCCTGCTGCAAGCCCACCCACACCTTGGGAAACTGTGCTGGCGGGGAGAAGCCAGTTTTCTTTCAATTCAATGGACTCTACCCCTTCACAAAATTCAAAATCATGCCTAAGCCTCCTTCTGTTCTCCAGGCTGCACTCTGGGCCTTGTGCTGCCTATTTGCAGTAAAATCCCAGTGCAGGTTCTGCACACCAGCAATACCAATATTATTTTCAGTCCCTTGTAGGATTCAGGCAGAAGATGTGCCTCTGAAAGCTCATCATAAACTTACACAGCTCTTAAATTTACATTTGTGCCCAAGATGAATGCATTAAAATAATACAGAGGTTTTTTTCAACATTGAACACCCAGGGATGAGGCAACACCAAAATTTAGGCAGCATTACCCACTCTAGTCCAATCCTTTTTGTGTGAATCACTATATGTGTTAATTGCATGGGTTTATTAGAAAGAATTCCTGGTCTCATTTAATATGGGAGATACCCAGCACATAAATTTTATGTTAAATGGTTAAAAATTTACAAAATCTTTAAGCAATTAAAGTTTATTTTAAAATGGGATATATCAGCTGTCTTGAGCTATCAGTGACTGTGCTTTGTATTATCAGTTCTACTAGCTTCAAGTGACCACTGAATTGGGATTAAACATATTAAATAACATCATTAACAAATATTCATGTGTGGATTTTAACATGTCCAAGCTCTTTGAAAGAAAATAAATTTTTAACAGCATTTCCTCCAAGGTGGGAACAAGTTTTACTCATCTTAAAGACAAGGAAAAATTCTCATTGTGAAGAGCAATGGCTAAATATTGCAAGATAATTTGAAAGGAAGATCATAGACTTTGAGTTAATTTACAGCTGAGTTATGGTCAAAGGAAAGTAGTTTTTCTTCAGCATTTACTCAGAATCAAAATTTCCACAGCAGCAATTGTGTTGAAAGATAATATTAAATTCTTTAAACTTCTAGTCAGCCTGTCAGAGATTCAAAGTACTACAAAAATGGTGTTCTAACAATCGAGGAGCACCTTCTCAGGTACTGTGTTCATCTTTCTGGTGCCACTGGGAGGCACAATATTTTTCAAAACACTTAATTGCAGTTTGTCATGGAACTGGTACTTGCACTAGTATTTTGTCTTCATATGCTGATTTCTTGCATTTTCAGTCTTGCATAGGAAAAAAAATGGTAATATAAGGAAGCAAATGAAATATTCTAAGTGAGAATTTTGCAAGTGTGTAAAACAAAAACTGAATATGTAAATATGTAATTACAAAATAAAATCAGTTCTGGTGGGTTTGTTTGGGGGGGATTTCATGCCTTTTTAAGTCAATGTCAGTTTCAAAACTGACAATGTCAGTTTCAAAACTGTAAGAGAAGAAAAGAAAAATCATCAAACAGTGCTAGGTCCTTAATCTTCAGGTTTTACTCCTCCAGGCTGTCATTACTCATCGATAGTCTGACTGATGTGAGCTGGACAACTTTCATGTTATTCTGAAGTAGCAATTTTGACAAGGCAAAATTAGTAACATTTGCAAGTTCTTAGCAAATCTTGGTTATATTGGCAGGCAGCATTTATTTCTTCAGCCTGGAAGCCCTAGAATTGAGGATGCAGGATCCCAAGGGAGAATAAATCCCTTCAGAGATAAGTTCATGCCAGCTTTCCCTTCAGAGAGGTGGGTGAATTTTAATTGGGTGCATCTGGGACTTCTCCCATTTCCCAAGTCTCCCTATTTCCTTCCAGCTCTAGCAGGGTCATGTCTCCCCAGCTCCTGAGTTGCATTTGATCCTTTGAGAAAGTCTCAACTGAGATTTAATAAATATAGCTCGAGAAAGTGTGCCTCCATCTCCATATTTACAGCTTTAACAAAGCCACATCAGAGGCACCAATATAAAACACACCAGCTACTGAAACGGAGAAAGGGAGCAAGTTATGCAACCCTTTATCTATTGAGGTTAGATAGCCAAAAAAAAAATCACCGTTATGAAACTTCCAAAATTACAGAGAAACTTATTTGTTCCACTTTTTTTAAGCTATACATATCCAGAAAGGATTGCAAAAAAAATGATGAGAATCAGATCCCTTGGGCATCCCCACCACACACTATCCCCCTATTCCAACCCCTGGTAACCTCTATCCCATGTTCTCCAAACTCATCAGTTAGATACTTCCTGGTTAAAGATATTTGCACCTGTCAGTGAATCTAACTTCACTGTAAGCTGTTTGTCTATCACATATTTTGTATTCCAGATCTGGAAACCTGTACTGATAAGCTATGGTCCATAGTCCTTTGCATGAAGCAGTTAGATTTCAGGGATGGTCACATTAATTCTCTAAAAGCTGTAGAATTGCTTTAGTTTTTGACAAAAGAAAGGGACTGGTTTGCTTTGAAAATAAAGTAATGCTAGTAATACTAGTTAATGTATGGTTCTGGTTACCCCTGAAAAGGAAAATTCTTCCAAAGCCTGTGATCCTTTATAGCAGTAAAATTTGATCGCATTTCTTTGCCCTTCAGACAGCCTCACATCACTCCTGTAATACATTAGTAACGGTCCCCACCCAGATCTCAGTGAAAGATCAATAATTATCTGCCATCTAGAAACCCAGTACTCCACAGGAGGCTTGTGTCACCTCTGAGAGTGTGTCTGAGTGAGAAAGGGAAGCAGAATCATGTCTAACTGTTTGCCAAGAATGCAGAGGAAAGTGATACCACCACCAAGAGCTCAGTTCAGTGAGGATGGAGGGCGTGAAATGACCGAGTTTGGGTACCTTGCATTGAAATCAAGGTCAAGCTGAAGGCAAGATCAGAATTTTGCCGTGATGGGGTTTTGCTATTCTTCCAGTTCATAATATTTTTGAAGAAAAATGTGTCAGCAGATGGAAATGCTGAGCCACAGAGCAAAGTCAGCTGCTACATTAAAATATGTACCTTGGAATTATATAATCCACATTCTCTTTCTCTTATCTGATGTCTTCTTTACTGACTAGCTGGAAGGACATTTGGGGAAAAAATCACCATGCCTGAAAGTTAGGGATATCATCAAAAGAATGCAAGTGAAAAACATGGTGTGAGAAATGAAAATTGCTATGTACAGTATTGAAGTTCAACCTGTATAGGGCTGAAAAATGCTGAAATTTCATAATGGACATCTAATTAATATTTATTGTTCTTGATGTTCATAAGGTCTGTCTTGGCACTGGATACTCATATTTCTCTGTCTAGCTTCATCAGATCTCTGTCTCTGATCAGATGTCTAGTGAGACAGACTTTGATAGAAACCCACTGAAGTTATTCCACCACATGAAAGTCTGTGTCTTGGTAATACACATTTTTAATTGGTCAGAGCTGTTGTTTATGCTTCCTTTACAATCTCATGTTTATCATTTAATAGACTATCAGGAAGTAATTATCAGGTTTGTTTCACTTTGTCAGACTGGCTGCAGTATAATTCTATTAAGGATTCAAGTAAGTGTTGTGTGTACTGCCTGGTTTTCAACTGGTGAAAGTACACACTAATAGAACATCTAGAAGTGTCTGTTTGCTCAGGGTACTGAGTAGCTTAATTCTGAGATGATTCCTTATTTCTTTTCTTTTTATACATGAATATAAAATAACTCATTTACTTAACCATTGTGGTATGTCATTAATTCTATGTAGAGTCTGTAACTACCATGCTGTTCGAATCTATAATTTAAATGAGGCTTTGCACTCGACCTAACTGAACAGAGGAGACAGGTGCCATAATAGCTTGCAATAATTGACCTGGCAGAGCCATTTTGGAATCATTTGAGAGTAATATACTTGATCCTGCAACCTTTCCTCCCACAGACTGTGTGATTTCAATCTTACAGTTCCAACAGAGGCTATTAGCATGCCATCATCTCTGATTCGTGGGGATGTGAAGAATGAATGCATTATATATGGAAAAAAAACATTTTGATCTCTTGGCTGTAGTAGGGTGTTGGAATTGAGAGGGATCAAAACACATTGTTTGAATCTTGTAACTGAGATGATGGTGGTCATCAACACAGGGACATAGAGGGGATGGATGCCAATAGGTTTCCCTGTAACAAGCTGGAAAATTTAAATGTCTTGCAATTATGTAGGGCTGTCTGAACATGAAGCTTTTCTGGAAGGGGGATATTCCATTCTCAGTGATGAGTGTATTCACTTTATTCACTTGGGAGGTGCAGTTTCAGGTAAGACCGCTGTTCTCAGAGGAAGCCAAGATTGTGACTTGTTGCATTCTCTGTCCTCTTCAGCAAGAATTTTGGGAGTAGCAGAAGAAGCAGAGCTGGGGTCAGAGATGTGAACGACCATGGGAGGATTTAGTGGGGTACCTAAAGAACATAGGATATTTGGTGATAGAATAATTGGCTTGGGCAGGAGAAAGAGAAGTAATGATTTGTTACAGCCCTGCCACTCCAGTCAGAGTTGGGCTCTCCTGCCTCCCCTTGCTGTTATCAGCTGTGGTGAAGGGACACGGGATGTTCCTGCTTATGTGTGCACAGGCATTTACTGAGGTTAAATGTGAGAAACGAGACATGGACTTCCATATGAAATTGCATAGTATGGACAAAACAAGCAGACCAATGAAAGGGTGAGATTTACCTCACTGCAACTGAAATATCACAGAGTAAAACCACCCTGGCCAGTCTTTCCCCACAGGCATACCCCACACCTGGCCGTGCTGTGTCTGTGTGCATTGCACATGGCTGGGTATACTTGTGACTTGAAGAGCTCCCAAGAAAGAAATCACTGAGGGCAGAGTTCCCTCTAGCCTTGGGATTCCTCATACGGAGGACTAAATGAGTTGGAAAGGCATAACAGCATCCCTTTTAATAATTGTGTGGGCCTTTTGTGCTCAGGGCCCACAGTTCCCAGGAAGGGCAGCAAGCAAGTGCAGCAGCTGGAGGCTGTATGGAACTAAAAATATATAAGCTGAGGATTGCTGAGGCAGTCTGTGAGTCAGGCAGGGAAGAACAAGCTGGGCATGAGGAGCAGCATTGCTGTTGAAGCTTCAGACACTGCAGGTTGTCAGAAGGGGTGTCAGGCCAGCCCCACAGCCCACAGCAGCAGTGGTGGGGCTTCTTGGAGGTTTGCTACAGAAAATAAGACTCACTCCCTGTGGATGCCAGGTTGCCAAAGGTTTTCTTGACTGAACTTAGTGACATCATGATTCTGCTCTTTGCCAACAAAAATAACCTAAACAGAGTCTAGAAGAGTAACTGGAAAGGTGAGAGCAGTGGGCAGAGAGGCTTCAGGCCTCTCAGCCACTGATTAAGTGATGCTTCCTTAACATCATTTGAGTGGGAGGAATTAGCCCCCACAGATAATATCGGAGGCTTCAAACTCCTTTCTCTTGTCAGAGTTAAAAAAATCCCTGATCCTACAGGAGAGGTATTAGTGTTTCAGGCCTATGGGGCACGGCACGGCAGGTACTGCTCTGAGGACTCTTGTGCTTTTAAGTGGCTCAAATTATTTTTGAACGACTAAGTAGAGTGCTCATTAAGCATTTCCCTTAAATGAAAATAATGACCTACAAGGTCATGTTAATTAAGAACCACAGTAAGTCAGTTAGAAGAGGTTCAGTTAGTACAAACAGTGGGCCCAATACTGCATAACACAGCTCACAATCAGTCTGAGTTTGTATTCATCCTTGCAGTATTAAGAATTTGTAGGACAGGATCATTGCACAAATAAAAATTGCTGCATATCAGTTCAATGTGACAGCAGCCACTGGCTCATTATGTGGCCATGAGCTGTATCTGCTTTTAGATCATACTGACCAGAGCACTCTGGCTTACTGTGACCAGGAGCAGTGCCAATTTATCCTGTTGAGAAGAAAAGTTGACATATTCCAAGACTTTTACTTGCTTTTCAGAGTTTGTCATTTGGACTGGTATGGTGCAGGATCATGCTCAGTGATGAAATTTCACAGTTGAATTATCATATTTCAAATACAAGTCCCATTAGCTGCAGGAGGCTCTGGCTGTCAGACACCCTGCAACTCCAATTAAAACAGCACAGCCCAGGCTGGGCATGGATTTCTCCTCTGTGAACCACTTTAGATATGCTGAGTCTCACATGTTCTTGCCACACATTTACTAACCCACACCTCCCATTGCCCCACAGCTTCTCTCTCAGACTGTCTCAGCACAGCCCCACCACGTTCAGTGGGAAACCCACCCAAATTCTGGATCTGGGATACACAAGACCCCAGCATGGGGAAAGGCTGTAGAGATGTTCTGCAGCCAGGGGGTCATAGTCACACACAGCCCTGTGCTGCCATGCATCCTCCAGGGCAATATCTTGGTGACCAGCTATGGCTGCATCCCTTGACACAACATACCCCTCACAGGACCAGTATTCTGTGTCCATATGCCCCTTTAACTAACATCAGGAGCCTGGGAAATTCACAGGATATGGCACTTGGCATCCCAAATATTTGGACTTTGGGAAGATGAAGCATGCATATTGTTACCAGGATGACAAAAACTTAAAATCAATAGCCCTCTCAAAGGGTATATATGATTGTTATGGGTGACAGACCCCTATGAAAATGGAGAAAAATACATATTTGGCCCTAAAACTGCAGAAAATTTGCTTTAGCATTTAGGTCTTACTTTAGTAAAGGAGTTAAAAGGCTCATTTTGTAAATGCCTGCACAAAACTATACACGCCACTAAAAAGGTACCAGGACCTGGAGAATTCTTGCACATCCATGTCTAGAAAACACCACTTTTCTTCTGATTATTAATAAAACTTTGGATGGAAAAAGTCTACTTTTTCTATCCAAACAAGGAGTTATTAATTAAAACCTACACATAAAAAATTAAAATAAAAATTAAAAAAAAAAATTCTGGCATTTGAGTTAGCAAGTTGAGTTACCTCATGAAATATTAAGATATTGTGGTGGAATTTTGTGCCTCATGTTACAGCATTGTGCCTCTTACCATTGCTTTTAAGTGACATAGATGGCTGGGTATCTGCTTTTTTGTGTTCAGTAGTCAAGGGCATATCTCTTCTCATGTGAACTGTGACAGCTCAGTGGAAGGCAGCAGAGCTCAGGCAATACACGCCAGCTAAGATCTGCCCCTTGCTATTCACCCCCATCTGCTGCGTGACTCAGTCATAGCAGAACTGCAGAGCACCTGCCTGCCCAATGCTTTTTTAATGAGTTGAACTCTTCATGTTGGGTTTGTGTCTCTGCCAGGTTCCAGTTTAATCACATATAATTTTTAATGTGAAGTTTCACCTTGGGCTTTGAACTGATAGGCACAGAACAAAAAGTCCTGTTTCTAGTGGAACTTGCATAAGTAGTAATAATAATAAAAGCTAGGATACAAGGCAAGTATTTTAATTCATAGTTTATGACATTCAGCTTTTATGAACAGGAAGAGGAATTATCCTCAGTAGACAGGAAATAATGAGGTTGACCCATATTCTGTAATAGTGTATGAAAATTAAATAAAGATTTGTGTAGCTAAGATAATGAGCACTTATATTTAAAGTTATAGCCTGGCCTAATTGTGTAAAAGTTTGTGGGAGAAGATGTGTGTTTACACTAATAGATTAGTGGCTGTCTCTGGAGTTTCTACTCAGCTCCTGTAAAGCAGTTCAGTATGTAATAAATCAAACTCAAATAGCTTGCTTGTAAAATGTTTGGCTAAAATTATCCTAGGATGCAGGAGCCATGGTTTCCCAAGAATGGGATGTTCATTTTTAATTTCCAGATTAAATGTGACGATCAATATGTGATGTGTGTTTTGCAGTTATTTAAGTAATAAAATATATTTATTTATGAGGAAGTAAAATTATCACTAAGGAAAAAAAAAACCCTAGCTCTGACATCCTGGAGCCATGAACATCAGTTACTAGTGAGCTGTTTCAAAAATATGAATACTAATATATATTGGGATTTGCTAATTTCTTGATTTTTCCTTGTGAGAAATTATTTTAATCTTTAAAATTCTCTTTTTGGAAAAGCATTGTAAAGGAGAAAAAAAACAGGCACACACAAACTTCTTAGTGGAGGTGGTTTGTAAATTTGTTAGTTGTCAGAACTCTAAAGTGGCTTTGGAAGCATTTGATTGGTACTAATAATATTAATTCTGTAGTTTTGTTATACCATTTGTCTGGGAATCTGAGGTTTTTATGTATTTTACTAGTGATTAACAAAACAGAATAGATTTTCAGTCTGGTTGAATTTTGAAAGGCAAAGTTCCCCTAATGGTACATTAGAACATCTTTGTGAAATGAAATATCAATAAAGAAACATTTTATAATAGGAAGTGACAAGAATAATGCTAATCTACTGAAATGATAGGAGAAATTTGGGGTAACAGTGAGTCTTCCCTTTACCAAGGTGGGAATTCCACTGAACCATGTGCATTCACGTTGTCATAAGAATACAAGTAGCCAGTCTTAAGTGATTAAAATATTATATATAAATTTTGTTTGAAGAAAAGGATTCTGGAATATAATTTCTGTCACCTGCAAAGGACAGCCATCAGGGAGCAACTTCAATGTGATTATTTAAAAATTGAGTACACAACAAATACTCAGATATAGAACCCTTTAAACTGTGTGTCCTGGTTTGTCTGTAATTCTGGAAATGGAAGGATGCCTTCCATTGCACTGTTGCTGTTAAAGACAATCATTTGGGACAATCTGACAACAGCCTATTAAAGAAACTCAGGCCCACAACTCCATCTTTTGTTTTATTTGCAGGGATGTATCCTGCAACCCTGTATGCTGCCTTTCTGGTTTTCCCATTTTGCTGTGACTGTGAGGGTGATACTGGTGAATATCCTTTTTGCAGCCTGGAAGGGAGAGTCCATCAGCAAAAGAGTCATAGAGACAATCCACAACATTCTACCAAATCACAGAGCTAACACATACACACACACAATTTTCTTAGTGGCTGTTTCTTGAAGTAGAAATCACAGCACTTACACAGAAACCTGTGGAGGGTTTAGGTCAGTGGTCTGGCTTTGCAGAATGTTATGCTATGAGCTTAGGCACTCCTGTTGCTGATCAACACTAACAATGTCAGGTGCTTCAGAGAAGAGCGCAGGAGTGGTAATTAAAGTTTAATTTGAATTAGAGGAAGTTTCCTCTTAACCTTCATGAGCTTGTGATAGGACCTCAATCTGAAGGACATTTATCCTTCAGTTATTATCAGAAGTATTCATTATACTTATAAATTTCTAAACTTGTTTTAAATCCTGTTAGATCCTTATAATACTCTGTGGTGCTGAGTTAATCAGGTCTTATAGAAAAAAATTATTTGTTACTTAAATTCACTGGCTTTAGATTTCCTATTTAAATGGACAGAAGATAACCATGTTCAATTTATTTTCTGTACATCTATCTGTAAAACAATCCCCATTTAAAACAATTCTGATTTTTTCAGCCTCCCTTTGTGCAGACTTTATTTGCCTCTACCTTTTTATTTAATAATAATTAAATTTCCTAACATGAGAATCAATGGCCTTGCCTACATCTGGCCTTCATTACTGCCCTGGACTACAGGCAGTCTTTCAAGTTATTTCTATACCCATTGCATTGTGTAGGAAGTGTTTGCCCATTTAATCTCCTTCAGCACACAGAAGTTGGAAGAAGCAACTATGAGAGCTTTTTCTCTCCTTTACCTGCAAGCAGGGTTTGCAGTGGTTCATTGATGGGCTTGGGTGTTTCACGGGCAGGAGCCCAGGAGTGGCTCCCAGTCCAACTTCTCAGGGTATTTCTAGAAATTATTTCCAGTGCTTACAGGAGGCAATAGTGCTGATGGGAGAAAGGTTGGAAGCGGGCACCTGCAGCAGTGGTGTTTCCTCAGGCTAAGTGCCCTTGCCAGAGCTGCTGAGCTGCACAGCAGCTGAGTGGCAGTCAGTGGTTTCCAGGAGAGCTTTCTCCCAGATGAAATGTTATAGTGGGTGCCATGGAGCTGGGCTCCCAGTTTCTTGTATGCACAGAAGAGAGGCAGGAATAATGGAATAGAAGGAGGATCTTATCTTCCAAGGGTAGATGGTGTGCAGTGTAGCCTACCCAGACTGGCTTGGACTGCCAGGCATGGCTGGAGGCTCCTGAACAGCAGGAGACCTCCTGAACCTGTTTTGTTCCTAAGGGTTACAACATCAACAATACTCAAAAGCACAAAATGTATCTAAAGCTGCCACTTAGAGCAGTAACACCTGAGCTGCCTCAGAGCAGTCATTTAGAGCATTTCTGAAGGCCAGAAAATGGCTGGCTGGTGAATTCAGTCTCAGACCTTGCCTGAAGCATGCTCTTAAATGACATTGTAAGTACAACTGGTGTGGGTTTGAGAATATTACGTTTTGCCTAAGACCCATTTCCTAGTAATTTTTGTTACAGAAAAGTCCTATGAAGCTTTCACTGAAATTCTGATAAACTTCCAAACCAAGTAAATGTGCCAATAACCAAAAGTTCTGCTGCACTTGAGGTAGCTTTTTTCTATGTGCCTAAATAAGATGGCAAGAAAAAAAATCTCTTGTTGTCCAGAGCATTTGGTATTTTGATTTTCTTCATAGTGATTTTCCTAACCTCTGCAAAAATATAAACTAAAACTCTTTCTGTAAAATGTTCTAAAATCAAATTAACCACAAATATTACTGCTGCAGCTCAAGGGAAACTGTCACATTATTGCTGTGGAAAGTGTCCTAACAACTGAATACTTTTACACCTATCCAGCTGAGAAGTAAACACAGTATCAAGACAATTTTATTAGCTAACTGTACTGTGAAATCACTATTTCAGCCTATACATTTCTGCAGTATCAGAAAAGAAGCTGGAATAGTATTAAGCATTGAAATTGATGGGTGGAGCTACTTATATACTAAATTTGCTAACTATACTTATATTGTTGGAATCTTGCTGCTACATAACTGCTAAGCATATTGCTGAATGAGATTACTAGTATTTCTACTCAGAGGTCAGATGTTAGGATGATAGAAACATACTCCTGAAAATCCAAACACATTAAAATTCAGGTTTCTTGTGTGATTTCAGTTTGAGTCTTTTGTTCATGAAGACTGGTATTGTCTTTTTGTTGCATGAGTATAAGTACCTTTCACTTAGGTTCTTACTTCCTTAGAGTGCAGAGGACAGACCTTTGTGTACTCTGGCACAGGTCAGAGCTCTGTAGAAGAGATTTGTGGCTGTGGGATGTTTTTGCTTCTTTTGCAAAGTGCTTGATGCAAGGAATTGCAGGAAGAAATGGCCAAGTGGGTCATCTTGAACCTTGATTTAACTTGCTCTAGCTGAATGTAGCTCTGAATACCTGCATTCTTACCCTGCAGTTTGGTGGTGTTAATTGTTTTGGTGGTAAGTTTAAGACTCTGGAACCAATCTTAAATTTTCAGCTTTAATTATAATATTTTAGTGTTAATTTCCATATATTTTATTGAATTTTTTTTAAAAGGGAGAGGGGGAAAAAGACACTGAAATATTTCTATTCACGTGGTTCATCTGCAACTTTGCAAAGAGCAGTTTCAATAACAGACTTTCCTCCATGTGAGAAAAGAGCAGAGTGGATGGGTTGTGGCTGTAGGCTGCTCTGTAGGGTCTATAGGGCCTCCTGCTAGTTGGGGGATGGATAGTCTATAGCACACATGCTCCCAGCAGACAAGCTAATGGTGAAATTCCAGTATCTTGGATTACATGATCTTGGAAGGAACAAGTACTTAAAAGATCTGATATTGTCACTTGTCCCTGTGTCATCTCATGCAGATATGTGTGCCGTACAGTTGTGATAAGAAGGTGCACATTTCTATCTCATCAGCTGACACGTTTGTTTGTGCTCAGAAAGGACAGGATCTGCAGAAATTTTACCTGACCAGGTTTTGAAGCATTTAGTGGTTTTTTTGATTTTTTTTTTTTTTTTTTGAGTTTACAAAAGGCCCTGCTTGACATAAAAACTTTCTCTTTAAGTTCTGTTCCTAAGCAGAAACTTTCTTACAACATTTCAAAATCAAGATCTATTGATTTTTTTATCATTGTCCCAAGTATATTTTTCTGAGCCTTTTCTGGGAAGTAGCTGGACCAGTTTCATTTCAATTTTCTATCAGAAGTTCAAAGCAAGTAGAAGAAAGGTTATGAGGGTAGTTTTCCAGCAGCTTGGCGACAGACAGTCATGACCAGCATGGCTCACAACATAAGGATCCTGCTCTGAAGCCACTAGAAAGCAGCTCTATGGACAGCTTGTCTTCCAGGCTGATGTCCTACCCAGAAATGTTCTCCTGTTTGCAACATAGGCTGGAGAACTGCCTGGGTTCTGGACATGCATTTTAGTAATCACTATTCCCACAGAATCATGGGCTAGTTGCTGTAAAATACAGTTGCCACCCGTGTGAATGTGAATATGGCCTTCGTAAAATGGACATATTTCTTCCTATGACAAGTTTCCTGGACAGTTTCTCTTTTCTTTTGCTTGATCAAAGAGTGATGCCAAAGTAATTGGTTAGATCTGAAGCTCACCAGACCTGGCTGTAAGCAAGAGGAATCATCCCTACTTTCCTTCATGTGATCATTCATACTTATCTGACCTCCCCTGCAGAGTATCAGGGGCTAAAACTCCCACTGTATAACTGCTGATTCTCTGCATTGCAGTTTCTCTTTTTTTTTTTTTTTTTTCTTCTTCTCCAAGACCAATTATTTCTCCTTTTTATCTAGATCCTAAACTGAAGTGAGTCACACTTAGGGCTTTAAGTGTACTTGAGGAAATCCAGCTGAATTTAGTTTAAAGAGAAAAATCAGGTAGATTTCTGTGTTCTGAGAAACTGAATTATGGAGATATTAGCATCAGATACCCTGGCAGGATTTTATTTCTTTTGTTGTTTTTTTTCTATGTTCTTTTATCAAAGAAGTTTAAAACTATTGAGTTCAAACTCTTTAAGTCAGATTGTTTTCCAGCATGGTTTCTCATTAAAAAAAGTCTGCAAAAAGTGAAGTGCTGTTTCTAGCTGAGGTTATTTAAGGTTTTTAAGATGGTAATGCAAGGTTGCACCTTTAACTTTAATATATTCTGCAATAAGATAGTACAGACTCGGTCACTGCCTAACTAAGATTTTTTTTTTCTTTTGGTTTTTTTTTTCCATTTGCTTTAGAGCCATTCTCTGGTAGCTTGTTATTTCTGCAAGAGGAAAAAAACTATGTCAGTGTTAAAAAGATAATACTGTGAAAACATCCACTCAATTATGAAATCATGCTTCATATGTCTAAATGTTCCAGAGTGAGACCTACAAAGCAGTACGTGCCTGTAGATGCACAAAATTGGATGTGTGTGTATTTGGGTGCCTGCTCTGTTCAGACTCCAGTCTGGCTGCTCGTCAGTCTGCTCCTGGAGCAGTGTAACAGCATTAGTGGGGCAGTGAGCCCAGCTTGATACACCAGCATTTTGGTCTGAAAATGTGGGGGTTTTTTCCATATTTTACATGCTACACTAACAATTCAAGTGCCCATACAGTTCCTGAAGCCCTTCAAGAGACGAATTTATTATAATACTGTTATCATAGTTGCCTTGGTCACCTGCCATTCTCCAAAATCTCTGCTGTTTCTTGACTGGTGCTTTATTACATCAGTCTGATACTGAAAAGAAGTGAAATACCATATTTATACTAGGCTTTCAAAGCATCCACTAGGACTGCTGGTTTGAAACATGCTGTGATGCTGTGGACTTATGATGCCTCTGAGCCAGGAATAGAACATTTCAATAGTTAGGGATTCCAGATGAGATAAAAAAATTTGCCACAAAGGCATTGCTGTCTGTTGCATCATTCAGTGTTTTCAGATGTTGATGTGCAAGAGGTTATTAAACATGCTGGTCACCCTTGCTCAGATTTACAATTCTTATATCCAGCACACATGCAACATTTTTTACTCCCACCAAGCACTCTAGCATAGCATCAGTACATGTGTAATACTATTAAAAGATTTATGCAATTCAGTATTTCTCTGCAAATTATAAAAACTGAATCACATTTTATTTTACAAAGATTTTAGAAAGTAACATAATTGTCATAATAATCTGGGGAAAGGGTGAAGAAAGAAGTGTAAATCTTGGTTGAAACATGTCCACAATAATGATTTTGCCTACTGTTTTCTTCAAATTAGGAGAATGAACATAAATATCAGAATTTGTCTTTTGAGGTGTCAGTTCTAAATATTCAAAGTTTTCAGCTATTTTAGCATCAGAATCCACACAATATATCATTTGTTCTTTGGAATGTCTATTATAAAGAATATCATTATGGTCCCTTCTGGCTTCATCATTTGCTTTTAATGTTCATTTGGACAAACAGATTCCAGTGTAATAAATTCAAACAATATACAGTAACTAGGGCTGAGAAATTATTACCATTAGTCACCAAATATCTAATGATATTAGAGAAAATAACCGAACACCTAATTTAGAAGTTACATTTTTCCACTCACATAATGGCTATAAGCAGTTTATAATTTTTCATGTAATTAGTTATGCAAAATAATACTTTTTTAAAATATTTAAAATATTAGAAACTCACATGTTCTGTGAGACATTTATTTCAGAGGTCAATTTTAAAATTTTGACATAGCACAAAAATTTGCCCAATTTTCAAATTTTTACTGATGTAATTTCTACTATGTGATCAAAAAGAACAGTTTTCAGGTACAGAGCAGTGAATCACTAAATTTTCATAATTACCTTTCTTCATGTATTCTAACTCAGCCTTATCATTCATAAAGATGTTCATGACTGCTAGCTCCTACAGGAAGAGAAAATCTGATGGGAGCATAGAAGTGGCACATATTTATGTATCTGTCTGTTCCAGAAAATCTCAAATGCTGTAGTGTAAGACACTAAACATAAAACAGATATTTTGTTAGTCATGTCCATCATAATCATTAAAGTCTTGGTGTGGGCAGAGGTTTACCCAGCTACAGGTTATACACCAGACTTTCATATGTCATTGCTTTCTTAGTCCCTCCTGTGCTTAATCCCTGCCATTTCATGCACAGCCAACCTGTAAAAAATGCAAAGTATGGGTAATTATTTCGCCTGGTGAAAAGGATGCTCCTCTATAGGAAAATATGTGAACTCCAGGTTCTAGTCTGTTAAACAAATAATCATAAGAATTGAAAAAGAAAAAGCAAATGAAAACACTTGCTTTTGGACTGGGAACACCAGTAAGGCTACACTTCTGGGAAATGGTGAATTTCCTTCAAATCTTCTCTGAACATGAAGGCCATATCTTGATGGAGAGTAATTGCATACTACATTTAAATTTAAAAAGTGTTACTCCTATGAATCTCATCCAGAAAAAATAGCAGCAGCCAAACCTATCCCAAATCTTATTTCCAGTTTCTGAATAGTTATGGGTCTTTAGGTTTAGTTATCATCCAACTCCATTCAGAATAAATATTTTAAAGATTAATCTTTATCATATTTTGGTCTCTAGTTATGGATTTTATGTTCTCGTAGCATCATTCCAACTTTCAGTGACAAAATTAATTCTGTGGTAATTTCTCAATTTACAATACTATAGCCCACATTATTAATTGTAATTAGCATTATCTGATCCCTAATCCATGTTTGGCTGAAACTCAAGGCTCTCAGGAGCTAATCCCAAAACATTTTGTGAAGTCAAAAACCTGGGAAATAGGATGAGTAGAAAAAAGGGACCTAGAACTACTGCATGTGAAATCCAGCTGAGAATCTCTTGCAAGATTGTATTTTACAAAGCTGTCTTCTGAGACTGAAGGTGGTTCTTTAAATCATGCTGAGAGTGGTATAGTCTAGTGGTCCACAGAGAATCAGCAGCCCTGGACTCTGTCCCATGCACTGCCAGGGATTTAATGTGTGACTATGAGAAATTGCATCTATTTTTGTGTTTCAATATCCCCATCTGCAAAAATGAGCATAATAGTATTTGCTTAATTTATTTGCAATTTTAAATCATTGGAATATTCTGAAGAAAAGACATTATAAAGCTAATGCTTTTCCTGTGAAATAAAATTTTCCTTCTATTCCATTGAGCATTGCTACCCCCCTACGTGAGTAAAACCTGTTATTAAAGGAGTATTTAAAGATAATTTCAATAGGAGAAAAGTACATGACATTGTGCCTTTGAAAGTATCCCTATTTCTGCATTCCAGGAGTTCTTGACAACCATTGCTTCCGTAGGTAAAACAACCATGCATCTAGGAAATAAAGTAGACAATACATATAATTTTGCTAGCTTTAAATGTCATGAGTTTGTTTCTCATTAATTTCAGTGCAAGCAAATCTCCATTCTGTTGACTTTAACGTGCACTGGCCCACGTCCAAGGGATTCAGGACAAGCTGTAGCTACCAATCTCAAAGCAACTTTAACTATGCCACCAGTAATAACAGCTCCACATTCAGAAGCAGGTGCCATTATTTTGTCAGATTTAATCAGCTAATCTCTTGGTTTAAATATTATGAATCAAAAGCACAGTTTAAGCTATCATATCTAAATGCTTCTTAACATAATGTTATTGTATTTTGTGGATATTTTGGAGTAGTCTGTAAGCACATATCAGTAGTCTTGTGAAAAAAGAAAGCTGAGCACAGAAACCAGATTTGGCATTTCATATGGAAAAGATTCTGCTAAGCTGTTGGAGAATTAGTTATTCAACTACATATTTGGAAAAGAAGTGTTGCTTTGAGCAAGTAATTTAAAGAACAAACAAAATACCTCAGCAGTGAGGATGATGCTGCAAAGAATTATGAATTACCTGAAGTCTGCACGTAAACCCTTCAATATAAGGATTCTTGCAATTCAATAAATGCTGAGTTCTAACTAGAACTATTCTAACTATTATTCAGGCCTAATTGTATAGAAACATATCTGTGTATCCTGGAAATCTCAGAAAAGCAAAAATGTTCAACAGTTTGGCTCAGAAGCTGAAATGCCATCTATCCCATTTTATCAATTTCTCCATCTGCTTCCATTTCAACCTGCTGATAAGAATATAGAATTCTTTTCTGATTTGCTGTTTATCATAGATTCATTTTTTCATTATATATCTCAGATAAAAACTTTTTCATCAGTCCTGTATGTCTTCAGTGTGTTTGCTTAGAAGTTTTACAGAATAAATAATTTTCAGTTACTCTGAAAACACTGTGTTTTGCCACTGCTTGACCTGTTTCTACTATAACTTTATGATTATTAATATGTACTGTCACACAGCATAAAAGAGAGCCCTTTTTTGAGGTTGCTAAACACATGAGTATTAGCTTATCTCAGCCCAGAAAAATTTACAATCTAAGAAAACGCTTGACAACTCCAGTGCAGCAAACAAGAATCAACGTTCAAAATATGTTGAGGGGATGCCTGACTACCTCTTACAGGTCTTGTTATGCTTGAGATATAGCAAGATAAATTTGGTTTGCTTTCAGCTCTGTGCTGCCAAGTCTATTGCTAGACTGTTTCTGGGACCTAAATTGTGTCAATGTGGCTGACGTGAGGGCTTACACACTACAGACTGAGGGCAACATTTAGTCTCCTTTGTTCAATGGAAATCCTGCACAAACACCTCAGTTCATAGGGAGAAAAAACAGAGGGCTTGAGGGCTCTTCTCTTGAGAGGAGAATTCAGATGAGAGAATTTAAATCAGCCATTTTGCTTTTAACACTTTTACACTTAATTGGGGAGGGGGTGTTTGTTTTCTACTCTTTTCTTATGCATCAGAACAGCTGTGTTTAATGAGCTGGAACTGAAATAGGTCAATAAAATGTTACCTGTGTGATTAGAGAGAACTGGATATGTAAATATGATTAAAAGTCCTACACCTTAGATTTGAACGTGATAGCATGTACAATTAAGAATTAAGGGAATACTGTAAAACAGGAAAGCACATTTCTCTTTAATATTAAATTAATTTCAATGAAAGGAATTTAGATTTAAAAGATCTAGCCAGTAAAAGCAAACATTCAACAACACCTAAGCATTTTCAGAAGACATTTTCATTTCAGCCTCCTGAGTAGGCTCTGTATTGAAACACATCTTGGAACCAGAATCAAAGGCTGAAGCTGAAATGGACAAAAGAAGAAATAAATACAGAGGCTAAGTTTATTTCACCCATTATATACTATTGTACATTTCACTTTTTTTTACACTTGCATTGTCTTTCTTGTTCCTGTTTCTATGTAGTACTTTAAGCATTTTTTAATACTCTTGGCAAATAATTATCCGGCTATCTAGGCTACCTCAGATCTTGAAGATACTGCTAGTATCTTCTGCCGGAACAGAACCACAGAATGCTTGATATTGGGAGGGATCTGTGAACTCCATTATCTCATGGTCACTGCAGTGAAGGCTGCCTTGGACCATCCCATCCCCAACAAGTCCCTCCTTGGTGAGTATGACATCCAGCAGATCATTTCTCCTCTTTGTCTTCATTTGGATGAGAAAGTTCCTGAGACACTTCAGGAACATCTGCCGTGTTGTCCCTCCAGCAGATATGGGGCTGGTTGAAATACCCAATGATGACCAGGGCCTCCAAACGTGGGGCTGCTTCTATCTTCCTGTAGATGGTTTAATCTGGTTCTTCTGTCGAGGGTCTAATCCACTTGTGCTTCCTGGTCAGGCAGCCTATGGAAAATACAAACCAACCCTTACCTCTCTTCTCTTTAATCCTCATTCATGAACTGTCACTTGGCTCCTCATCCATCCCCAGGCAGAGGTCCATGAATTCCAGCTGTTCTATCACATAAAGGGCAACTCTACCTCCTTCTCTTTCCAACCTGTCCTTCCTAAGGAGCCTGTAAGAAGTCTCCCATTCCCAACTAGAATATTGGTTTTTGTCAGGACTGTCAGGTTTTGCACACTGCACTGGATAAGTTCACAGACCTTCAAATACTCTAACATCATTATTTTGGGGGAAGAATGCCATTTAAGTGACTAATGTATTATTAGACTTCTGTCTGCTTCAAAAAAGTAGTGGCAATGACACCTTCCTGGGTTGAGAAACCCACCTACACCATCATCAAGAACGAGCAGTCCTGAGAAAAGCAACTTTTCACAAATTTTGTGTAAGTCACAGCATTTCTTAAGATTTCTGATTCATTTTAAATGCTAATTCAGGGTGAATCAACACAAATTATTAGAGGCAACATGTAAAAAAATTTTGTTAAGAAGAGAGAACACATTTGTGAGAAGATACATGAGAATGAAACAGAGGATCTGGAAGAAGTATCTCTGAACAGTGACTGGCTGGAAAAGAGAGAAAAGAGGGGTGAAAGGAGCAACAAAAGAAGTAGCTTGTATGTAGAGAAACTGTCATTCCTGGAGACAAGGGGTTCACATTCCACGTTACCAATTATCCTTGGTATCACAGAATGGTTTGTGTTGGAAGGGGCTTTCAAAGATCATCTGGTCCAACCCTCCTGCCATGCACAGGGACAGCTTTCACCAGACCAGGTTGCTTGAAGCCCTCCTTGTTTCTCCTGAAGATTGCAATTCCATTGGAGTTTTTAATGGGATTATTAGCCCATAGGTAATTATTCCTTCTTCTGAAGATAAAAGGGAAACTGAAGAATCTAATAAATCTATACACTTTGGAAGCAGAACCTTGAATACAGAGATTTTCCATCGTTGCCATATTTCTAGCTCCATGCTTGTGCGTTCATGAGGTGTTTGGAACTCAGCTGAAGGTTAACCTGGTGAAAGATACCCTCAGTCCAGAATGATAGCCACGCATAGCAATAACTGTAGAAAGGCAAAGCTCAGCCTGCCTTAACCCTAAACTTCTTTCAAGGGAAGATAAATTTTGATGGGAAAAAGAAACAGGGTTGAAATGAGAAAATCTAGACTTGTGTTAAAATACTAAACTAGACAAGTCACATGCTTCATATTTAAAAATAAATAAATAAATTTTGACAGAGCAGCGTATATAACACTACAGTTTGATGCTATGAGGACTACTAATGTGTGGGCTGAGATTTTTCAATATAACAGACATGAGAAGCTTACATATTCTTAAGCTATTCAAGCTATAGTTCCTGGAAGATTTAATTGTAAGAAAAAATAAATATGAAGTTACTGGTCTAAGATTGCAGTAAGATCTCTAATGATAGTAAGAAGAAGTACTGAAAGAACCTGTAACATTAATAATGGGAAGAAAAAGTGAAAAAAAAAAAGGAACGGGAATGTTGAAAGAAAAAAAGGGGACTAAATTGGTTTATTTAATTTAAAACTGTTCTCTTATCCATATTTTAATTCTTTAGTAGATTTCTTAAGGTACATTTATCTTTGCTGCCTTTTTATATGAAAGTGATGGGGTGTAAGTGTACTATAATTTGCTTCTATACTGAACATATGGCAACACTGTCTGGTTTTGTTATTTTGATTTTTTTGTCTTGCATCAACTGCATACAAATGGAGTTACAAGGTATTTGGCAAATGTCAAAAATAATCTGTGGTTGTTGTCAGTCTACTATATGGTTTGGAATGGACATCAGAAAAGAGTCTATCCTAACTGAAAATTGCACTTTGATGTTTTCAAAGTCTGCTTATGCACATTTGTTTTATTTCTGTTCATTTAATTAGCTTATATCACTATGAAAGGAAAAGTGAAATGCTAGAAGTAGAAGCATTAGCAGAGATTCCCGTTTTCTGGCCTCTAGATAACAAAAGGTTATCAGAAATATCCATTAAGATTTAAAAAAAAAGGCAAAAACTGGTCTTGGGGAAACATTAAGGGCCTTTGTGTGCTCTCCTGAAGAGATCAAGATATTATTTTGGGAGAGAAGGGTAAAAGTTATGCAGCTCATCTTGCTCTCTTTTCTTTCTTTCAAATATTTTCATCTATTTAATAAGATTAGCATTAGACATGAGTTTAAATCAAAGACTGCAGACATACACTTTTAGATAGATTAAAAATTGAATTTTGTATTCATATTTGGCATCTCAAGACCACTAATATTGCAGTAATTGAATGAATTTTCCCTTTCTTTAATCCAATATTTTGTTCTCACAAGATCTACTGCTGATGTCCTTGGTTTTGGTTTTTATTATATTTTTTTTCCTTTTACGGTCACATTCTTTAATTGTCCTTAATATCAGAAATGTTTAGCAATTTATCAAAATGAAAAACATAAGTGGCCTACTTAGGAGGCAGTAGCAGTAGTTTCTCTTGGGGAGTGATCTCCTTCTGACCATTAGATTAGCTAATAGGACAGAACAAACCCTCCATCATCAGTTCCTGCTTTTTAAGATAAGACAGTGGATAATGCACAGTTACCAGGGTTAAACTCTGCTGCTTCCCATCAAGTGGTGACACTGGTGCAGGGTCCTTGGGAGAGGAGCCCAGTGTGCTGCAGGGGACAGCCTGGAGCCCACCAGGGCTGGCAGTGGGTGGGGGCAAGGACAACCCAGGGTGGGAAGCTCCTGCCAGTGGGAGATGTAAATTCGTGTGTTCATGCACAGAAATGTTCCTGCTGCAGCAACTTCCACATTATGTGTCTCTATTTCCTCAGTCCTTCCACCCTGCTAAATATCCCTTCTTTCTCACTGCTATAGAATTACCCAGATTATGTCAGCTTTGCACAGTGTCATGAAAGAATGGTTTTGGTTTATTTGTGTAACCTTGAATTGTAGAAGACTTAAAAATATCTGTAGCAAAGTTGTATGCTGTGCATCACAATTTGAGTCCTTTATTGAGAGCTCCTCCTCATGAGAGACAAGTGTGATTATACAAAATAACAAAGTCATCAATAGACCCACAGGAAAATTCCCTGTTCTTTAAAGAATTTTTTAATGTTTATTTTTAAACATGTTTTAATGTTTATTCTTGGAATAAAAATAAATAAACCTATTGCTATTAAGAGTTAAGAGAAAGATCCCAAAAGGCTGTGAGAAAACTTTCATAAGAAAGAGAACAATGCAGAATCATGAGCAGGGCTGAATATAATCTCCCATCATTCAAGGATAATTGGAGCTGTGAAATGGTTTAATTGTTGTCTCATTGCAGTGAATTACTTTTGCTACAGCAAAGGAGGTGCTGCTGCCTGTCATTTTTAAGTCAAAAAAGCCTCCAGACTTCAGATTTTGCTGTGTGAACACACTGAATTGAGAATTGATGATTTCCTGGACCTTGATAATAATGCAGTATTTTTCATTACTTTCATTGGCTATTTCAGTATATTGTCACCAAGTGTGATGGGGAATGCCTGTGATTGATTGCTGTGAATAGCTGGTGTCTCATTCACTTTAATAAATTTTTTCAGGACCTTGGTAATGTCCGGATGGCAGAAGTCTGACCCGCAAATCGAACAGTGGGCAGAGTTTAGCTCAGAGAAATTGACACCAACTGCTTTTAACTGCCCTCTTGTGAAGGGACATGAGAATGACCATGATGTTTCTAGTATTGCAGGTGCTCATGAGGCCCCCAGTTTTCAGGTAATTAGATATCATTATACTTAACACAAGAGTGCAGGGTACTGGAAATCTGAGAAAACAATGTGTATTGGGCTTCCATGGCAAGGTTTTGGTGGCAAGTGGCTTCTGGGGGAAACTGCCAGAAGCTTCCCCCATGTCCAATGGAACCAATGCCAGTTGGCTCCAAAATGGACCCAACTGCTGGCCAAGGCCAAGACGATCAGTGACAGCGGCATCACCATAGTTAAGAATGGCGGGGAAAGGCAAAAAACAACTACAGCAGCCAGAGAAAGGGCTGAGAATATTTGAGAGAAACAGCCCTGCAGCCACCCAGGTCAGTGCAGAAGGAGGGGCAGGAGGTGCTCCAGGTGCTGGAGCAGATTCGCCTGCAGCCCATGGTGAGGCAGCTGTGTCCCTGCAGCTCAGGGAGGTCCATGGGGAAGCAGAGATCCATCTGCAACCCGTGGAGGACCCCATGCTGGAACAGGGGAAGACCTTTATTGTATTTTCTCTGCCCTGTCCAGCTGAGGAGGAGAGTGAGAGAGCGGCTTTAGTGGCTCTCTCACTGACATCCAGTCAGGGTCATCCCACCACATAACAATTAAGTGTTGTAAACACCCGACTCTTTGGGACAATGTAAAATTAACAGGCCTAATACAGCCCATATTTATCCTGTTTGCAGTTGTGGTCCTAAAATAACTGAGTGGGATTAATTACCTTTATTACAGGAAGACAAGGAAATGTAAATATTCTCAGAAGGGCCCTAGACTGACATGTAAATGAGTTTTAATTGTGTAAAATCCTTGGGATGTTAAGAACTCACTGGTGAGTTATATATTCATATCGCTGGGGGCTTTGTGTTTAAAGGAACAGCAAATTATTTTAAAACCATATTATACACACCCCCCTTTTCTTTTAGACTTTGTACAGATATACAGACTCAGCTGCTGCAAACTCAGAAGTTGCAGACATAAACATTGTCTCTTCTTTAGGCTGTAAGGTAAAAACTGTATAAACATTTGTTCTTATTTTAACTTGCACCATTGTCTTCCATCACTTTTAAGAGACCAAAGGGTATCCTGTTTCTTACTGACTCAAACAATTTGAAAAACAAAAGGGAAAAAGAAGCTAAAAATTCAAGAAAAAAAAAAAAAAAAAGATGGAAAAATGGAGAAAATAGTACTGGCAAGTGAGAAGAGATGTAAAAATCAGTGACACGCATAGTATATGGAGGGGAATGAGTAATTCAGGCCAGTCCAAGCAAGATTTGCCCTGCTATCATCGCATGTCTTCCTCCCCTCGCTAGCACACCAGTGCTTTCTCTCAATATTTCCACCAGTCTTCTTGTCCCTTAGTCCTCTCACATCATCTAGTCATTTTAAAATGCTGGAAGGAAAAAAGAGATTAATGACAAAAATGAGACAGTTGTGAAGCAACACCATGTTCCCTCCTTCCACTTACATCCTTTACCGTTAAACAGTACAGATTTTCCTGCAGCACCAGCTGCCTTGTATATTTAGCACTGAAACTGAAAATTGGAAAGCTAATAAATTTTTTTCATTTCACTGGGTACTAAAAGGCTGGCAGAGCCTGCCACTGCCACAGGTGTTAGAAGTGTTCAGACCCAACCAGTTTACAAACATGGCACATGCACAACTGTTCTTGTCAGTGGAGCAGAGACAGATACGCTCCTAAAATGCATGTAGAACTCAGTTCTCTGCATTTTTAAGGCTTCTGATAAAAGATTCGAGGCTTATTTTTTTCCCATGGTACAGAAATCATCTTTTTCTGCAAGCACAGACCAGTGAACAAGACATTAACCAAGCCTGGGGAATGCAAGCACCTTAATACAGATCAAGGAAGAAAGTAGACAATAGTTTAAATCCATGAGTCCTGACTGCAGCTCAGCCCAAGAGGCAAACTTAGGAACTGAGCACACATATTCAGTAGGTATATAACGTTTTGCTCAAAACAATTAAAGTTCACCAAGGAAAAACACAACTATCTATTGGTAAGAGCACATGGTGGATATTCATTTTTCCCATTCTGCTTCATTTGAAAGCTATGGATGATAATTCCACGATTATCTTTTATATCAGTAGAGTGCCTATCAAGAGAGATGTAAAATCATGTCTCTTCCAGCTCTGCTTGGCTTCAAGATAATAGTCTCTACACCTGTCCAATATAGAAGTCGCAGTAAATTTTCATCCTCTGAGTTCCCTCTGAAGATGGCCAGTACAGTTTATTAAGTTTTATGAAGGCTAAAAATGATTGAAAATAAACATAACCAGCCACTAAAAGTGGTTCTGTTCTGTACTTATTTGTTCTTCCCTGGTCATAATACAGCTATGCATAGTTACACACAATGACAACAAAATCAATCTTCATATTTATTCTACTTGCAATTTCTGCAGTTTATTTGTATGATATACTCAGACTCTTTTCTACTGATTTCGGGACAGCCTTGGTTGAACAACAGTTTTTATATTATCTTTTGGGCCCTCATACATGTATTTTTGTAAATAACTGAGGTTGTATTCAGTAAGGTCATGCTGCTGCCCTTCTTACTGAGCTTTCTGAACAGGATGTGCTGACATTGAGAGGACCCAGCCTAATCACTTTGAATTGTTCTCATGGGCCACAGGGAGAAATCCTCAAAAAATTTCAGTCAAGTGTCCCTAGGTCAGTCTGTAAAAGATATCTTTGTATGCCTCTATCTGATTACTTCTAAGATGATTTACAGAGGAATTAGAAAGGCATAAAACAGAGTCAGGCAAAGCTGGGCTGAAATGAGATACTGCAGTGAGAGATCTGTTCAATTTTTGTGTTTTGTGTTCATATGTTCTGTAGTAGCTTTGTGGTAGACCATACATCTTTTGGGATAAGTTGCAGGAGAAGCAGTTTGGAGGTCTCATTTTTTTAAAGAAATAGTTTAAACCTTGATATTTAAGAAGCTGAAGGGACTGGGGTACAGGGATTAAAAGACTGGCAGAAAAAGAGACATTCAAATTGAAATTTGTTTATTATGCCACTGAGTTGGTACAGCTTCAATTTGGAGACTTACCTTCAACCATTAAGCAGAAATGCAATTAAAATTAATTAATTTAATTAAAATAATCAATTTATATAATACCCATGCAAGGGTATACACTGACAAAAAGGTTACTTTCTGTTGGAATTAAGTAGATCAGTTGCTAATTCCAAAATTGCATGTATTAGTATTGTGAAAGTCAGATGCCTCATCTCTCTGGGCTGATGTTTATGATGAAGGCAGCCATGGCTGAGTAACCTGAAAGTCCCCTGACATGCAAATAGTCTATTACTGCACATGCATGAAAAAAGTGAGCAGACACTCCCTTCTTCCAATAACTGTTTTTTCTATCTTTCTATCCCATTTCCATCTCCATCCCACTAACACAGTATCCTCTCAGTCCCCTCTCTAGTGTTTGGGTTGCTACTCTATTCACTCTTAGGAAGGTTTTACACCCAGAAGGAAGAGAGGAGGGCAAATGGAGTGCAAAATATATGTGTTGTCACTTTTTATGACATTTCAGCACACAAAAATAAAAACCCGTTACTATGAAGATGTAAGATTTACTTTGCTTTCCCTTTATTTTTCTTTCTTCCTATAACTTTTCTTCCATGTTAGTGCATGTCAACATTAATGAACATTGAAATGTGACTAGAACATGGGTAGATCTTTATTGTTTTATTATACCACACAGTTAAAACTGTTGAAGGAAAAGTGACTTAGAAACCTGATTAGCTTGTCATTGACACGAATCAATGTATTAATTGGACCCTACAATTGCAAAATGCCCTTATGAATGCAAGCACATTGTGTCTGGTAGATTAAAAAAAGGACCACACACCTGTTTCTCATGCAAAGTTCCTTTCTGATGCTGTCACAGAACCATACTGAGAATGAGTTTTAGCAGATGGCATTACAATTCAAATAAAGAAAAATAAGCTTATGAATTCATACATATTTCCTTGTCACTCAAATGCCAATGGATTTTTTAACATAATGTTTGAAGTATGGAGTGAGTATCCCCATAAATATCACTAATGCATAATGATGAATAAGTTAAAACAAGAAGTTTCAGAAAGCAGTTCCATGCCACCAAAGCAGCTTTCTACTGATTATGCAATGAAGCAAAAAGTAATTAAAAATGGAACTTTTAAAGTTCTCACCCTCCACAAGGCAATGAAGCCACTGAGAAGACAAAACCAGACTAATCTTATTTTACTAGTATAAATGAAGAACTGCAGCTTCAGCAGGTGCAGTGTTAACATGAATTTTCCCCAATGCAATGTAATCTCTCTCATCAATTGTATTGATTTATCTATTTCATCAAATACTATTTAAACAACTACTGTATCTGCATTACATATATCCAGCCAAGTTCAGAACTGTGAAAACATATTATTAAAAAGCATGGTAGTCATGGAAACAGATCATATAGAAAGTAGCTTGAGGAAGATTCTTCTATCTGATTGTATAGAACTTCACTGGCCACTTGGAAATATAACATAGAAATGTAAGATGCCTTGTACTTGATCAGAGCACCAGTTTATTTAATCTGCTCTCAGATTTCCATCCAGGGTCAGTATCTGGTGATTCTGGGACAGTTGCAACTCATCACAAATGCGTAATGTACCTTTGAAATTTTACAGTCTTGGCAGGTTAGCTTTTTATTTGTAGACCACCTCAGATAATCAGTTCATTGTAAGCATACAAAGTAGTACTTGGCTATTTTTTTTCACATTATCACTACAGATGCTACATTTTTCTATCTCCTTTAATACTACATCTATCCATTTGCATCACTGGCCTGTCCAATAAAATCAAGTAATTACCATTTGTTGTAATAACAAGGCAGAAAAAAGCCACCAAAAAAACAGAAACCATTATTGTATGTACTTTATTTTGAAACATTGACTTGAGACTCTCAAGGCCCAGTGAGAAAAAGGCAGTCATGAAACAAATGTTTTCTAATGCTGATTGAAATTTTAATTAAAGTTCAGGGTTGTTATTTAAAAAATCATTCAGAAACAATGTGAAATAACTTGTTTGACCAGGAAAGATGGTTAGAGGAGATGAGGAAAAAGGGACTTCCTTCATGCAGAGGAACAGCGTGGATGTATGGAGCTCTCTTGTGGGATGGACAGCTGGCTGATGGAGAGTCTCTGGGGCAGGATCAGCGGAGAGGACAGTAAAGGAGACCATGCTGGGTTGTTGTTACAGATCCCCTGATCAGGGTGAGGAAACATACTTTAAACAACTCAAGAAAATCTCTGATCACAGATTCTTGGCTTCCATGAGGGGCTGACACCTGCTGCAGGGGCAACAAGGAAGAAAACAAGCAGGAAACAAGATTTCTGTCACAGGTACCAGATGAGCCAATGAGAGGTGATGCACACCTGGACTGGCTATGAACTAACAGCAAGAGCTAGCAGGAGATGTGGTAATCAACAGCAGCTTTAGCTACAGTGACCATGATACAGTGAAGTTCAAGATGCTCTGGCTGAGGAACTCAGAATGCTGGCAAACATCAGACCCTGACAATGGTACATGGAGTCCTCTGAGAACATTTCTGGACACCTGAAGAAGAAGGTGAGGACAAAGTGTGGTGGGTTGTCCTTGGCTGGATACCCCATACCCATCAAGCCACCCTACCACTTTTCTTCTCAGCTGGACGAAGGGGAGAAAATAAGATGGGAAAAAAAGTGTGTCAAGATAAAGGCAGTTTAATAAAGCAATGGTCACATGTGGAAGCAAAGGAAAAGATTTTTGTCTCTTCTTCCCATGAACAAGTGATGTCCAGCTACTTCCCAGGACTGAGGGCTTCAGCACAAATAGCCATTGCTTTGGAAGACAGATGTCATGAATAAAGATTTTTCTTCTTCCTTCTCCTTTCTCTTAGCTTTTATTTCNACCCCATGCCCATCAAGCCACCCTACCACTTTTCTTCTCAGCTGGACGAAGGGGAGAAAATAAGATGGGAAAAAAAGTGTGTCAAGATAAAGGCAGTTTAATAAAGCAATGGTCACATGTGGAAGCAAAGGAAAAGATTTTTGTCTCTTCTTCCCATGAACAAGTGATGTCCAGCTACTTCCCAGGACTGAGGGCTTCAGCACAAATAGCCATTGCTTTGGAAGACAGATGTCATGAATAAAGATTTTTCTTCTTCCTTCTCCTTTCTCTTAGCTTTTATTTCTGAGCAGACACCATATGATACAGAACATCCATTTTGTCAGTTTGGGTCAGCTGTCCAGTCTATGTCCCTTCCCAAGATCTTGCCCAAACCCAGCCAATTGGTGAGGTGGGAATGCTGGGGAGATCCCTGTGATGCTGTGCCAGCACTGCTCAGCAGTCACCAAAACACTGTTGTGTTCTCAGCACCTTTCTAGCTACTAGTGCAAAGCACAGCACTGCAAGGTAACTCCATCCCATCCATATCCAATGCACTGTGAACAGCTAGTGTGGATTTACCCACTGCAAATCATGCAGTTTGCTGTGCTAAAATTACTGGATCTGTGAATGAAGTTAAGTAGTGGATGTCATTTATCTTGACTTACTCAAGATTTTTTTATTTTCTGTTGACTGTCACAAAATCCTGTGTATCACATTTAAGACATTAAAAATCTGGGTGGATGGAGAGCTGTGCATGTAAGGAACTGGTTGGGTGTTGAGGCTTAGAGGGTAGAGGTTGATGGGTCACACTGTACCTGAATGTCTGTGGAAGAGGAGTATTGCAGCAGTTAATAGACTAATCTGCCCTTTTTGACATCTCTTTATACATTCTGAAGGAGGCAACAAGGTCAGCTTTGCAGGTGACTCCATGGGGACCAGTCAAGGGCATGGCTGCATTGGACCCTGGCCAGGCTGGAGGACTGGGCCAGCAGAAACCCTGTGATATTCAACAAGGAAAAATGCAGAGTTCTACACCTAAGCAGGAAGAAAATCTTGAAGCAATACAGTCTTGTTAGACTGCATCTGTAATACTGAATCCAGTTTTTGGAGCCCATGACACACAGGAGTTCGGTAGAGGGCAAGCAAGACAGGCAAGGGCAGGGGCACTTACCTGTGAGCAAAGGCTGAGGTATTCCTGTTTCCCCCTCAGTAAAGTGTGGAACTGAAAATAGCACTGAAATGTGTCATTTGGGTTTGTTACAGAATAATAAACTTTTTTAATTTGTCATACTAGAGGTTAAGAGGTGAACAGATAACTAAAGTCGTTGAATTTCAGTGACAAAATACCTGGCAGCCTCACATGAAATCTGGCCTGCACTGTTAGCAGCTACATAGTTTTATACAGATCTTTTTAGGTCAGTAGCCAATTTTGAGGGTTTAGATTTTATAATACCAGTAAAGTCAGTAACTCCATAAATTCACAGGATATGCTGTTAAACATTTAACAACAAACGAAAGAATAAAAATAAAGTAAGAGACTGAAAAGCAAATAGAAGAAAAGCCTAACTTCATGACATCATGCATTTATTATATAGAAAACACTGGTTTGTAACAAGGCTGAATTGATACAGTCAGTAATGAGATACAAGCACTGAAAGATTTGAACATCCAAAAGATCAAAAAGAGTGTTTCTTTTCAGTCTGTTTTTTTTCAAAGTCTAAAGAATATAGCATAAAACAGCTGTGTTAATAAAATCAGTTTCAAAGGCTGGATCTTCCACGTTGGAGCTGTACGTGGCATGAAGCAAATCTGCTGAACTTCAGGAATACAAATTGATAATGCATCATGCAGTTGGTGTACTCAGGGCTCCTGCTCTGCAGGAAAAACGAGTGTGCTGGTGCCAGTCCCTTTTATATGCCCAGCTGAAGCTTGAAGCAGCCAGCAGTGCCACTTCAGCTCCTCGGCTCATGGGCGTGCGTCCACCAGGGCACGAGTCAGGCTCCTCCAACGAGTCAGCATTCTGCAGAAATGCCCCTCATGAAGGGACTGCATTCCCAGCAGTGCCCACCTTGGCTGGTTTATAGCTATGAGCTGTGAGGATAAGAGAAGCAGTGACTGTTTATATCTTCCCTTTGTAATATTAAAAATGAAATAGCATGCAATTTAACACCAAATTCAGAAATTTTACCAAGCTCTTCTTGGAAGCTAAGCCTCATTTCTATTAAATTATTCTGAGGAAGCCTGGCTCCATTCTTGTCCAGTCTTCTGAGCAAAAACTTGTAGCTAAAATGTGAGATATCTCTATTTCCCGAGCAGAATGCTGCTCACTTTAGTGGGAACTCTGAGATCAACAAGGAGCTGGTTTAAGCTTTTCTTTCCCCAGTGATGCCAGGATGATTTTTTGCCTTTTCTTTTATACCCCTTTTATATACCCTTTTATATCATTTTCATGTATTCTTAGTGCTTTTAGCCCACATACTTGTAATTCTTTAAGTTTGATATCTTAGCTGAGGACCCACTGTTCTGTTAGGCCAGGAGACCCGACAGCCTGGAAGCCTCACAGTCAGGGGGTCAGAAAGCCCCCAACACCAAGGTCCTTTCTAGAACACATTCTGTAAACTAAGATAGGCCCATCCAGGGGGGAGATTCCTCAGAATGGGGGATGCATTCAAGTCTCTCATTGGGGAATCTTTGATAGATGTTAATTTGCAAGGCCTATAAATTGTATACGCAATGTACTGTGTGTGTGCATTCCAGTGTGCATTTTGGGGTGCATTTCTGTGCATTTCCACCCAGATCAATTGCTGCACCTAAGGATCCTTACATAAATACCGAGGTAAAAGCCCCTTTTCCCCATAACTGTGTTTGTGTGTTTGGTTTTAATTTTAAGACCAGAGAAAGGCAACACCAGAAGTTCTGTAATATGAACCAGGTGCCTGGCACAAATAATGAAGGAGTAAGGACAAACAAGATAAAAGGACAACAAAATTGATGAAAAAAATTATAACATTTTAAAAACTTTTTTTTTCAATATTTCTGCTTTCCTTAAATCTATTCATTATAAATATGCAGTACATATGATTTTGTAATTTGTTGAAATCTTTTAACAGAAACTCTTAGCTTTCTCTTGAAAAGGTCCATGGAGAGTACTTTTGACCAGCCTCAGCTATTGCCCACTGACCTCTTGGGCACTGAGTTCCTTAACAAGTCTTTATTAAAGAAACTATCTCAGGCACTGCCTTCAGTAATCTAGCTAAGTTTTCAACATATAAGTTATTTTTACCCTTATTTATGTCTAATTGACTGGGGGCTATAACTTTCATTTGAATAAAAAGCTAACAAGCCCTTTATAGACTCTTTTTGATTGAGAAAAAAAAATCAAAACCATCAAAAGTTGACACTTTTTCACTGTATTAATGCAAATCTTGATTAGCAGTTGCATAGTTCTGCATTTCAGAAGTACAACTAATGTTAAAAAACATCCCTGCTGCTTCCAGTATTTCACTTTGTAACAATGCTGGGAAAAGATGTTATTGCATTTATCATAATATTAAGTAATCTCCATTCTACATAATTAAGGATATAGCATGACCCAATAAGCTGCACAGAAGGAAGAAGATGCATTTATCAGATGTGAGTGTTATTTAGAGATTTATTTCCATTGTGCAAGGAGAAATTTTGCATAATGAAATTTTATTCTTGAGAATAAATTGCACATGAATGCTTTTTGATTGCAGACAGAACATTAACAGTCATGACTCTATTCGCTGATATGAGACTGGCAGTTGGAGAACATGAGTTTCATTGAAATTGAACTTGCATGGCTTGACTTGGAGGTAGTACATTCCCAAGGTTTTTCAGATCTTCCACAAAATAAATAGCCATTTTGGGGTTTTTTTGTGGAGTTGGAATTGTCAGTTCTACCTTTACTGTTTTTTTCACTGAGAGAGTGAACAATTCAACTTCCAACTTCTTTATCTAAGTTGTTTCTCTGCCCACCCACACAGTGTTACCTTAGGTAACACCTACTCAGTGTTACCAACTCAACCTGTTGATTTGGTTCGTTTTTTGAGCTCCAGAAGGAATGCAGATAGATGACCTAGCAGAATTCACATAGGTATGGGGGTAGTAGGTTAAGTCCTGATTTTCACTAGGCAGTGTTATCCTCTCTTTCCTTATGGCAACCTGTATCAGAGTTTTCAGGGGCAGCAGCAGAACCACAACATGTTTCATGTATCAGCTGGACAATGTGGACTTGCACTAACAAAAACACCCCAACCAAGTATCTCCAACCCTGAGCTCCTGAGCGAGCAGCACAGCATGCCAGGAGCAGCATCCACTCCCTGGGAATCTGTGTGCTGTGCCTTAGGGTATTACAAGCAATGGTTTTTTGTGTAATCTATGCAGTGAGGAACACTGGTTTAGACTTGGAGATAAATATTAGCAAAGATTGTATCTCTTAGAGAAACTGGAAGACTGTGACACTGAAGACTGTGGAGGTGCACTGTTTTGTAACTTTTAACCTAACTCTTTTGATACCCTTTGTAGTAGGTAACTGACTTGAAAAGGCAAAATTGAATTTGAAACAGGGAGAAAGAAAAGATAAGACAGAAAGCAAGAGATAAAACAAACACAGACTGTTGAGTGGGAAGATGGAGAATTTTTCTGAAAAATCTCCTGTATAGGTTAGAAAAGGATTCCTGGCCTGTGCCTGGGTGTTAACAAGGCAGGTGAACCAAACTCATGTTGACTTCCACAGCTTCCACATCCTTATTGACAGTATTTTCAAAAACAGCAGGCATTATACTTCCTTTTTCTCTCTCATGCTATATTCCTCTGAACAATACAAATATTTTGATTGCAGCTGAATCAGGAAATACGCTCTCTCTTTCTTTTCAGCCTGTCAGTGGAGTAGTGACACAATGCTGTCTGTTGTTCTGAAACCTTGACTTTTTTTTATGACTCTCTTTAACTCAGTAAACTATAAACTTCAGAAAAATTAATCTCTGGGCTTGGTAATATGCTTTTTCATCTTGGCACATTGAGATCCAAAACGTACTCCTTCCTCCATCCCTAGAGAATGTTAAGTGGCACCATTAAAAATCATTCTGAAATGCAGCAGCTTTCAGAAGGCAGAATAAGAGCATCTGCACCATTAGCATAAGCAGTCTGTGATGAGAAGCCACTACAATTGATTATTAAAGTGACCTGCTTGAATTCATATTAGTCTTTCCTTTTTTTCCTTCTTTCTCTTTTTCTTTCTTTTTTTCCTTTTCTTTCTTTCTTTCTTTTGTTCGTTCTTTCATTCTTTCATTCTTTCTTTCTTTCTCTGTTCATTACCACAGGGCATTTAACTTTTAGAAATGTATTTTCTTCTGAATTAAAAGCTCACCCAGATGGTTACTGTGCAAAGGTTGTTTTGGATGGCTGGTGTTGGCTAGATGCTGCTTCTCTTGTAAGGAATAATGCACACATTGTGAAAACTGGAGGATATAAACAAACCATACAGATTATCCAGCACCCTCACATCCACTCATGGGGTCAGCACTGCCAACCACTGCACAATCTATTACTAATTTTTAAATGGTGATTTTATAAATATTCCTGAACAGGCCCTGTACTGGATGATAGGAGGATGTTAGATATTTAAGATTTTTTTTAAAAGGTAGATTTTTAATTTTTTTTCTTCTATACAGAGAAAGCCTTCAGGAGTCAACAGACATGGAGGCCATGAGTGATAGAAGTGTTGAGCTCATGAAGGTGAAGATGAAGATGTCTGTTATATTATTGCACAGTAGCCATGAACTAGTGCTGGCAAAAATTGTACATGAATGAGCATGCTGATGGTAACAAATGAATATGAACTGTAAGATATAGCTCCTTTCCCTATTCACATCATGGTGGCCATCAGCAATCTCCTTCACGAGCGTTTTACAATTCTCTTTTACAAATATTTACTGTTCACTTTCATCCCTAATGATCATCCCTGGGCACAGTGAAATCAAAACAAGAAACCATAGTGCCCTCACCCCTAATCTGGCAAATGCTTAGCTTCCTGTTTTATGAAGCACTAAAGTATTTCTGTCCTGTAATCTTTACTTCAATAGTGAAAAATTGAATCGGTGCCACTATTTAATGTAATGAAAAATAATCACAGTGCTCCTGAAAGCTAATGTAGCAGAAGATCCTTCTTATAGAACCTCTGTAGTAAACTACACTCCACTAACCTTATGTGCCATACCCAACAGGCAGGGGCCTGGGGTCTGTGCTCTAGTAATTCTGTGGTACTGGTCAACACAGAATTTTAATTAAACATAGCTTATAGGCCAAATCTTAAATGTAATAATAAAATTAGAGCATAACCTTACATTAAGTTTGTTATGGTACACAAAGGTAATCTTATTTTTCTTCCTTCTGAACCCATGGCTATCTAATGATGTTAGATAATCAGTGGTTCAATCCATGCATTTAAAAGTGGGTTCTCCTTAGTATGTCCAATTCATTAAATTTTTACAGACTTCTACCCTAGTTAATGGACATTTTCCTTCTCAGCAGTTGTGCCAGTTCATAAATACAACTAAGTATTACTTTATGAAAAAAATAGGCCAATAGGTTAATAGTGAATCCTCAATTATTTCAGATTTTCACAAGTATGTAAAATAAAATATGCATTCATATGCTTAAGTGTATATATTTACATAAAAATACCTACTTTTAAATTTGAACTAAATATCTACTTTTTATTTATTTCATAATTGGAAAATTATGCATCTACTAATGCGCTTTGGGAGAGGAACCTATGCACACGTGTGTGTGCATGTATATGGGGATGTGTTTGTTTGTGTGTGCTTTTATGTACAGGTTTTACTGGTACCCATCTGACTTTTCTCTAAAGAAATATAATTTTAGATGGACAGATATAAAAGCAATATTAAGTTAAATATGGGAAGAAAACTTTACATGAGAATAAAATGTACTCATAGTACTTAAGCTAATACTTTATATTCATTCTGTGTCATACTGTTTGGTAAGAGCATCATTTTTCATAGCAGATTTTTGCCTTGTTTATCATGCATGAGTTGGCAATGAAACTTACTGTAGGGGCAGTACAGGATTTGTGCATCAGCTGCTTTCTTTTGTGAATATTTAAGGATTACATTACACAGTCTTGTTCCAAGATACACAGGACTTTGTAAGAGTCATTATAGGGTGACTCACCTCATTTTACTCCAGTTCTGTGAAGGTCTGGAAAGAGCATCACCAGTGCTTTGTAATGCTTAGAGCCTTGACATGCCAGTGTTGTGCAACAAAGCAGGTCAGCAGCCTCCTGGGCTGCCTTGCAGAGCATCACCAGCAGATCAATGAAATGATCCTGCCCCTCTGCTCAGCACAGGTGAGACACAGCGGGAGTGCTGGATCCAGGGCATGGAGAGACATGGACACAGAGGGGAGAGTCCAGTGAATGGCCTCTAAGGTGATGAAGGGGCTGGAGCTTCCCTCCTATGAGGAAAGGCTGAGAGACCTGGGAGTGTTTGGCCTGAAGAAGTGAAGGTTCAAGGGAGATTTTATCAATCTAAATGAATACATGAAGGGAGGTGCAAGGAGGACAGAACCAGGCTCTTTGCAGTGGTGTGGTGACAGGACAGGAGGCAAAAGGACAGAGTTATCCAGAAAGGTTGTGGAGTCTCCATCCTTGGAGATATTCAAGCACTGACTGAAGATGGTCCTGAGCAATCTGATCTGGCTGATCCTGCTTTTAGCAGAGGGGTTGGGCTAGACAACATCCAAAGTTCCCTTCCAACATCAACCATTCTGTAATTCTGGGACCTGCTTAAATACTTTATGCTGCATGTATTCCTATGAAGTGACAGTAACAAAATAGCCCTGATAAAAGCAGGTCAGAGTGTGGACTTAGGAAGATTTCAAAGCTAACAATACTCTAAGAATAATAGGAAAAATTGAATATCAACATTAAGCCTTCTGTTAAAAAAAAATAAAGTGGAGTTCCTCATCTGCCTCTCTCTGGCAGGGTGCTGTATTCTTCATGGCAGGATTGGAATAGGCTGAGCAAGAACAGCCCCTGGGGGCAATGTGACATGAAGATCACAGAAGTCTAAGCTGGTTCACTAAGAAAGGATCAGCTATTACAGATGCATTTAAAGGAGATGTAACAAGTAGAGATTAACATTGCCTTTTAACCCTTTAGCCTCCCCTTTTCCACTCAGGCTTTACTTTCCTACTTGCCCCTTTAAGCATGTCAATAATTGTCTATTCGTATTGTCAGTGAAAAAAAGAAGCTGAAGTCATCCAGGAGTACTTCTTTATGTCCAGCTTAATGACTGTTCAATATGATCTACATCAGTTCTGTTCTGTCTCATTCAGTACTCATTGTCTCCAAAAAGTTACTTTAAAATAGTGCAACTGAGTTTAAAAAACAAAAAACTGAGATAAGGAATTCTGGAATCAAATTTCCATATAGAATCTCATTACCGCTCCCCATACATTGTGTCATACTCTTTAACTGCACAGAAATCAACACCTGTGTGTGATGGGAATGCCCATCCTTTTGTGAGTCTCCTCCATCTAAGTTGCCACATCTGGCATTGAGGTTTTTTACTCTGTTCCTGTCAACCGAGATACTTGTTGCCTCTGTCTGGTGCCTTTTAAACACAAGATGAAATTCTGTTGGCAGTATAATAATTTTTTAGCCATTCAGTGTGAGTGATAATAAAATAAATATGGATGTACATGGATATATATATGGCAGTTTGGTTATAAATGAAGGCAGATTGATTTTTAAGATAATTGAGTTCATATCTATAACATTTTGATTGTTAGGAGCAGAATATTTTAGGGACCTCTGTTCTGCAAAATGTAATTAACTTTATGTCCGGAGGATGGTACAATATCTTATTTTGGTTTGTACTTTCATGTACTGCTCTGCACTCCTATGTTCCTGATATATAACTAAACTTTGGAACAGGATGCCTTTGGAGACTGTGGAATTGCCATCACAGTAAGACAAATGGTGCAAACATTTCAGCATACTTGCTGTGCTTACATGGCAGGAGACAAACTCTTTTTGTTCCTTCTAGGCCAACTTTTCCAGGATTCCTAAGAAAAAAAGCTCAAAAAGCAAAATAATGTTTTCTATGTCTACCTATTCATGAAAATAGAATGCTCTCTCTTCCTCTGGCAGTGATGTCACACAAGATGTGCTGCAGTTGTTGTCTGGTACAACTATTGGAATGATAAAGAACTTACCAAATGTGTTGCTCTAGAGACTGGAAACTGGTTCTGCATAATACACAAATTTCAAAGTTACTACTGCTTGTGGCTGCCAGGGGGTGTGTTCAAGATTTGGCATTTGCTTTGGTCACTGTATCTAATTTCACTATTATTTCCCTCAACACCCAGTAAAGATCCACAATTTTGTTGTTAGGAATCTAACATTCTGTACTGCATTTACTGAGAGAGATAACTCTTTGTTTTTCAGAGCTTCCATATGGCTGGGAGAAAATTGATGATCCCATTTATGGCACTTATTATGTTGAGTAAGTTCCCAAGTTCAATATTAAGTTGCTATTAATATGTCATGACCTAATACTAGTATCCTCTGCACTGCTCAGCCTGGAAAGGAATGGGTACAATTACTTGGCAAGTTAAACTAGGGGTATACCAGGAATTCTGAGTAATCAATGCAGCTAATGTATCCAGGTATATTCAAAGTGTCCCAATCAGTGACTCAGGCATTCAGTCACTCTCTTTATCCAGGGTCTGGTTTCATGGTAACATTCCAGCTGATACTTGTACAGAGAACATATTCATTTAAGAGATGTTGCATTTTCTATGTAAGCTTTGGATATCAAGCAAGGTGTAAAACTTGTTAATCAATGAATAGAGCAAAGCATACTCATTTTAGCTCAGTTAAGATCCTTTTCTGGGTAGTCTTTAATTACTGCAAATCAGGTGTTTTTATTGTTTGTGCCAGAAGTCAAGTTATTTATACGCTGCAAAATTTTAGGGATGTTTTGTTTTATCTTGTATTTAAAAGTGCAGCTGAAAAGAATATAAATTCTATTTTCACAGCACAATCCTTGCTTTCATTTTCTTCAGGTTATATTTTAGTCATGAAACAAGAAAAAAGAAAACAACTTCTTATTCCTCTGTGCAAAGGCCAACAAAATGCTTTTGTTTGAAGTGATCATAGAACCTGGCCAGTTTGTACATAAAATAAGTAAATCTGAGATATGAGTTCCTCTGCTTTTTAACTTGGCACAGTGGATGAGACTTATGCAAAATAAATCTAGATTCAGACTGTGGTACTTGTTAGGGAAGGGTCAGTTCTCACTCTGCTCTCTACAAACAGTATGCGGGAGAAGAGACAGAAAACCACTCCTGTCACTGTGCAGACAGCACTTGAAAGGTTGAGAAACAACTATTCATTAGTGCCTTTTATTAAACAAGAGAGATCTTTAGAGAATATGACCCCTGACCTAAAATCACAGTTTCAAATCCTGACATTCAAGCAGTATATTTATCTAGTTGCTTTATAGAAAATAGAAAATTTCCTTTGCATGTCATATTATTACTTTGGTCTCTTGAATCCTTACCAACACACTGACTGCAGGATTGCCCTGGACAGGTATTAGGGATGCAGCTTTTCCAGACTTCAGGGTATGCTGCTGTTAGCATGCCAGGGTTCAGGTGTGCAGGGAGATCAAAAAATCATCTGATGGCTGGAGATCTAGAAGATAGATGTAAGACGCCCCTTCCTTACCTGCTGTCACAATAGCAGCTTCTGAATGACCATGCACATTTCCCAGCCTTCTACAAAGCAAACAAACAACTGAAAATGGTGTTTGCTCACTGTTCTGCTGACTCCTTCTGTCCCATTCTCCAAATGCCAGAGCACCTGCTCTTCTTTGTCCCCAGCTTGCTTCCTGCCCTCAGGTAAAAGAGCTAGCAGCCCCATCTACTTCTCTGCTCAGCTCAAGTCACCTTAGTCAGTCCAGATTCAAGCCAAAATATAAGTTTTGAAGTCCCTGCCAATACCATTAAATTATTCCCCATTGTGATGTCAGAGTTCTTATATGATGTCCCCAGGTAGGTAGAGGCTTCAGTTCGCATATAACTTCGTTCTTAACCCCCCACAAAGATTTCTGCACATGCAGTTATGCAGCTGCTGGGTAAGTGAGGCTTCTGTCCCAGTGGTTTTTAGTGTATTTTGGGGTGTAACAGGTGTTGTGCAATTTCTGTGCATTAATCTCTTACTGAGACTCTACTTGGTAGTTAGTGCAGCCCAAGGCATTCTGGCACCAGCAAGGCTCACACTCCACTGAAGAGTCAGAAAAGGAACAAGTACTTATCTGCATTTCATGTCCAACCACAGGTAAACAGACACAAGGCACCAGGACCAGATGTTATTGTGCAATTACATATTTTGAGGCTGTTAGTGCAAAATTTATTAATCCTACCACAGATAAGATTTGTGGACAGATACATCAAACCCACTGCGGTCTCAGAGGTTTTTAAAAGTGGAATGGATGCTCATGGTATAGCATTAAAACTGCAGCCCTCATAAATTCACATGGAGTTTTATAGTCAGTAAAATGTAGCTGTAGTTTAATTTGCTGTCTGAGCTCAATAAGTTTGAAGCAAAGATTGCTTTCCATTTTTTCCTGCTTTTTTATTGCTGGTATTCAACAGATGAATTCATTTTTAACTAGATAAGATCAGATTACAATAAACTCTCTTAATTATGCCATAAAAGTAGGTAAATGATGAAAAGCAAGATTACAAACTTCCACACATTCAGGTCCACTTCAAGTTTACATGCAGGCCTACAAAATCCTCATGAAAGAAGGGCTTGTACTCTGGTCACTGAGATACTTGTATCCCTTGGACAGTTTGTAAGTATGAGCAGTGAGACAGGCAGACTCCATTTCACCTTTTACAAGGAGCAGCCATGTTCAGCTCAAAAATTCTGAGACCAGAGAAAAAGCTAGAAAAGAAAACCAAAACAAAGAAACTTAAACTTCTTGCTAGTCGAGTTGATAAAGACTAATAACAACATTTTTTCAAATTCTATTAAAAATAAGGTCTCCAGTATAGCTACCTCTCTTAATCCTGCATTAATGTAGGTGTGAGATATTATTATCATTTTTGTTCGCTTTGTTATGCAGGTCCAGACTTCATTCGTAATGTGTAGATATTTGACATAAATGAGAAGTGTTTGCTGATATGTTTGTTAACTTTCATGCAATCTGGTCTTAATCTCTAAACTAAGAACAGCACTGAGCTGTGCAGGGCTGTGGAGAGAGAGTTATCATTACAGTGCACTGGGTCTTTCAGGATTCTAATTGCCAAAAGATTTTTTCCCTCTTTAAGGATAGTTAAGTACAACACAGAGCTCAATTTCTGGGCATGGGCTCTTTAATAGAATGGCTAAATTAGCCATACAGGTTATTATGGAAAAGTACACCTCCTTGACTTACAGCATCTAACAATCTGTTACTACTCAAATAGAAAAAGTTATCTCAGGTCTTTTTGTCATTATAAAGTGTTATCAACTGAAAAATGTGAATAGAAACAGTAGGTAGGCACTAACAAGTTATGCATTAGAATATCCATTTAATAGGCATCCTGATGCCCAGAATTTCTTTGTTGGGTAACTGGCAACAATTTCGAAAGCTATAGGCAAAACCTGCAAAAAAAACCCACCCCATATATTAAAGTAGCTAAGAAAAGCACATAGATTGAATTCCTTCTACTGGTGCACATGCTCCAGAGCATGCCATGTCTCATTTTGTCAGAGCTCAGCACCTTGACCATCAAGTAAAAGTGTGCAAGCTAGGCACTACTGCCCACACATCTCCTAAGGATGTGCTTCAGTTTTCTTAAGTGCACCTAACCTGAAACTTATCACAAAAACTTAGCCTGGCCCCACTGACTGATGAGAGGGCAGAACTGTGTCTGTGTCTTATAGGCTGGCTGGTGGTGATGGTACCTCCTCATCACACAGACAGAGTATTTTGACACCACAAGTAAACCCAGCCCAAAAGCAAATCCTGTCTCTGAGGATTTGTCCCCAGTTAGGACACAGTGAGCTAACAGGGGCCAGCAGCACCAGCCAATCCTTCTTCTCAGCACAGCCACAATGGCACTAGAATAAATTAGTTGGATTAATCTTTGGATTAAGCTTCTAGATTAATATATATTGTATAAAATAAAGGAAGAAAATTTAAGTTAGAGTTGTTCACTGAATTAGATCCTATGAGCAATGAGCAATACATTTTGGTTACCATCCAAAATCTGTTTTAACCACAAAAGCATTTATTTGTAACCATCTCTAAAACTCTCATTTGGCTTGCTTTATGAAGGCCTAGGCTAGTAACATATATTTTGTATGCTGTTGAAGTAGCTAGATGAAAAGCTAGAATGTCCTTTCAAGAGAATTACTTAGCTTAATAACTTCTTTCTCAAGTAAACTCATCAGGACCACTTTTTCTGATTTAGTCATGAAGCTGTATAGCACTTAAAATTGCATAAAAGAGATGTGTTCCGTGTATCATCAGTCTAGGAGCATAATATAGGATTACTGACTGATAAAAATGACTGATTACCACTACAATTTTCTTTTCTTTGACTCCTCCTGGACACAATATTTAATGCAGGTTTTTTAAATTAGTTGGAAATTTCACATTGTGCTTTTGAGACTGAAAACTACCATAAAACGGTCAAAATATGGATATAAGTTGGACCTTAGAATTATTAAAGTTGCACCAACAACATGAGGTGCTTCAACCACCTCTTTTAGTCTTCCTATCTGATCTAATAGGACAAAATGTCATTTTCAAGATAGTTGTTGTCAGACATTTCTGTGTAAATGGACCAAACCACAACTCAAACTCTGCCTAGAAACTGTAGGGAGGCAGTAGGAAACAGATTCTAGCTGTGTTGTCAGTACCACAGTTATTAATCTTTCTTGAGCCATGAACACATCTGATACTAGCTAAAATCCCAACTTCTTTTATATCACAGAAGTACATATAAGTTGAAACTTAGGCCTGCAAGGGCCCTCCTGTAGCTCTGAGCTGTGCCTGCAATGTCACTAAGCAAGGTCCTGAATGAAGATCTGGAGTGTAATCTTGGGTATCTGTTACACATCTGCATGATATGGCACGAAAGCCATGGGAAACCCATGCTCTTGTGGAGGGCAGCTGGAGAACAGAGCAGGATACTTTGGAGCCCCTAAAGGAAGAGATGATCCCTATGTTGAAGCAGTTAACCCACTGTGTAGCAACCCTGGTTTTAACCTTATGAAATGCTAACAAAAAACAAGCTAGATACTGTACTCCAGATCTCCTCCTCAAAGCTGTTTTCTGGCTTCATGCTTCTCCTGTGAGAAGCCTACAGACTTCAAGTCTGTAAAAATCCTGACATCTTTAATACATTCTAGTATTTACTTCCAAATGCATGCATAGAATGCAATTATATATCAGAAATAATTCTGCTTGAATAAAAGGGTAAAACTCCTTTGATCTTCTATAATAGAAGACTCTTTCACTGGTCTTCCTGTAAAACCTTTCATATGGATTCATTTCATTTGATCATGGGTGCTCAGATCTTTATGTAGTATTTCAGTTTCATCACTGTCTTGTGTAAAGGCAAAAGCAGTATTTCCTTTACAATATGGAAACACATCACATGATAAACACATGACATAATTACTTTTTTCATGCTTATGCTAGTAGTTCATGATGACCATATTTAATGTACATAAGTCTTGCTTTCTGCATTTTTAACTAATAAAGCTTTTCTCCCTTTCATCATACATTTCTAGGTTTGCAGTATAATAAAGTTCTGAAGACGCTGAAAATTACTAGAAATAACAGAAAGCAAAAGTCTAGGAAAGGAGTGCCTATAATCTTAAACAGCCTGTCTGAAGAAGAAAAGAAATGAGAGGGACTTCGTCTGCAGCATAGACTAAAATTTACTGAAAACTATTAATCAAAATTTTAGAGTTTGAGAGTAAGTTAGCAGCCACTTGAATGAATTATGGCCATGTGAACAAAGTAGCAACTTCAGGATTTATTACATTTACTTCATCTCATTAAATCAAATATTCTTTTGCATGACTGAAAGTCTTTTCATTTCATTAAAACTGGCCACTTAATCCTATTTCGCAAGTGTATTGCACCCCCATAGGACTTGCTGCCTTTCCTCTACCTCGCTTCCTAATGGCAATTACACTTATTTTCTTTGAAGCAGTGGTAGGATCAGAATCCCAAAGGACTTGAAAAGTGCTTAAAGTGGCACAAAAGGTCATTTCAGTGTAAAAAAAAAGAGACCCTTTTAGGATCTTATTAAAGCCCATGATTGGGATTGGATTTTCAGAAGACCTCAGTTGACAGCAGCCCAATCAGAACACATAAGGAGTGACATAAGCCTGCCCTTCCATACATATGTATTTGTTCCCCCAGAGCAGTGTCTGAAGCACAAGCCCCTTCTCTTAGTTGTGACTCTGTTGTGATCCTGTCTTGCAGAGTTGTTCATGCAGCCTACTACATTGTTTTGCCTTCAGAAAACATGCAAAACATATCCCAGTACAGGATTGTAGGATTGCTCAGTGACTGATAAATTGTGTGCTTTAAAGAATTAAAGTCATGGATATGATGACAGTATGTAGGAAAGATCAGAGCTCTAAACACAATGCAGAAAAATAGTGGTGTAATGACAGAGATGTACTTAATGAACTGTAGTAGGAAATGTAAAACATCAGGAAAAAATATGTTCTTATATTTCATATATGATCTATGTAGTTCTAATCTACCATCTGATTTAGCTTCTGCATTTGATTTTTATGTACAGCTGAGCAGATACACACCATAGTATTAAAATGGAATAATCTTCAGTTTATTACCTATGTTAGATTTATTTCTAAATTACCATCATAAAAGCACTCTGTGTTCTAGGTTTTTCTGTTTCTGTAAGTGATTAAGTAATTTCACTTACAACTAATTGATAATACTGCACAAAACTGGTTGAGATCCTTTGAATCATGCACAGAACCGTGGTCATGCTGAAGATAGGAAAAACTGTTGCTGTAGCATGTTTCAGCAGTGCTGCTGCTTGATATGTAGTACATGGATCAAAAGCATTTCTCTGTAGCAGAGTTCAGCATATTGAAGTAATAGGATGCTGCTCAGTGCTGTTCATTACACAGGGCACAGGTTGTATATTCTTATCCCCAACGAAATTGTGTGGAATGTAAGGGACACCCTCAGGCCCATTGGGGGGTTCATCATGGTTGCACTCTCTAACCACACATACTTTAGCCACATAGAGCACCCTACTGTGAAAACTATCATTTTACCCAACTGAACCCAGTTTTTAATCAAAACCAAATTTTTTCCAGCCACATAAATAGAAGAACTCAATTTGAAAACCCTGTCCTAGAAGCAAAAAGGAAGCTACAGCAGCATAACATGCCCAACGCAGAACTTGGAACAAAGCCTATGCAGGCCCAAGGTTTCCGAGGTACAGTACCATGTCAGCTATCTTAGTTAAGATGAAAGATCCTGCTCTCCTGTTTATGTGACAATGACTTTGTCATAGTCTGATTAGAAGAGTAGTGTTGCCAATTCTCAAAAGGTTATCACCTATATCTTAGCAATTTTCTCTGTTAAATATCCGAATTCCAATAGTTGCAGGACTCATGAGCCAACTAAACCTTCAGAGGTGCAGAGAAAAAACAGAGAAGTTGAATCTAGTGTTTCCTAAAGGCTGAGAAGCTGAAAGCACAATAAGATTCCCAAAGTAATTTTCTAAATAAAATCATAAATTCTGTTCCTGAGAATGTACGACTCTCTCTTGAGCACCCGAGGTTGGCAACACTGAAATACTTAATTGTACTTTCTCTAAATTACTCTTAATTGATGTTTGGTATGTTTCTAAGCTAGCTCATCTAGCAAGTATCAATTAAGTTAAAAGCCTCAAGCACAGTGTTATAGGAGTTTACAAGAATGCAGCCACTTGGTAACATAAAAATTAATGCTCTCAAAACGAGCTGCATAAGAGAAAACAGTACTGGTATAGACAAATGAAGTTTAATGTAAGGTTATAATCAGAGAATGAGGCTTGTTCTCCTTTGTAACAGTAGAAAGCTCCTCATCAACCTTACCCAGACCCAAATTTGCCCGCCTGCGCCCCGCTCCCAAGAGGTCCCGCAGTGTGAATGACCTGTCGCAGTGCCGGCGCGACCCCGCCGGGGCGTGCGGGCTGTACGGTATGTCCCTGCTGCCCAGCCCACCACCCTGCCCCGGCCAGGGCACGAACTCCACACCTTCCCCAGCCCTCCCTCACCGAGTCAGCACGGGAGAGAAGCACGGGGAGCCCCCAGCACCCACACTGCACCCTGAGGCGCACAGAGAGGGGACACCAAGCCCGCACAGCAGTCCGTGTGTGTCACTTGTTGGATGCCTGAACCCCGTGTGTTCGGAGAGGAAAGCTCACCTAATATTTAGCTCTTCTTGGTAACAAATGGAATAATATATTCACCACTTCCTCAATGTGGTTGGGAGGGAAATTATGAAGGATGTATTACTTTGTAGACAAAGCTGAATTTTTAGGTTAGAAAACAGGTCTTTAAATTACCTCACAGATCATTTTTATTGTTGTAATTTTTTTAGCTGCACAACATCCACTTCTAAATAGATTTCTAATATCAAAGGATATTTATATCTCTTCATTTATGGCTGATCTGCCATAGATAAGAAATATGTTTTAAGCTTTGTATTAGTACAAGAACTCACAAATATTTTTTCCTGGAATGCCTGCACTCTTTATTTTCTTGCCTTTGATACACTGTCACTTGGTGTCAGCCAATATTGTTATCTGCTGTCCCTGCTGTGTTGTGACTAGATCAGAACTTTTGTCTTTCTTGTTTGTGTTGACTGATGTAGAAAAACCACTCTTCACCCGTGATGCATCACAGCTGAAGGGGACTTTCCTCAGCACAACTCTTAAGAAAAGCAACATGGGTTTTGGATTTACCATCATTGGTGGGGATGAGCCAGATGAGTTTCTCCAGGTGAAGAGTGTAATTCCTGATGGGCCTGCAGCACAAGATGGGAAAATGGAAACAGGTAATTATGAAGGTTTCTCTGTTCTTTTATATAAGAAATAGAATGAGAAATAGATTTCTGAGTCTCACTCTCTCCATGAATGAATGCATTTTTCATATGACTTGCTGTGCTAATATGTAGAAAAGGTAAGTTCCTTGGTAAAATTTTCTTGTAATTTTTCTTTCTAGTAAATGCCAAATAGCTTATTTTTTTCCATTTCACAATGTGTTAAGGGAGAAAAGATCTCTGCATTTCCCAATATAAAAATGGGATATGGTTTATAGGCTGTTTACTTGAGGGAAGTCTGCATGGAACGAAAAGAGAGAGAGAGAGCACAGACTACTAAGAGCAAATTTATTTCTTTAGAAAGGATGGTTTTGCAAAATAATCATTTGAGTCTGATCCAATACTGTTCTCATTAGAATCATCATAGCAAGGGTTTTCAGTGTGGCATATGGACACATAGGCATTTGTGTCCTATTAATAAAGAATCTGTGAAAACTCATGAAATAAAAGAAACTTCCTCTGAGGAGATTTAAAGCTGTTCTGAAGAGCTGGACCACCACTGCAAACATTTTCATGTTCACAGATAGATAAAGATTGCAAACCACTGTCTGAACGGTCACATCAGGTCTAAGTATGGATGAAGCTGTTCTGGAGGAAGATGAATTGAGTTTCCAAGCAGCTGTCACTTTCCTTAGGAAAAGACAGTCAGAAAATAATAGAATCATTTCAGTTGGCAGGGACCTTCAGTCACTAACCCCCTGCTTAAAACAAGGCTAACTTTGTGATTGAATCAGGTTTCTCAAGGTCTTGAGAAAATTTCATGAGATTCCACAGCCTCTGTGGACTCCTGTCCCAGCGTTTCACCACTCTCATGGTGAAGACTTGCCAAGAAGGTGTGGATGCCCCATCCCTGGAAATGTTGAAGTCCAGGTTGGACAGGACCCTAAGCAACCTGGTCTAGTGGGTGGCAGGGGAAGTAGATGATCTTGAAAGTCCCTTCCAACACAAACCATTCTATTGTGCGATTTTTGTTCTTTAGGTGCAGTTGGGCTTTCCACAGGTGCAGCTGGTTAGTAGGGACTGAAGTCCTGTGTTTGTGCAGCCCTGTCACTCTGTGCCATCTCTCCCCAGCAGTCCTTGTTCCTCAGATAATAAATCATGCTGCACATAGGTATGAGAGATGTGCATAATTTACCCTCCCATTTCTCACCAAGACGTTGTAATAAAGACATGCTAGTTTGGGATTTTTGTTGCCTTTGCAGAAAACAAAGTTCAGGGTGGCCAGAGTCACTGTGAAGATAATGTTCAAAACTTTGATAACTAATCATTGTGGATCACAGCAGCAGAGAAGGATCCTTTTAGTGTGTTACAGTACAGGGAGCAGACACAGAAACACACACAGGCACAAATGATGCAAGTGGAATAGTCAGAAGTGATTTTTCTGGAAATTTAATTTCATCCTTCTTTTATTGTTGTCAATATTTTAATTGTAGTCATACTCATATGTCACAAATCACCCTGAATTCTAGTTTATTTTATAAGACTCTCCAGGACTCTGCAAGTAGGAAGTGTGAAGGTTGTGAAAATATTATTTAAAAAAAAAAAA